>JAQOTN010000015.1:600000-947886 GCA_028554745.1 Blastocrithidia nonstop | reverse complement strand
TTGATTGTTTGACTGTGCAAATGCGTTAGATGCAACAAACGCACAAGGCTGGCATGCGTTGATGCATTTACGTGATGCCCAGCTACGCTGACGTATGAGTACCTAGCTGGCAAACTTTTTTAATGCTGATGAGCATGATTTAATAAATATAAATCTGTAAAGTTGCACTCTACCGTCAACATCTGCGCACTGTAATCAAGTTGTTTAGTTAGTATCATAAGACAAACAACAATAATAAAAAACACCATTACAAACGTACACGAGTGATGACATTGACAGCACACAAGGCAAAGATGATTATTGTTGCTTTTTTGACACTGAATTACAATAGGTAAATGAAGCGAAGCGTTAACTTCTAGGATGCGCCTACGCTGTGGCATTTGTGCAAATCAAATTTGCTATACTAAAGTTGGTAACCTGTAGTGCAATCAGAATGCTTGAACACATTATGTGTATGATGAAAAAGCAATATCAGCTGCACTACAGTACTTAACTACCCATACTACTTCACTACCTATTAACGACAAAGATAATAATGATGTTGTTGTAAATCGATAAACGTAAAGTATAAATGATGATTATGGAGATAATATTAATATAAATAACTCTACTTGGCACAATAGTCAGTTATTAAATATTGTAACGTAGCGACTTGGCTCAATATTAAAACACTCCACGTTTTCTATGCCTGCGTTAGTATAGCAGTAAACAGCAGGCTAAGCCAAATTGAAGTATAGCTACAGTAATGTGATGTAGTAAATACAACAAATTCGCAAAGCACTGCAATGTCGTGTTTATGACCGTGTCGATAAATGATTGAGTGATGCATAAGAGATGATCATGCACTGACACGTTGATTTGTCAACGTTCAAATTACGTGATCCTGTTTTCATGGTCAACACTTCTTCTTCTTCTACACTTCATTAATCTTTACATGATTATGATGACAACAAAGATATCAGTGATAATATCATCAAATCACATGTAAACAGCAAAGGTACAAGTTTATAAAATGATACGTACAATCAGGCAATGTCAGGCACAATTAAACAATTAGCTGTGTACTTTCCATGACATATTATAACATTGTCAGCAGATCTTCGTGTCTTTGACAGCATGCACTTGTTTCGTCAATCGTCTTGTCAACGGCCCTCTCTATCGTCTTAGTCGTCTTTCTCTTCACATTTTCGTGATGCGAGTGCATTGACTGCTAACACCAGTGCTAATTAATCACTTGAGCAATTTGCAACGGATCATGTGTAGCAAATACCTGAAATAGCAATGCGTCAAGTATAATGAAATGATTTAGTATTATTAGTTCGTGCCTTTGTACGCAGCAATGAACGAACTAGCAAATTAGCCATAACATTACAAAATTTATTACAATTATATTATAAAACTATTTTTACTGTAGTTGTTGTCGGTGATAACAACAGTAAGCATACTTCTATCAATAGTATAAGTGAAAATGTCAATAATAGCAATGCTAAAAGATCGGTTGCATTACATAGTTCGTTTAATGACATGGACAGACAATCACTGTAACTTTCTCTGTCAAATCATTCTCAGTCACAAATAAATTAATTTACCAATGTTATTTCACACATTCGCTAGCAAAGCAACAAGATCTGTAGTAAAATAAATGAATTACGTTAACATGTTTTCCAACCGATAGCAGTCACGCAACACGTAATGAATATAGCACGATAAATAAACAATCTAGCGAGTCAATCCGACAACTCATCTGCTTGACTTACATAGCAATACATGAAACTACACAGGGCATTGTCGATACAAATACAATTTCAGCTGCGAGCGTGAACGTTAGACTTTATTTCTATGAATGGGTAGTCAAAATACTACATGACTAATGTGTCAAGTCAAGTTTATAATCTCAAACCATTACGATTACACTTTTAATTTACATCATCATCATCATCATCATCATTATCATCATTATCATAATCATCCTCGCAGCAATAAATGTAAATAATTAACAACAGCAAAAATTACAGTGTTGATGGTAAGAATAACAGCTATAGTGGAAGTGTTGATGCAAGTAATCTTGACAATTCCAGTTGTGTTTTTGTATCGCGTCTGGCTCTCCAGCATAGTGACGTCATTACTGACTGAACGAATTAAATCAAGTATTCTCGTGACTTTAATCAGTTGTACATCTGTCACTTCAACATGATAACACTTTCAATAACGATAAATAAAAAAATGATGTTCATGATAACGCTACCGATCAAGTAGAAGAAAGAAACTTATAGTTTAATATTTTAAACTTGATGTCTGAAGTTTCAGCTTAGATTGTGCGATAACCATTATGCGCAATAGAAGGTGTTATCTTTGCGTTATTGTAGCTAGAGAAGTAGTGACAACGCAATACACTCTTTCTTAACGTAAACTTTGTGATGCTGGCAAACTAACTATAAAACGATTTGCACAAATGAAATGAAGTCATGACAATGCTTGATCGTATTACTGTTCGTTTGTCGAATCAATACACACAACCATTCATTGTTCTCAGTGGGTTTGTTGTTATGATTGACAATGTACACACACAGCTAATTACAAAACTACACATCTTACATTAGTTTATGTTGCACAAATATCACCAAGTCATTAAACGTACTCGCAACATTTTAAACAATAATTTACAGCGCTAGTTAGATGATTTGAATGCGTTAGATGTGACTCATGATTTGCAAGATGCGGCAACATTTTTGTGTACGTAAACTGAAATTAAAGACAAACTTACCAGCACCTATGCGGTGCAAATGTAAAGCATTGACACTGCTCATAACTTATTACAAAATATGCATCACACTACACAAAACAAATCATTTGAGCAGAAATAAGAACATGAGTTATTGTAACAAGGAAGTGGAGATGATAACTGAAGGTAATAGAAATAATAATAGTAGAGAAGAGTTATACACGATAATTTCAGCAAAGTGTAAAGTGCATGAACGCGTATGCATGATGAGCTGACATTACAACGACCATAACTTGTGAATTCACTTTCTTAAGCAATAAATAACATTAATATCAACATACATCATCTACACTAAGAACTATAATAGTATGTAGAAATCAGTAGCAATAAGTTTATTTCTTACAGTTCAAATGATGTGATTGGCTCACTTGCCTTTTTGGCTTCACAGTTTGCATCTACACACATGTCGACAATCAATCAAGGTGGTAATAATAATAATAATGTCATGACGAGTGAACCTAGTACACAAGGTTTATCTGAATTAATACATCAACCAACACCATCATTGATGAAAGAATAAGCAGTAACACTTTCATTGACTGCGATAATGTAACAAACATCACAAGTGGCAGATGATGTTTAGCGCGTTCGCGCACTGCAAGTCAAACTATCTCAGCCGTTTGCATAAGATTTTACCTCTTTGTAGTCATTAATGCAATACACATAACGTGTACAAAGTGTGTGACGTTTTATTAGTTAGATTGGTAATGAGCTGTACAAGCTGTCACGGCTAACATTTGCGTAGACGGAGCCACGCTCCTTGTATGACACGTTGCAAACACTACTTCGCCGAGTAGAGCAGTGGTGCAGTACACCTTAACAAACAATAATGAATGCAAATAATATAAATTTGATTAGTAGCGTTATACCAACTTCAACAATTACAGCCATGTCATAAAGTGCTGGTCATTCATCTTTAATACAAGGTATAATGGCACTATGCAGAAAAGTGTAAGTTATATTACGACAACTAGTGAGCAGTAACCGACTCATTTCTGATTTGCACAGCGAATCCTTTGTACCTGTTACACGTGCGCATCGATACTGAGCACTACTCAAGTAACGCCTTCATGCAAAGTGAAATACAAGTACACTAACCCTAGGTGATTTGTGAATTGCCAATTTAGCTTAGCATGCTAATATTGTTATTGAGGTCATTGAACTGGCTAATGGGGAGCGACGTATTGCACAGCAGCTAAAGCGAATAGAGTAGTTTTGGTCCACATAATACTACCTGGACTTGGTGTTGTACAAAAACAGTAATGTGTGTTTGATTCGTGGCTGAAATGAGTTATTTTAACACCTGTAAGATGACTTGAGTACGTGTGCTGGAATGCGTGCCAGTCCCTTTTTTGCACAATCGCCATACGTGACACTCGTTAATGAGTTGTAGACTCGTCTGTCCTTTTTGTATCAGTTGCTGCAATAATTATTGTAAGTACAGAAACAATGAGTTTACCTTGATGGCATTTTTGCTACCACATTATTGTCAATGTACACACTGAATAAAAGTAGTGGTATGTACGTCAAGAATATTGTTGATGTAAATAATAAAGGAAACAGTGAGTAGGCTATAGCATTGTTATTGCCCTCTGTTATGTAATAACAACAACAACAACAACAACAAAGTGAGAAAACACATCGAGAAGTTAGACTACGAATGCCTAACGAGGCATAGCTTTTTGACAATATTAGCAAGTAGCTTCTGTAAATTTTACCTCATGTGTAAAGTTAGAATGATAATATTATGATTAATAATGATGATGATGATGATGGTAGTGAAAACAACAGCGATAATGACGAAAGTGAACGCGATGATATCGATTTGTAGTAGTTTCACAAGAAGACTAATGTACACTATTCATAGTAATAGCAACTTAATGAAAAACAAAAAGACTTTACTACTTTATCAAAGGATAGTGAAGTGTAATTACCAAAAATAAATGTTTCATACTTTGCTCAACGTGGCAACTTACTTTATCAGCGACTAAAACGTATGCGTGATCAGCTTGATGCAGTTCAGAGTGGACTCACGCAATACCTTCAATCTCAGCGATCTCAATTTGCACGCTTCTTCTTTATTAACGATGATGATTTGTTGTAACTTCTTAGTGTCAACTCAACATTACTTGCGTAGACACCTTCTGCAATAGCAATGCACAAGTACAAGATTTCTACCATCAATCGGCATTTACGCAAAATGTTTACGGCACTTGCAAGTATTATTGTGAATAACAATGATGATGATGATGATGATCACTATCACGACCACAATCACATGAAAAAGTTACAATTGCAAAATTCTATTACTGGGTTTGCCAGTGCAGCTGGAGAAAAAATATACTTTGATTTGTAACGCCTAAAAACATTTTGTAATGCACCTTACACTGAGGGCAACAATTATGATAGTGGTTGTGATACCAACAATGATAACAACAATTATAACACCAGATAAAATAAAGTATGGGACGATAAGCACACGTTTATTTTGTACAATAATGTAGAATTGCATGTATGACTGAAAGAATTGTAAGTGCAAATGGTACGTACGCTGCAAATGCAAACAACTCTAGCTATGCGCTTGTTATGCACACATAAACACTTCACTAAAGCTCTTCTTGACAACAATAGCAATAACTGCTCGTTTGCTATACAGGTCATTTGTTTTGCGTTGCAACTGTGGTGAGTGCAGTTGCAAGAAGCTGATCTTGCCAAGTTATGAAGTGCAACAACTGTTCACTAGAACTGCACACTTAGCAATGCTACGCCAACAGACAGTATTGGTGCTCGAGAATAGCACTCTGCTTTACGTGAGATGAATGCAATACTGACATTGCTGGCTAATGTGTTAGCTAATAAGCACAAATAATAAAATGTAATAGCAGCACATTAGTTACATGTACGTAATAATAGCACATACAACGCACACGATGGTAATTACAATTCATCACATTTTCGACATTTGTGTGAGCAGATTATCACTTTAGCCGTCTACCAACGTGATATTTCACGACGCATAGAATATCAACGCATATCTAGTGTAAATGATTTTGAGTGAATTCGTATTTTGCGGCCATACTTGTCATTAAATACTAGTCAGTCGTCACAATCTATTAGTAACGATCACAACAAAACAAAGGGTCGTGCTAACATTGATAATAAAACCACTATAACGTAAATGCAACATAATGTGGTTACTTGCCGAATGGCAGATGCAAGTCAAGTGCATGGCTTCTAGTACACTGGGTAGTATAATCGTCTGGTGCAAACTGTACTATCGGATCGAGCCTACCTGACTCTGATGCGTGCATTACACCTTGGGTGTGGTGGGTGCTTATTAGGACCTGCAGGGACCGGGAAAACGTAAACGGTAAAGGCATTAGGCTATCAGTTAGGACGACATGTACTAGTGTTTAACTGCGATGAACGCTTTGATTATGTAGCAGTAACTCGTATTTTGCGTGGACTATGCCAGGTGGGTGCATGAGGCTGCTTTGATGAGTTTAATCGATTGTAATAACGCATCTTATCCGCACTATCGCAGTAAATACAAAAAATACAATAGACACTGAAATATATTATAAGTAATCATTCATCAAAAACACTAACAGGTAATGCACGCTACTAAATCACACCAAATAATGATAATAATATTCATAGTAACACAAAAGCTAATAAATTACCACAAAATAATTTGTCATCGATGAGAGCTTACAATACTACACTATCATCATCATCATTATCATCATCGACTACAGCATGGCTTCATCCTCATGTGGCTATTTTTGTCACACTTAACCCAAATTACGCGAGTCGATCGCAGCTACCAGGTAATCTGAAGCAGCTCTTTCACACCGTCACGATGGCCATACCCGATCAGCAGACGATTGCTGAGGTAATGTTGTTTGCGAATGGCTTTGTGAATGCGTAGCAATTGGCCAAGAAAGTTGTACCTCTGTTTAACTTATGCAATGAACAATTTTCATCTCAGTTGCACTACGACTTTGGACTACGTGCACTCAAAGCAGTTCTTGTTGCAGCTGGACGCAAAAAGCGTCAAGTTGTTACAACTAAAGATAGAAGTATTGATGATGTTAGTATTGCTATTATTGCTGGTGTTGATGGTGATAATGATAACAACGATATCAGTATAGTAGAATCGTCTGTGTCTGTGTATCAGGCAGAAGAACGCATTTTCTTGTAAAGTGTTTAGATGAATGTCATACCACGTTTAGTTAATCAAGATGCTTAACTGTTTTACTCTCTCATGCATTATTTTTTTCCTTCGTCTTCAAGCAAGGTATTATATGCAAACCAAGTGAACATTGACCGAAGTGAGGACAATTACAATATTAATAATAGCAAGGTGTATGGTATACATGACAAGATACGTCTGGTGTGTTAGAGCAGTGGTCTTGGCAATAACACACAATGAATTAATAAAATTAGTCAGTTGTACTTAACTCAATAGGAGCGACATGGCGTCATGCTACTTGGACCGAGTGGAACGGGCAAAACGTGTGCGTGAAAGGTATTGCTAGCAGCACTGCTTATCCCATCAAATATTTATCAGTAAAACAGAAATAATGATGATGACATATTAATACAAGCCATTGTTATTGATCCTAAAGTGTTAAGTAAGAATGAGTTGTTTGGTTATCTTGATGTCACCACACGAGACTGAACCGATGGTGTGTTTACCAGTGTGCTTCGCACGATTATTGAGAGTGAACATGATGCAACTAGTACGTAAATAAGAAATGATAATAGTGAATGTGATGATAATGTTAATAGTGATAGCAACAACGACTAATACAATTTTTAGAAAACGTCTTTTAATTAGACAAGTAATACAAATAATATAAACAATATAAACAAAAACAATAACGGTGATAGTAATATTAATAAAAATACACTACAAACACGAAATACGAAAGTAACGACAAAACGCATGTATTGAATTATCTTTGACGGTGATATTGACCCGTAGTGGGTGTAAAATTTGAACTCGGTGCTTGATGACAATAAGTTACTTACATTGCCCAATGGGTAGCGTCTGGCACTGCCGCACTGCGTCCGCATCTTATTTGAGGTGCACTCGTTGCAATTTGCCACACCAGCCACCATCTCTCGATGTGGTATTGTCTGCTTTGATGCAGATAACAGCATTTGCACAAATGACAAATTGCACTTTGCATTTCATTGTCTCAGCTAACACTCGCTAATCTCATAGCAAGGTAGTCAACGTGTGCTTAGTACAAACGAAGACAATTACATTTTTGATTTGTAGAAGTTGTTTAACAAGTGGAAAGAATGTAATAACATCAAACGAGATTAAGCTGTAAAAGTAAAGTATGTTCGAGGCCGACAGTATCATTAATACATGTTATCTGTAAATACATCAAGTATGTAGACGTAACCGAATATAAAACATCATCATAATAATGATGATAATAGTAATGATGAAAATATTAATATCAATGGCGCTAATCAGAACATCATCATTAAAGGTGATAGTTGTACTAATAACAATATTCATAATGAAAACACTACAGATAATACTGATGCAATTGTAAAAGACAACAAGGATGTATTAGAAAGTAGTGTTCTTACTAATAACATTAACAATGACTCCTTTGCATCGGACCTGGACATGAGTTTCAATTCACTTATTAATGTACCAAATGTGTCTAATTTAAGTTTTAATAATATTGATCGACAATGGACAAGTACGCACGGCGCACATAAAATGCTGAATAGATTTCAGCGTGAGGCGGAGCAAATAAAGATGACATGTCTTGCAATTTGACAGCCTCACTTTTTGTCTTTACAGTCTGCTAGAGCAGTTACAACAGCAACAGAAGCAGCAATAGTAGTAGCAACAAAAGCGAAAAAATTCAATGACAATAAATTTGCATCAACCAGTACTGATGATCAAATTACCATTGACATAAATAGTGTGTTAGATGATAATATTGCTTCTGGAAAGAATAATAATACTACCACGGATACTGAAAACAATAATTACTATGATAATAATACAAACAGTATAATTTAATTGGTGCTATCGTTATTACAATCACCAGATAGCAAGTGATCGGAACGCTGTATCATGACATATAGTGTAGATCAAGCCATAGTTAACTGCATTTCTCTGCTCTGGGGTGAAATGCATGAAATGATAAAAGCGCAAATGACCAAACGCCTTACTCAGCAATGAACCAAACATCATCATCATCACCATCACCATCATCACATGACTTCATCATCATCAACATCATTATCATTACTGCCTACACAAACACCATAACGTAGTGGTACAAGAATTAATAGTATAAGTAGTAATAACCGTTCTGATAACGTGTATGCTAAAATTGCACACAAACTACTTTTACTTGCCGCTTATTGAAGTGTTGCCTCTAACTTTAGTCATCCACACCGCATAGAATTTGCCCATGTACTTGTGCAACGTTTACGTTTTGCATTTATTGATTTGAACGCATAAGACATTCAGTTGTTGTAAACGGGTGAAATGGTAAATGCACGAATCAATTACAGCAACGGGTAGTGGTAATCGCTACACCACACGATTACACGTAGGTAAGAAATGAAGGGCAACAGTACCTCTATGCACACTTCTCCAAAGGCAAGTATGGCTAATGCACAACTCAATACAATGAGTTGTAGTAATGAAAAAACTATTAACAATACTACTAAGAAGACTAACATATGTGATGAACTTATCATACCCACCGTAGACACACGTCGGCATGAAATGTTACTGGCTGCCTGACTTGGTGCCGGTTGCTTGGTGCTGGCTGCCTGACTTGGTGCCGGTTGCTCGGTGATCTTGTGTGGACCACCAGGCTCTGGTAAGACCATGTCCATTAATGCGGTTCTGTCCACGTCACACTGTAAGGCAACGTACACGGTGATTTATTTAAATTTCTCGAGCGGCACAACGATCAAACACGTTCAGAAGGCAATTGAGCAGTACTGCACGATGGTCAACACACCCCGTGGTCTGGTCATGCGTTTAGCGGATGAACGTGAACCAAATACTAACACCAATAGAAATAATAATATTACTACAAAAGGAAATAACAACAACAACAATAAGTCTCTTTTACTTTTCTGTGATGAGATTAACCTACCTGCAAAGGACAAATATGACACCCAACTTGTACTGCAGTTCCTGCGTCAGCTTATTTGTCGCAATGGCTATTACAGGGCAAAAGATAAAGTATGGGTGCAAATATAGAATAAAGTTCAAGTAGTAGGGGCCTGTAACCCACCGACCGATGCTGGACGAAACAAAATAACCACTCGCCTGCTTCGATTTATTCCTGTGCTCTTTGTCGACTTCCCATCACGTGAGGCACTACACGTTATCTACAAAACATACATGACGTAGCTGTTCACGTCACTTCATTTGCAATGCATGCGATAGCAAAGTCAGCCATGCATTGATGCGTTGACAAAGGCGATGATTGATGTGTATAGTGAGACACAAATTCATTTTACTCCCAATCAGCAACCACACTATTTGTACTCGCCACGTGAACTTACACGTTGAACTCGAGCACTACGAATGGCCCTGCAGACTTGAGTAGGTGAATCTATTATTACTTACAATAGCAATGATAATAATTACAATGATAATACTGCATAGGAAATTCAATAGTAATAATAATAATAATAAGATATTTATGAAACCAAAGTCAAAGAAGAAGAAGAAAAAGAAACAGAAGATAACAGTATTTATAATAGGAATGATAATAATATGATGGGTGAACAAAATAAAGTAAAGTCTATAACATCACGCGAGCAAATCACAAAGTTAGTGCGTCTTACGATGCATGAAGGTTTGCGTGTCTTTGCCGATCGATTAGTTCATGCTTACGAAAAAAATTGAATGGAAATACTTATTAATACCAAATTTGCTAACGCATTCACACACATCAGTAGATCTGCTATTTAGTCTAGACCGTTACTCTACACATCGATGCTCACCCAACGTTATCAATAAGTCAACAGAGAGTAACTGCGAGCCTTTTTACGTGATAAACTTAACGCGTTTGCCCATGAAGAAGAAGTTGGCTCACTGCCATCTACAAATAAATTAGTAGTAGTAGTAGGAGACAGCAAGACTACATCAGTGACAAGTGCTGCAACAGGCTCAAACACAGAAACGTTGGTGTTGTTTGATGACATGATCGATCACATCGTACGCGCCGATCGAGTTTTGAAGCAGCCATTGGGTCATCTACTGATGGCCGGTGCCTCTGGAGTAGGTAAGACGATGATGGCACGTTTTGTGTCATGGCTGAATGGGTTTGCTCCCTTTTGACTCAAAATACATCGACGATATACATTACAGAACTTTGAGGACGATCTTCGTTTGTTGCTCCGACGCACCGGTGTGCGTAAGGAGCGGGTGTGTTTCTTGTTTGATGAGTCAAACATCATGTAGCAAAGCTTTTTGTAGTACATGAATGCATTATTGGCCTCCGGTGAAGTACCTGGATTATTTAACGGTGATGAGTGATAAAAGTTAATGTATGAGATCAAATAAGCCATACGTAAAGAAAATGAACGGACAAACACAAATACCTCATTACATACGACTCTCAGTAGTAATATCATATTAGTCGATGTCAATAATTCTCGTGCACTGTATGACTGATTTGTGAATAACGTGAAGACGTACCTGCACGTCATCTTCACAATCAATCCACACGCGCAGACTATGTCATCTCGAACGACAACCAGTCCAGCACTGTTTAATCGATGTACACTTGATTGATTTGGTGATTGAAGTGCTAAGTCACTCTACGCTATTGCGTATGCACAAATAGCGGATATGTAGCAGGTTCAGCCTATAATGCAGAAAATGGAAGTTAACACGCGTCTTTGACAAAGTGATCATGACACTACTATGAGGGATTGTAATAATTCAGAGCGAGAGAGTGCAAACTAACAACGTGCACACATTGCATAATCGCTAAGTCACATACATTGTCTAACGATGCAACTGAACACATAACTAATTGCCTCACAAATAACACAGTCCTCCTTTACATAATATGGTGAAGAAGTATAAGAAGTGAATAGTGCCATGCATCACGTACCTGTGCGCAACGAAATCACACCACGGCATTTCATGTAGTGTGTGAGTCAGTTTCGAATGTTGTATGCGTAAAAGAGAGTTACCTTGTTATCACAGCACCGTCATTTGCGTGATGGATTGCAAAAGTTAAACAATGCCGCCTAGTAGGTGCAACGTGAACAAGCAGAATTACACAAGGATGAGTTAGAGGTAACATCCAAAACGCACCTTGCATAATAAATGTTGTAGACCATCTTATAACAAACCAATAGCACACAGCGCGAGAAGCAAAGTGCGTAGCAGCTCCGCCAGCAGCTTGAGCAGGATCAGCATGAGATTGTGTAAGAGAGCGCTACCGTGTAACACAAGTTGGAGGAGGTACAGCCCATGTTAGAGGCCGCCTCTGCGGCACTCAACACCGTCAAGCCGTAATATTTATTATAGATTCGAAGCTATACCACTCCTCCATTGATGGTACGACGTGTACTTACCGCGGTGGTGAGTTTGATGGCCAATAGCATCAACTCTAATACGGTAAATAGTGCTACTGCAGCTACAACTACTACTACTACAACATCGCCTTCCTCTGCACTTCCAGCTTCTTCTTCTACTATCACAAACACAAACACAAATAGTAGTGCTAGTGTTAGTGTAGAAGGATTTGACCGACATGTGATTGATTGAGAGGCGGTCAAGATGTACATTCGCAGAGATGATTTTTTAAATTTGGTTAAGGCATTTAAACCAAGTGACATCACCGACATGGCTCGATAAAAAGTCAAGTAACTCACCTCTCATGGTAGTTTAAGTGTTGAGGCAGCGCAGCGTGCATCTAAGGCGGCAGGTCCGCTCTTACAGTGATTATACGCCCAGGTGAACTACGCCAACGTATACAGTAGTGTCAAACCAATGCGAGAGCGAATTGCCCAGCTGCAAGCCTAACGCGTCATTAAATAAACCGCACTGTAAACGACACTAGCCACCATTGTTGCCAAGGAGGAAACACTGCATGAGTTGAAAGCACGTTATCAGGCAAGTAATGAATAGGTAGCTGAATTGAAACGGAAGATTAACGTGATTCGTGCCAAGTGCACACGCGCTCGTACCATATTATCTCAATTAGCCACGTAACATGTACGTTGGTAAAGTGAATTACATGGTGTAAATATACAGTTTGACATGCTGTATGGTCATTGCCTCCTTGGCGCTGCCTTTATTGCCTACATTGGCTTTTATGATAGTCATGTACGCCATAGCATACTAGTTCCAGAATGACAACGATGTTTGTAGTTGCATCATATTTGCACCGATGCAAGTTGAAGTGCCGTGTCCTTTTTAATTTCACCACGGTAGCAATTGACCTGAGAGTCATCAGGTTTACCACGTGACGAGTTTGCACTGTAGAATGCATCCATTATGAAACGCTCATTACGGTATACGTTTATGATTGACCCTAACGCCATTGCCACACGATTTTTGGTAAACTGTCCAACTTTCAGTTCACCAATTAGTTCTACGAGTGTATTTACATAACAAGAACAACAACAAGAACAACACATACAAGCACCACTTTCTTCTTCTTCTTCTACTTCATTTTTGTCGTCTGCATCTCTTCATCCACGTGCTAAGGAATTGACACAAACGCACAGTGCAATCAACGCGATACACATCACCTCATTTCACAAGAGTGATTACCTCAAGCAAGTTGAGATGGCTGCTCGGTTTGGCTACGCATTATTGATGCATGATGCCGAATACGTAGATGAGGCACTACAGCCGTTGCTTAACAAGTAGTTTAGGCGTCATGGTGGACGATTTATTACACGTGTAGGTGCTACCTAGATTGACATTGCACTCATGTCCTTTAAACTCTACCTGTCTACCCGCACATTACACTTTCAGCCCTCCCAGTCCGTGTTAAGCGAGGTGTGTCTCATTAACTTTACCACAACGCTCTCATCACTGTAATCACAGGCACTACATGAGTTGCTGTTACATGAATGGCCATAAACCGATCACGAACGAACTCGTCTGATTACCGCACAAGGGTAATTTGCCTTTCGGGTGCGATAATTGTAACAGGCCATGTTGTCCACACTAGCCAACTCATAAGGAAGTTTACTTGACAACAATGTGCTGATTGACAGTCTCAACTCATTAAAGAGTCAAATACAAGACGTGCAATTAGAATTACAGAAGAGTCAAGAGGCAATGCAAATGTTACATAGTACAGAATAGCTGTACAAGCCCATGGCTACGTTGGTGGCACAAACATACTTTGCACTAGGAAAATTTAGTCAATTGAATTTCTTGTACCAATTTGATGTTGACTTTGTGATGCGAGTGTTGAAAGATGCATTTGCCTTGCTCGATGCAACGAATATGGATAATGACAACAACAACATTGATTACAATAAAGAAGAAGTAGAGTCAAGTAACACTCATTCGAATCGATTACGTGCATTGTGCTATTATTATTTCCGTCTGCTCTACACACGTGTACTTCGAGCCATGTTCAGCGACGATCACACCGTGGCGGCGTTGCGAATTGCACAATTACGCGGTAGTATTCGCTTTGACACGAGTACAAATTCAGAAGATAATAATAAATGCATTTTATATGAGCACGAATGGAGAATGTTGATACTACTCTTGTCGCACACAAAGATGCCATAATAATTATTATAATAATATTAATTGACACTAGAACAAAAGGAAGAAAAACAGTTAGCAACTCATGATAGCAGTATTAGTAAACATAGTAATAGCATACTTACAAACGAAACAAATAATATAACACAGAGGTAAGTGATAAGTGTTCTTGATAGTGTATTTGATAATGTTTTATTGAAGTAACGTGCACTATAGCCGATGATCAAGGATGTTAAGAGCAATTTATTTGCTTTATTGTCACATCCGTTGTTTGCATCCATGCGTAGTGCCCTTGTGTAGGTGTTGCAAGGCATTAGTAGCGATATGTGACTAGCACTACTATCTAATTCGTCATCGTCATCATCTTCTTCTGCTACTTCTGCATCTGCGTTTTCCTTTACACAAGTGCAGTGTAAGGATACTAACCACATCGCAACAGATGATGAGGATAATAATACAGTTTCATTTTTTAATATCAGTCTTCGACAAAAGTTTATGTTACTATTTGTCATTTATTGTACACATCGTGCACATTTCATTGCTGCTGTCAATGAGCTGGTTCGTGATTACTTAGACAGTGATAAGATGTTAGTGTAAAAATATATTAGCAAACACAAGAGGAATAACGATAAGAATGATTAAATTGAGCACGACAGTCAAAACAAATAAACAATCACATAATAAAAAGATGAATAGGGACAGCATCATATTGAGCAAAGCAGCCATGATAGTAGTAGTGTTTCACTTACACTCTCACACGTTACCAACACCATGACAAATCTGCGTGAGATTATCGTAATTCACCATGAACTTACCAATACCATTCCTCTCTTATGCATTACAAACACCAACGTTGATCCTGCAATGTAGATTGATTAGTGCCGGCGATCGTGTGGTGTGGCATATCCACTCTACACCGTGGCGATGGGTAGCAAGGAAAGTGTGTATAGTGCACAACGTGCGTTACAGTCTGCGATGCAGTATGGTGGTTGGGTGTTGTTGCAAAATGTTCACTATGATGTTCACTTTCTCGATGACATTGAGAAGCGAATGTACAGCGCCAAGCATGATGTGTCAATTGTACTGCATGATGGCTTTCGCCTCTTTCTTACCGCGTAATGAAATACCCAGTCTAGTGCACACAAATTAACTAGTGCTGCAGTGAATCACTGTAATCACAAAGGTAACAAGCTAGCGCGTAGAACGCAAAACTTTATTCAAAATAATTCTACCACTAATAGTAAAGCTAACAAACTCATTCCAGTCAATTTATTGTCCATGTGTATTATTGTGGTGATTGAACCTGCGACCGGCATGAAGGCATCTCTGATGCAGACGTACGGCAAATACTGCACCCCAATTACTAGTGATCCTATTACCTCTATAGATACTCATAAGAGTGGTAATGGTAACAGCAACATGAATGTTACTAAAACTAATACTAACAAGTCTAATTTATAATTTGTAGCGTCATCATAAAAACGTAAAATAATGGTAAGTGAAAGTGCAAACAAGACATAATTACTACAACGTTTATACTTTACCGCTTCTTGGTTGCATGCAATTATGGTGTAACGTCTAAGTTATGTGCGTGTTGGATGAACGTAAATGTACGAATTTGGAGAAATGTAATTTGCACGTGTGCTCAATGCTATTGAGGCCTTTTCAGACTTGTTCAATGAACCACTATAAAAATAATTGAAATAGATTAGCGCCGTACAAAAACCATCATTACATATCAATTGAAATGCGTTGCATGTAATCATCACATAAACAATTTATGGTGGTAAAATCAGTAGTTTGTACGATGCTGCAATACTTGATAACATTAGCACCTATTATTTGCAACCGTTAGTATTACTTACCCATTTCTCATCATAGAATAAACAACAATAATAAGAATATAGAAAACAAGATGAAGAAGTCAATACAAGGCATAACACGCAACCATCAAGGGATGCATTCATTCTGGCATAGTTACCTTGTAAAGTAGTTTTATCGTCAAGTGTACAAACGTCGTAACAGATATTAGCGTGAATAGTTACGTTGCCAGATGGTCCTACACCACCGCAATGATTACGGCTGCCATCCTTTGTTTCGGATTTACTGAAGGCAGGCAAAGCACAATAAACACTTGTGCGCTTTTAACGCATTCAATAAGTTAGCACCGCAACACACAAAACAAGTAAAAGCATGCGTGGTAAAACCTAATAGTCACACTAATATAGTCCACATGACCTACAAAATGAGAGAAGTAATGTTAATGTAAGTGACTACTGTAACGATGACAGCGGTATCAATAATTTTTGTACGTAACAGCAGAATTGCGAGATGTTCATCGTTGGTAGTGCAAGTAAGGTTGTAGAGTAAAGTAAATAATTGTCTGCATCTTTACAAAATTTACAGCAAGTATATTAATAATATAGAAATAAGATAGGTGTGAGAAGTACAGCATAGAACATCACATTACAAGGCAATTAACGCAATTCACATGAGAAAGTGTGTGTGAATAACGTCAAACACAATATCAATAACATGACAACAAGTGTAAAGAACACATTCATGTTATCAGCACCTTTATTAGTTGCACTGTAGAATGAGTTGCATCATGTTTACACCAAAATACAATAAGTATTGCAAGACTTACAAACGCAAAAGAAACATGTTAAAGACTAATATGGTGCTGATATGAAAGTAAGTTCAAGTAATAGCTAATAAATAGAATTATGTGTACAAACCCTAATTGATGCATCGCATCATTTGCACAAGATATGCGTTTTACTAATGCAATAATAAAACTACTAGAATTCGTAAATCACATAACTAAAACAGCAGCAACGTATACCTGACCACGAATAGATAGTTATAAATATGAGTTTGTTATCGGAGCCGCAGCGAATACTGTCAGCGACAAAGCAGTAGTACGCACGCCGCTATCACGTCCCGTTGTAGCAACTCATTCCACATGTTACTTGTTTGATTACAACACCTTACTCAGATAAGTAACCATGTGTTAACGAGAAGAAATGAGGCGTTACTTTGTAAGGTATTTTGTTGCACTTTGCTCGTGTCAATATGTCCACTGGATTGTGTGAGTTAATTGATGAATGTGCAAATACTACATAGAGCAACAACAATAATTATGAATATAATAAATGCTACAATACACCTTTGCGACTGCGATGGAGTTGAATGAACGCTCATGCGAAGGCGAGGTGCACAGAAGTAACAATCTGTGATAATGATAATCATACAAGTATAAAAAATGAAAACGATATCATAAAAGGTAGTAATCAGCATCAATAAGAAAAGACTGAGTAGCATAGAACAACAGTGTTGTTGCCACTGTATTCGAATGAAGATCGCACATAAATTATAGAGCAGGTTGAGTTACCTGTGTCATGCAATGTAAATGCCCAGCATTGGTATGAATATGGTGTCTGCTTGACAATACAAAATTAAGCAATGAACCACAATAGAAGATCGTAAGTACATTTATTTAATAACACTAGCAGTATACAAATTTCTGCTCTTAGACTCTCTCTCTCTCTCTCTCTCTCATTTTTTTCTGCAAAATATTTATTGTTCTGTAATTATAAAAAATTAATGTTAGCTGATAGTAAAATAATCATTGTAATGGTTCTTGAAAAACTAACTAATACAAATTTGTTCTTGTGTTATTTCGATGAATGCATGTATATTTTATTTACATGTTTATCTTTATAAGTAGCAGTAAACTTATAACTTTAAACATCTTTGATTATTGTTATATAATTTACTTTAATTATCGATTTACTTTGATTATCAATTTAGTCGTCAACATACATAATTAATAGTTATACATTGTGTACATTTATAGCATTGCATAACAATGCAACAACACACGTTATCGTTAGCGTAAGAAGCGAACGTAGTCGCACCAAGTGCGGGTCAATTTACGTTGACCTTTGTCGGCACAGGAGCATCTACCGCTATTCCTGTTTTGGGGCATATCAATCGGTCATGTGCGTGCGCAGATGCACTGTTTCATTGAGATGGCAAAAATGTACGTAATAACGTTTCACTGCTCCTTACTTTGCCAATTGCAGTGTAAAACAGTCCGCGTTAAAGTAACAAAGCTACTGTTACTACTACATAGAAAAGCAAATGCGAAGAAAGTTAGTCAAATACAAGTAATTTTTCAGGCAAAGATGATGCACCCGTAGAACATGATAACTTTGCATTGGCGTAGGGCAACTATTTACATGGTGTCCGTGTTAAACATATTCTTATCGATGCTGGAAAGACATTTCGCGATGCCTATTTTCGTGTACTGATGAAGCACAAAGTACAGCTATTAGATGCACTACTGCTCACACACGATCACGCAGATGCGATCGCCGGATTAGATGATTTACGAGATTTGCAGCGAATGAAGATGAACTTGGACGATGGGCATTGGTACATATCATATTATATTCCTACTTACATGACCGCTTCTACACTACATACATTGAAGAGAAAGGTAGATTATGTGATGAAGAATTCACAAATAGTTGGCGATGCAGCGTGTGATAAGACAGCTCACGCAAGGCAAATGAAAGAATACTACACACGTAAAGAAGCCGAAGCGAAAGAAAATCATTCAGCTGTAAACGATATTGGTATTCGTCGTACTACCGCACTACAGGTGTTTACACTTCCTGAGCATGTTCCTACACGATTTCACATCAGTGGTCTGTAACACATAATGCACTCATCTGGCAGCACATTACATGTTGATAACAATACATAGAATAACTAATTCTTATTCTACTCATTACCCGTTTAGCATGGCACTAATTACATCTCGTTAGGGTTTGTTTTTGGTACTGGAGTGGCGTTTCGCAGTGCCCATGTCAGTTAGTCTTCTGTAATTGGCAAAAGTTGTGTGGTGTACATCTCTGATGTGAGTACGATTATTGAACCTTCCATGTCCTTTCTACGTGATTTGGTCAAGATTGATGTGTTAATTATTGATTGTCTTCATCATAGTGGAAAGCATAGTCTTATTCACTTTTGTGCTGATGACGTTATCAAATTAGCACTAGCACTAAGGCCTAAAAATGTATATACCGTTGGCATGTATTGTGATATTGAGCAGTAGCAAGGTGATGAGGAGCTGAAGAAGCTGTTGCGTAATGCTGAGCTACAGCAAAATGACACAAATATATTATCATTGAATCAAATAGAAGGTATTCATGTAGCGTATGATGGCTTGTCGCTATTGCTACCACTATAAACAAACAAAAATAGATCAAATAACACTTTTGTACTATCTTTGATATCTATTAATTTTATATTTTTTAATATTATGTGAATACAAATTTGTGTGAGTTTGTGTTACTTGCAACGTATGCGTAAATTAATTTATATCTATATGTTGCATAAATTTGTTATAATGTTGTACTTATATTTTAAAATACTTTTCATTGAAATATTTTAAATTTATAGTTTTATACTGTAATTAAGTTCAGAAATATAAGTAATTAAAGATGATGCAATTGACGTTTGTAGGTACTGGTGTGTCATGTGCAGTCCCTGTAATTGGTCACTTTACTACTTCATGTGCGTGTGATGAAGCAATTCGCTGCCACGATAGTCCAAATCGACGTAACAATGTTAGTTTGATGATTACCTTAACACACAAGACTGCAACACATAATGATTGCAAAAATAGTGATGATGATAATCAGAATAGTGTGCGAATTCTTATCGATGCTGGTAAGACATTTCGTGATGCCTATTTCCGTGTATTAGCACCATTACACGTTCGATATGTGAATGCATTACTCATAACTCACGGTCACGCTGATGCGATGTAGTGTGTAGAACAAGTCTGTGAACTTCACTCGTAAACATATCAGTGCATGTTCTAATAGTAGAAAATTGATAGTTAAAGTGATTGCAACAAAGTACAAAAGCAAACCAGTAATGAGAAAATTAACACTAGTAGTACTGATGTATTTGCTTCAAGTGTACACAATGCAAAGCAAGTCAAACGATGTTTGCAGTGCATTCCAACATATCTTACTAAGCCGACATTGTAAGAATTATAGCGTATCTCACCATAAGTTGTGCAGAATGCTGTTTACTATGATGGCAATCTTAATATCAATAAAAGTACGAAAATTGGTGAATTAGTTGTTGCTAACGATAATCGCGTTCATGAGATGAACACATGTACAAATTTGTAACTACATATAATTTCGTAGGCCAAACCTTAATTGTTGCACATTGCCGCTTTGTAGCAATTTATGTAATAAATTCGTCACGCTCAAAGTAAATAGAGCGATAAATATACATAATTCAATGTTAGCAATGATAACAATACATAGAATAACTAATTCTTATTCTACTCATTACCCGTTTAGCATGGCACTAATTACATCTCGTTAGGGTTTGTTTTTGGTACTGGAGTGGCGTTTCGCAGTGCCCATGTCAGTTAGTCTTCTGTAATTGGCAAAAGTTGTGTGGTGTACATCTCTGATGTGAGTACGATTATTGAACCTTCCATGTCCTTTCTACGTGATTTGGTCAAGATTGATGTGTTAATTATTGATTGTCTTGCCGGTAAAGGTTGTCAATCACCTCCGCACACGTGCTGAGATGATTTGATGCCTATATTTCGAGAATTAGCCCCTGCACAAGTGTACTGTGTCGGTATGTTCTGTAGTTTGTAGCATCACACATCTAACGCGTTGTGGGCATCCGACTTGCAAGCCGAGAAATTGCGAGTTATGTAGCTAGATAGCTTAAGAAATAATTTGAATAGTGTTCACACTAACAATGAAAGTCATAGCAGTGAACAGAGTGCATCACGCTTTGTACAGCGGTGTGAGTTTATCAAGTTGGCGTACGATGGCATGCAACTTGATCTACCATTTTAAACGAAGTTAGTAGGTTGTTTAATTAATTTGTTTACTGTGTGTGTGTTTGTACGTTCATGTATCGTTTGCTTACTATTCTGTTTACCTTTCTTTTACTTTCTTCAAATTAACTGTGCACACTTTTGTTTACTATTTATAAGATAAATTAAATTTAATTTAGATTATTATATCGATATTTATGTTGTTACAAGTTAAATTTTTTATTTGATAATATATGCTCAACTTCAAAAGACAATGTTTTTTTATTTATATGCTACTTACATTATTACCTTATCATAACAGTATAATAATAATAATAATACTATTAATATTATTTTTACTTTAGTTATATAATTGTTATCTTTGATAATACACGAACAATACCTTTTTTTTTTTGTAGCAATGGCATCGGCCATGTATATTCTTGACTCTAAAGGTGAGCCCCTTGTCTTTCGTAATTATCGTGGTGATGTTACACAGAACGTGCCAGTCGTGTTTGAACGACGCGTACTCACGTAGGAAGAGATTAACGTCACACCCATCTTTGAAGAGTAAGGCTTTATCTATGTCTACATTCGTGTTAATGACGTTTATTTATTGCTCGTTAGCCGAATCAACGTTAATCCTCTTCTTCACTTTACCTTTTTACAGCGTTGTGTAAGCGTGTTCGAGAGCTACTTTACCAAAGTCACGGAGTAAGCCATTCAGGATAACTTTGTCATTGTCTATGAGTTGCTTGATGAAATGTGCGACTTTGGCTACCCACAGTACACATAGGAAAAAGTGTTAAAGTAATACATTACACAAGAGCGATTTGTTGCGACCTTGTTAGGCAATGACACGATTGAGAAGAGTGTTTTACCTGCTGCGGTGACGGCCACCGGCGGTGCCACACCGTGACGCATTGCAGGCAAGTATTCGTATCGGAAGAATTAGATTTTCTTAGACGTGGTGGAAAGTGTGAACTTGTTAGTCAACCAAAAGGGTGATGTACTTTCACAGGAGGTTGTGGGCCAGATATTAATGCGATCACGCCTCTCTGGAATGCCCACGGTGAAGGTCGGCATCAATGACCGATTGTTGTATGATGGACGGGGTGTGTCAAAGTCGGATAGTGTTTTCATGGATGACATCAAGTTTCACGAGTGTGTCAAGCTAAACCAGTTTGAGGCTGAACGAGTCATTGAGTTCATTCCACCCGACGGTGCCTTTGAGTTGTTGACGTATCGTTGCTCTCACCTAAAACGGCCTATTATCGCACTCACCTGCAATGTCACACGTCATGGCAGCTCACGCGTTGAGCTACGCATTGATGGCAGCACACGTTATACAAAACAAACCGTGGCATCGGTAATCAAGATCATTGTACCTCTTCCATCTGATGCGGATAAGCCGGAAGGCACGTGGTCTAACGGTAATGTCAAGTATGCTCCTTAGAAGGCGTGTTTGTAGTGAACGATGCACAATGTTAGCGGTAATAAGTCGTTTAACATGTGAACCAGCTATCACTTGCCGAGTATTCGAAGTAGTGAGGCAAGTGCGTGAGAAAGAGCCCCAATCAAAGTCAACTTCACCATTCCGTACTTTACTGCATCCGGTTTACAGGTGCGATATGTGCGTATTATTGAGGATGATAATTACAAGGCCGTGCCATGGGTAAGGTATTTAACTCAAAACGGCGATTATCAGATACGCACAAGTTAAACAACGTAATTGAAGTAGATACACATATTTATAATAAAATATTTATTAAAAATTTTTAATATTGTAGTAGATTGGTAAATTTATAAGATTTTGACTAGTTTTCATTAAATGTCTTACTTTTTCTTTCAAAAATTTAATTTTATAGTCCTTAACATATAAAAAATATGTTGATTTCACATAATTTTATGTGGTTATTGATAATTGATTACATACATAAAGTAAATGCCTTATTCTTATGTTTACAAACGCATACATTTTTATATTTCCTTACATATAATACAAGAAAAAAAAATCGACTAAAATACATTAATGTTTACATACTGCTGAAATTGTTTATCAAAAAATGATAATAAGGCCATTTTTACTTTAGGTGTAACATCTACAAGCAACTTTTGTTTGCACTATTTTTTATTCCACCGATTTTTTTTACTAATTCAGTAACAAAGTTTTTATCAAATAAAGTTGTTGTTGTTTTTAATTAAAGTAGCGATTCAGTTTTTACCTCACCAAAAATAAAGTAATTTGTTAACGTGTGTTATAAATTTTTTCAAACACATTACTACTCTGATTTCAGAGTGACATAATCCTACCCATCTTCTTTTATTTCGATACAATTTTCAACAAAATAAGGATTTTTCTGTAAAATATAAACTATCTTTCATCAAAATGCACCCAAGTGCTACAGATGCAGATGTCAGCAGTGGGCCATCTACATGTTCGTTGACTTTGCCACCAAAGTCACGCAGTTCTTCGTTTTCCACGTCTTTCATTGCAGCTGACTGCCAACATCCTGCCGTTAACATTAATGCTGCTGACACAATGCACTCTATCGCAAATACTACTACTGTCGTAAATAACAACAATAATAGTAATTATAACAAGAAGAACAATGACAACATGAGGTAAGAATTTGAAGTGAGTAGTAAAGAACGTCACTCATAAAATACTCATCATAAAAGACATAAACGTTATCAAAATAATGAAGGAAATAATTATAAGACTACTTTACCAAAAAATCGAAGTTTATCTTGTGATATGTATAAAGTATTTGATAATTCAAGCAGTTACCCATCATCGTTAACATCCCTTGTCCTGCCAGACATGGTTGATGCCAATCAATTTGTTGTTCATCCTACTAAATGTAAAAAAAGTTACAAGAGCAATAGTGTAAATAATATGCACAGACCTCATGATAAGTATGCCAGTGATAATAATACTCGTGCATAAAGGCTACAATAAAATCAAAGCGCAAATCAAGGCAAATTGTATAAGTAATATGACATCAAGAAATATAATGTACATCAAGCTAAACGTAAATCATTATCGTAAAGTTAACACACAACTCATATTTCGTATTATCAAACTTTTCTTGGACGATCACTGCCGAACATTACAAGCTCACACTCCTCCGCTAAACTATTTCGTCATTGCAGTCCACTTCCACGTAAACCAAGTAAAGAGGCAAACATTGTAACAGAACAATAATCTGTATTACCTAATCAGATTCTTGCTGCTACACATAACGCAAAACATCACTCAAATTTTAATAAGACAATCAACAATCTTTTTATTCATAATGACAATTATGATGGTTAGCAAAATAACAACAACAACAACAACAATAACATGACGGTAGAGAAGAGGAGGAATGACAATAATACACGTAACTATGAAAGAAACAATAAGGACAGTACAAAAATTTACACAAATGACAGGTAGATGAGTAAAAGTGTAAACTTCAATTCTGATAAAATAAGTAGTAATAACTTCAACACATACAAACTGTCAAGCAAATACGATAACATGCCACAACAAAGTTTTGATGGCAACAATTAACATCATCAACTAAACAATGCCTGTCGTTCGAACAAGAGAAAGCAAAAACACTCATCTCATGATAACTCACAATCATCCTTGCTGATTGCACCGTGGCAAACAAAATCAAAGTAACAGTCTTCATCCTCATTGACGTCTGTATTGGCGATGTCTACGTCTGCGTCAACGCTAATGACAACAGACCCAACACTTCACACACCTCAGTCAGCTCGAAAGACACAAAACACAAACTCATCACGCAATTGCAGCTTTGTCCGAAGTATCACCTTTGACGATGATAACATGACACCAAAGCTAATAACGCATCACTTTGAGAAAGATTTGTGAGATTGAATGGAACATTTGTACAGCCCAGTGGAGTCAATCAACCTACATGCAACACGTGGAACGGTGAAAGTGGAGTAGAGATTATCTGCCCGCTACTCGTCTAACAAGTCACTTACATCTACTTTGCCTCAGTAAATAATGCAGTAAGGTGCATTGGGTTCACAAAAGCATAACAAGGCAGAGGCAGAGAGGGCAGTAGTGGTGGTCAAGGCAGTAACTGTGCCAATACAACTTTTGCACAAATTACGCAGCAAACAACAACAGCAACATCATCATCATCATTTACATTAAGAAGAAAACAATGATGTCAACGACGACGACTCAAAAAAATAATGAGAATAAGAACTGATAAAGCCCTGACTAAGTGAACAACTACGTCGGGCAAACAAAATGCTAAAAAAATATGCAATAGATAACGTTATTACAAACACCGACGTTGTCAAACTGCAGGCGTTGCTGATAACGGACAAGAATATGACTCAAAGCACTTTTAAAAATCATGTAAAACATGAGTTATAAACCGCCAATGGCAAGATAACACGTACCGTTTTCTTGTACGCACGTCCGTATGTGGCTAACGTCTGTAGCCTTGCCGAGTACGTACGCACGTATTGACTGGTGAACCCGTTTACATAAGCCAAGGATGCACTACCGTTAAACAGAGAGCCGAATATCTAAAGTAACTAATTCGTTAGCTCTATCGCATCATTGCTTTGACAAATGGTCTGTGCGTTGTGCAAGTTGCACTAGATGAAACTTATTCACGGTAATTTAAAGCCAAACAACGTACTCGTTCAGAAACACAATGACACGTTTTATGTCTACTTGACCGATTACCTCTTACCATTGTTTCCGTAAAATTACCTGGAATATTTACCGCTAACGTTATGCAAAGAAATTGATGAAGTTAACAACGGCTCCATCTTTTCTGCACGTGAGCGACCATACAAGAGACAAATGACAACGAAACAGAAACATAATTATGCCCGACTTGTGCAAACGCTACAGGGCAGTAGCACTGATTTATGCTTTACCTACGGAAGTGCTACCCCAACAAAACGTGCTAATGCGAAAAAGCACACGTTGAGGGAAGATGCTGTACAAGTGGACAATAATAAGTACAAGAAAAATAATAAATAATTATCGAGTCATGTAATTGCAAAATATAAATAAAAATAGTATCATTAACAAGAACAGTGGTAATAGTAGTAGTAGTAGTAGTAATAAAAAATATACATATCGGATAATGAATAAACATAACAAGATCCAAAGCAATAAATAAACATGTTACTGCATCTTACAGCACCATAGTGCGTACTTGTGACTTGTCCTGCTCACTCGTAATTATAAGCATCACTTTCATCAACAACTAAAAAGTTGCACTCGACAAAACAAAATACACCTCAAACTAAAGACCACCTACCATGTGTCTAATATGATGATGATGATGATGACGATGTCAACAACGACAATGTACAAGATGAAAATGACAAGTCCTTTAACGCGTGCGCGGATGTTGGCTAGATGTTAGTCAAAGAAGCAAACACACCACGTCGGTGAAAGAATAACAAACATGTCAGTGTAAGTGATTGTCAGTATACGGAAGATATGCATGTACACAGTGTAAAGCTTACTTTTGATAACTGCAATAATGGCAGTGGTGGAAAGGGATGTAAAAAGATGCACAGAAGCAATAAAACTGAAGTAAACAATGAATAACAAGAACAGATTTGAATTAATGAAACAAAAAGGACTGAAGCATCGGATGCGTATGCACTGGGTGTTCTCTTACACGTTATGGTTATTGGATATTACCCTCCGTTGCCTCCGTTTCGACGAGCTATTCGAGCACACTCCACGGATAATGCCTCTTTCTCTTCGTCTGTCTTTGCACCTACATAAAGCTACAGTAATATGGCTGATTAGTGCGGTACACCACATAGCAAAAAGAAAGTGTCAACAACACCAACATCAGCAACAAAAAACAAAGCCAGAATGTAAAGTGCACCGGTGTATGAGTTACAGGAACCGGTCTACCTTGAAGGTATTACATTTCAGGGTTATTTGTGAAGTGTGCGTAACGAGTAATATATAAACCGTAAATACGGCAAGGGAGGAGAGCGACTTGCGGTGCCAAGGTCATATCAGCAATCGCTATCACTACCATCAGACAAGCACAAAATTTATTCATTGTTAATTACAACAATTGAAGGTTTGCTTGAGCCGGATGTCAGTGATCGAATGACACTGCATAGGGTGAAAGATTTACTTTAGACATATTTTGATAGGAGTATCACGATCAATAAGCAAAACAAACTATCAAAGTAAACAGTAATGATGAAGAAAAATCAATAATAAAAAATTATTTTAATAATAAAATCAAAAGTGCATGTTATATTGTGATGAATCAAAAAACTTGTTTGCTATATGTGCATTTGCATATTTATAAATTATCAAAATACTTTTTTTTACGATTATTTAATGCTATCATGTTACTATTGTTATTTTTGTCTACTTTTGCTTTAACTATTTACGCTTTAGCAACGGGAAAATTGTAGAAAATAATCTAGTTCACACTTGTCACTCTATTTCTAAATCATGACTGCTTTATGATATTATTGTAACTTTTACCGAATTACTTCATTTTTGATTTTGATCACAATTTACTTTTAATGCTTGTATATATTATAGTTTTTGTTTGTTTGTCTTCACTATTACATGCTGCTGCACACACATTTATTTTAATGAATATTGATGTTACAATGATTTGTATAACTGCTTAGCTCGTTAAATAACCTATAAATAATAAAAACTTTCCTTTGTTGTTGTTGGTGATGGTGGTGCGATGCATAGGCATTTATTATGTGCTCAATGTCTAATATTAATTTTGTTTTTTTTTCTGCGTTTGCTGATTATAATTTATTTATTTACTGCCTTGTTATAGACCTTTATTGTTATAAAATAGTAAAATGCAGTCTGTTATTCGCTGCACACGTCGAGTGCGTGACCCACTTAATTACATGATAATGCAGCTTACAGATGCACATCAGGTGCGAAATAAGGTGCGAGCAATGGATAATCTTATTTTGACCTGATACATACCACTGGTCAACTTGCAGCAGACAATGCACTCGCGTTATGTGGCAGAGCAGTTTGGTGAAATGATTTTGCCTCCTGGTGTGACCCCACCAAAGGTAATTAGTGCTGTACCAAGTGAATAGCCACGACCAACCACGCAGAGCAGTAGAGTTGCAAACAGTGCAAACAATCATGCTACACCAAACCAGTCAAATGCAACATCTGTACCACACAACACAAAACAATAAAGCAAGTAAAATTCAATCTGGCCAGATCTACACATGACCGCACCGTCTGCTCCACAAATACATCGTCAATTTGCAAATGCACAAGGTAACCTTGATCGTAACACTTGACGCAATAATTCATAAAGTAAACACAAAATAGCACATGCGTCAAGTCAAATACAAAATAATAATAATAATAATAATAAAACAAGCTAGTACAAGTATAAATAATAAAATAATTAGTAGTATCAACAGTAATAATAATTGGAAGAGTAAAAATAATCATCACTGCCACCACTACATTGGAGTGATGTGTAGAATGTCACACTACCATCCGGTGCCACACGTGTTCCTCTCGGACTGGTAACGTTGACCATTGGCAATCTATACCCATGTCAACTCTCACGACTGTAGAAATGACTGGACCCACCTCCTCACACCACATTGTCTATGCGTGTGACGGTGATGGACCGTGTGTTCTGACAGCGCACCTCATGATTGTGCTCTAGTGTGTGTCACAGCCTGTGCTGAGGTCGCTTCCCAGCGCTGCTCTATGGTCTCAACGTAGACTACAAAAACGAGGTGCGTATTACGACTGATAAACGTGATTGTTTTAGTGAACGCGAAGGCAAATACACATCTCCGCTAAAAGTGTAAATACCCAATTTACATTTCAGCCTAACAGTCAGAGACACTGGAATTGGCCTCTTTGATCCTTTCCGCTCTCCATTAACCGATGGCTTTGCCGATAACGAAAGCGCACTACACCAGCTCATGCTTTCACGTGAAATGAACATGCGTGGTCTTGACGGATGTGTTTACCGGCAGTCGTTCTACACCACTCCCTGTTTGCCCAATCTGGGTGAAATAATGTAGTGTTAGTTTGGTTCACTATTCACTCAACACTTTAATTGCAACCCGGTTGGGGCTGCACCTGTGGCATGCTGACTTGTACGCTAAATACCACATGTGTATTACTATCAAATGGAAGGTGAAGTTGAGGATGAGAATGACCCATACACCATTGGCAGCGTTGATAACCGTGGTGTCATTGCACGTGTGCAGAAGAAGGCAATGAATCGCTACTTCAACTTTCGTGATGAGTTGCGTAATAAAGTGTATAGTGAGAATGCAGGAATGGAAATGCCACGTTAACGTGTTTTGTAACATTTTATAATCACCTGTTTTAGTAAAGCTTTTTTTTTTATTAATAAAATAATGTTAACAATTTATCTAATGCGAAATATTTACACGTGTGGGTGGTTTTTTTTTACATTTATTCGATTATCGTATAAATTGTTTCTCTTCTATAGCGATTGCAGAATACTTCAAACAATATTATGATTTTTAGGTAAGCAAAGTTCAAAAATAAATATCTTTACTTCCTTTATTTGACAAGTATGTTGTGATTTTTTGCATGCAAATGAACTTTTACGTCTCGTCAATTAATTTCGACTTTTTTCTTTTCAATTTGCCTTACAAGAAAGTATTTTATTTAATCATTTATACATAAATACACATTTTTAAAATATATTATAGCGCATAAAAGTATTTTCTGTGTGTGTTTGCCATGTCCATGTAGCATCGCGCTGAGGTGCACAAAGAGGTGATTGGTAAATATGAATTGGGCAAAGTACTCGCGGGTGGAGACTTTGACTGCCGCATTCGTCTCTGCACACATGTTATTACAAGAGGCCGCTATGTGATTCGAATTTATTCCAAAATGGTGTTACAGTAGGCACCATGAATGTGGCGTCGTGTGAAGTAGGCCATTCACGTTCAGCGGACACTACCACGGCATAAGAACACGATTGAAATGGTCTAATGCTTTGAGACGTTGTCATCGGTCTACATTGTCATGCAACTCTTTCACTCGATTAACATTGCTGATTTGTTTGCCATATTTTCGTTACAAAACGCACAGCACATGAATGGTGCGCAATCTAACGGACAAGTGGACAAACTGGTTACGTTGAATACAAATGCCAATGACATTTTGGCATCGACCCTCACAATGAATGGAGGCATTAATCAACGTCACCATAATAGGATTACTACCAACCAGGACAACCATACAATAGGAAATGACAAAGTAGAAAAAGTAGATGTCATGTACAATCACAATTTTTCGTCTTTTCTTCGTCCATCGTCTACGTCGTTTAACTCGCTGCCACCGTCCGCACCCACACCACGCATCACATCCTCATCCACCGCATCATCTTCCTATTCTTCTTCACCAAACCTTGTTCAAAATAATATTACTAATATTAATACTAATAGTAAAACTACATTGATGCATGACCATTAGCGCAATACCGTTCATAGTGATAGATTTGTCAACTCACCTCAGGGCAGTTCATCGTATACACCCTCGCTAGCGTGTGAGACGGTGCGGCCAGACTCATCGGATGCACTTACCTCAACCATGAATACCACACTACGTCAGATTGCAAACAATGACACCTACCTCTCCTTGTTAGTTGCACAGCTGCAGTAGCATCATTCTAAAATGGAGCATGGATATTTGACTGCTAAACTACCGCATGCATTGCTACCACAACCAACATCATCACTATAATTACTATTACCAAACCAACGACCATAGCATGAGCAAGAAAAGCAGTAATAGCGGTAGTAATAATAGTAATTATCAATACAAGGGTAGTAAAAATAGTAAACAATGTTAATGAAATCGTTGTAGCTACTTCAATCACAACTAAAGAGGCCATCGCACCCGTTTGCCATCCGCAGCTACTTTGTGCAAATGGTACATGCCGTCTTACACTTACATGAACACTCCGTGGTACACCTAGGCATTGCACCAGATCACGTCTTGGTCAACAATAGAGGTGAGGTAAAGCTGAGCAACTTAATCTCATGCACACGCTGACCACGTGGAGAGAAGCTACGGTAGATTCGTGGTACGGTGCAAACGGTGCCACCGTAGGTTTTACGAACTGGTGTGTATGACCCTTATTTAGCCGATGCCTGGGCACTGGGTGTGGTGTTGTATTACATGCTTCACAATGGTACCTACCCACATGATAGTGCCAATACCTTGAATAAGATTAATCACAATCGTATTCGACTACCCAACCCAGCACTGCCAGCCGATGCACGTGATTTGCTCTCACGATTACTGCAGGTAGACCCGGCAGAGCGTTTGCCTGTATAAGGTATTTTATTTCATCCGTATTATACTGCCTACTTTAGTGAAATGCAAACGAACAACAGTAGTAGTAAAAATAATAAAAAAGATGCTGATAAGAGTATGAGTTTGAACAATAATAATAATAGTAGTTCATCATTGACAGTGCATCATGAGCGTTATGGGTATAACTCACTCCATCCACCTACCAGTGATAGCAGTGATAAGAGCAGCAGTAATAGTGGTAGCCATGTGAACCTCAACGCCTCCGTGAAAACAAAGTAAGGCCGCAGTGTTTAACTTGAACATACTACTTTCAATGCGAGCAACACATTATCCTAGTCATCCACTTCGTCCTATTCCAACTCACACATGTCCTCCTCACCACACGTCTCTGGCTCCATTTCACAGAGCAAAATAAATGACAGTTACACCCTCAAAAGGAAAAAAGCTAACAACACACATAATAACGCATTTAGTGCCATTTCAGACGAAGAGCTGCATTACTTTGCCTCACGTCCATGGTGTAACACAACCCATGAGCGTTTGCCCATCATTGACGTAAACAGTGAATGAGATAAGTTGATGTTGCAGTCATACAATAACGAGTAATATGCCGCGGTAATTGTACAACGTGTGTTTCGCAATTACATGTTCCTACGTCGTTATCGTAGTGCAACTTATCGATTGTGTAGTGCAGCATTGTAGTACACAAATAATTTAGCCCTTAATGAACCGGTTATTACGTCCACCACTGTGAATACTATAGAAAACAATTCAGCTTCTGCTCTTGACAGAAGTAATAAGAAAGAACGTAAAAGCAAAGATGTCAAAGCAGAAGTTGGCTACCATAACATGAACAGCAATACAAACAACATTGCTACATCTACTACAAACGATGTTTTGCTGGCTGATAAGATGGAATACTTGTAACGGAAATTAAACAAGCCAATTACAAGTCCACATAGCACAAACAAATTCTGTATGGTTAATCGAAATAGTCTAGTTGGTAAAACTACACCTAGCAATACAAATAATACTAACGTACCACTACATCGTAGCTCTGCCTCACTAAAACGACTTAGTGCTAGCAGTATAGCATAGTGAAATAATATGATGAATACAAGTAACTCAACAATGATGAACATGAAGGCAAAAATAAATCACAAGTTATAACCTTTATCGGCCACGCAAACAAATGGTGTAGAAAATAACAGACACTCCACACTGACACCACTGCAGAGTGCACTTCAGCACTCAGCGTAAATGGTAAAGTCTCACAATGACAGAGGCAAAGATGTGTTGCAGGACGAGGACGTCACGTGAGGCACACGCAATTACTTAAATGGACTCGGAAAAGTGACACTATCTAGTTTGCCTGCCAATGTAAATGAGATGGCAGGTGAACTAGTCCTCAACACACGCGAAGCCTGTCCGCTGTGTCATCGGCCACCTGCCACGACGCGTAAGGTAAACATGAAGCCATACCTTGACACCTCCTTCGAGTACAAGAAGGGTGAATTTGTACACACGGTGTAAAGTACGCATCCATACATATATACACACATGCATTTACTATTCAAATATAATTTATTTGCTGTTACTTTGCTGTTTTGCTTTTTCACTTTTTCTTCTATAATTATGTACAAAATATATATGATGTAAATTATTGTTATTGTTGTTGTTGATTTGACATTCTTCAGTATGAACGCATTACTTCATTGCAAAATCGTCGCTTTTGTTTTATGTACTTAATTACAATCAACATTACTGACATCATGACATGTTAACATTATGATTTAAGTAAAAAGTATCACATCGTTGTTACACTTGACATTTTATTTCACTATTATATTTTTTTTTTCCGCTCAAAATTATATATTTTTTCTTCTGTTTGTTGATAGTATTACACGCAGTCATATATATTTAGACTTATATATATATATACATATTTGTATTTATATACAGAAGAGTGTGACTTGTACACACTGTAAATATAGCTTTTCTTTTTGTATTGTAGCATTACTTATCTATACCTTTGTTGTTCTCAATTACACATATATATATTTATATATACTTGTCTGTTCAATTGCGTTTTGTACAGACTAAAAAATTTTTGTATAATATAACAAAACCAAGGCATTTTTTCCATTGACAAATAACAATTACATTGGCAATGACGATTGAATCGAACATGGTATAGTCGACATCGTCTTCGTCGACAATGCATGATCATCATAAACGTAACACATGTTCGCATCTAAACATCGATGTTGTCAAAGCAGACGAAACTGATGCGTTCAGTAGTAGTAGTAAAAGTGATAATAACAACAATAGGCATAATATTGATAACATTATCATTAATAGTAATAGCAATAGTAATAATGACATCGACGGTAACAACGCAAACTATTCCGCATAAGCTGGTCCGTTGATTGTCTCTCCGACACATAGACATGCCAATTTGTTTGGTGCTACTGATGGATTGCCGCCTCTTGACAAGTGCATCATTCTCATCTTCGGTTATGGTTCACTGCTGTGAAAGCAAAACTTCCCGTTTGTTGCGGTGTATGATTGTTACATGAAGGGCTATAGGCGAGTGTTTCATCAGGGTTCAACCGATCACCGTGGTATTCCAGGCTCGCCTGGACGTGTGGTTACCCTCATTGCAGATCACAATGCAAATAATCGAGTAGCTGGTAAAGCATTTCAGCTTCCGTCTGATCCTCAGGTAGTCAAGGAGGTGCTGCGTGGGTTAGATGAACGAGAAAAAAATGGGTATGATAGATTGTAGGTGACACTCTATGATGTTCAACCGTTCATTGCCGCCGAAAAGAGTACTAGTCATAACTCACAACACACAGACACAAATAATTCATGTAATAGAAAGGGTAATGTCAAAACGAACATTAATATTACTACTACTACTACTACTAGTGAAAGTGAAGATGAAGTTGAAGATGTACAGCTAAACATTTTCACGCACTCACATTTCCCTAAAGATCTTGATGTTGAGAAGGAGAAAGAGAAGCAGGTGGTGTGTTTGTGTTACATTGCTACCTAATAGAACGAAGATTACTTAGGAGGTGGCTCGTTGGAATAGATGGCAGCTCAAATCTTATCATGTGCAGGTCCTAGCGGTCCTAATCGTGATTACCTCTTCAACTTACACCAGTCTCTATCAGAGATGGGTATGTACGACGAGCACGTCTTCACATTAGCAGACACCGCTCGCTCGCTGCTAAACTCTACTACGTAGACTTAATAAATTACTATATCAGTAGACGCTACTGAATAAACAGCACATCATACAATAATGTTCATTAAAATTAATGTGCTTTTTTTTTCACAGAGCGTTATTGTGTTAGCATTACTAACTTACTTTTATTTTAACTTTTACAAAAATACTTTCATTGTGTTGTTCGATGTTATTCACAAATATAAATTCATAACATTTTACTCATATGATTAATTATTTTTATTTGCTGTTGTTCTTCTGTTATACATTTATATATTTGTCTCTTCTTTTGGAAGTAAATTATTGTCACCACAACAGAATACACAAAATGTGATTGTGCTATTTTTGTATAGCAATACAACACGTATAAATGTGTTTAGCACTTATCACTTATTTTAATATATAAACAATTTTTGCAACATCAACCAACATTATTATCATAATAAATAATTTTTATTACTATTATTATGTTATGTGTTTCCATGAAACGCACATACTTATTCACAATACAAACATATTAGCAAACGTTAATGACATATTTCTTTTGATATTTACAACTTTTATTATCAATTACAAAAAATATCAAAATCACAGCGTAAAGTGTGCTAATTTTTTTTTGTTTCGTATAATTTATTAACTCACATTTGTTGTATACTTCTTTATTTCTGTGTTTTAAACATGTATATTTATATATTATTTTTTAATTATTTATTTATGTTAATATATGTTACTTTTATATCACAGTAAAGTTTAATCATCTTACACGTTTGAATAAAACTGTTCAATACAAACTGAATGGTAACTAAAAAATATTCATCTGCTATTCATACGCACATTTGTTCTGTATATATATTACTGTACATTCAGATATATATACTTCAACAATAATGTATATACAAATGCACACATGTTAAAAAAACATTTACATACAGGTATAAAAGCTTTGACTAAAATTTAAGTATGTTTTGTGAAATATGGTGCAGCCATAAAAAGCACCACATAGTCCTCTTTGCGACAAGTTTTATAGTAAATGCGTTAATTTATTATTACAACATTTGCTGCATATTTTATGTCTGATATAACATTTGTGTCAACGAAAAATCTTTGACGTAAAATACAATGTATGTTTTGCAATATAAAGTTACGTAGATTGTGTACTGAATGTTGTGACGTTATAAATTATAGTAATATGCATTATAACCTATGTTGCTTTTTATTGTGTAGTGAAATTTTGTTTATTAATAGTAATTTCGAAGATTGCGAAATATACATATAATATTTTGAAGGCTTCGAAGAAAAATAAAAATGTTTACTTCTTTAGATAGCAAATACGTAACTTTACACTAGCGTCTTGATAATGTGCAGCAAAACTAGCACAGATAGCAAGTATCTTGTTGTAACAGAAAATCATTAAATTTATAACGTGCCTTACATAGTGCTATTCGTTTGGCATTGCTAAGAAAAAGTTGCTGCGTCACGTATTCACAAACCTCTGAAAAAAGATTGTAAAACACAGAAAACGTTAGTACAAAGGTGTAACATAGGCAAGATAATTGCTAACTGCGAAGTAGTATTGATGATGATGGTGTTACCGACAATCACAATGAAAATAATAACTAAGACAAGAATAGTCAAATGAAGTGCGCTAATAAAGTGTTGTGTAGCACCACAGTACATTGTGCACTCCCATTAATGCATAATTCACTGCCAAGCGTTCATGAGCGATATCGAGCGTTGACCTAGCGACAGGCATTACGAGCCTCACACAAGGCACTTCGTCGTCGATTACAGCAACGACGATAGGAATTGCAACTAGCACGAATAGAAGACGCAAATGTTGTTGACAAATACTATAGTGCAAACACGGCAGGTGTCTTTTTGCGGAATGACGAATTGCTACATTCGTTATCTCAGCGTAGAGGTCTGGCTGCACGTCTGTTAACCGCCGCGGCCGGTGGGTCTACGTTCTTTGCCATTCAACACAATTTTACACCCATTTAGGCTTCATTATTAGCACAACGACGAACAACACCAGAAACAACGAGATAAGATAAAGTTAACACTACATAACTTAACAAAAAAGATTAAGCATAATAATCACAACACAATTCTTCGTTGCACTACGCCTGTCCTTCCAGTGGGTATTCAGACACCACCTCATTCTCATCGGTGGAGCGGTATGAGATGAAAAATGTAACTCATCTTTCAACGCAGTAGGGCTCTCTTGCCCACTCGCAGTCACTCTCTTCGTTATCGTGGTAGCACGACAAGGATAATGATTATGATGGTGATGATGATGACGATCGTCAATAATCTTTGTAATAGTTATAGTGTTCTATTGCTCAACATAATAATCATACACAGTAAAAATAAATGTGTGTAAGTAATGCAAATAATCAAAATGTGAAAATACAAAAATTAGATTGCATGGAGGAAAAGGTTGAATAACTGTAGTCAAGATAAATACTGTAAAGTTCTTCGCTGCAACAAAGATAAAGATAGCAACAAACAATATAACATTCTAATAATAAACAAGGTGTAAGTAATCTCAGTGCAAATATTAATAAAAACAAAAATAAGTAGTATTAAAATTATAAAGACAACAGTAATAATGAAGGAAAGTATAGACAAAAAGATAGAAAATAGGTAATACTACCAATGGACTATGCTAACACTTACAGTGCACCACATGAGGTGTAAAGTGTAAAACAATAAAACTAGCAAGCACTAAAGTAACAATCATCAAAATCACTGCTCTTCTCACCTGTCGTGCACTCGTTCAAGATGTCGCACTGTATTACATGTGTAACGTTCTCTCCTAATAGTGATAAGTATGTCATGGGCTCAACATCGGGTGTGATATGAGTAGGTTTGATAGACAAGAGTGAATAAGGTGTGCTGCTATCCACCACACTTGGTACATTGCATCGTTGCTATCAAAGCGAAAGAAAGCATCATCATCATCGACATCATCATAGTTATAATAATCGTAAGAACAAAGCAAAAAATATCAATGTGTAAGGTGTAAATATCACAAAAAGTAATACAAGTAAAGAAGATTGTGATAAAGATAAAAATAAAGATAACAACAGCATGTCACATCTGATTGCGTTGCATGGTCACACAAATGTCATAAACGATATTGCTTATAATGACAGTGGTGGCATGTTTGTAAGCGCAGCTTCTGATTACAGTCTTATCGTCTGGAATGCATAAACGCACACCAAACTTCGTCGTCTACACGCTTCTATTGTACTAAAACACACACCTTTTGCATCTAGTGCAACCAAAAATGCCTCAAGTCGTACTAGTAATAGCAATAATAACAATAATGTCAATGACACGAGCAGCAAAACGAGTCAAAAAGACACGTCAAGTAAAGGTCAAAATTTAGGATTATTACGTTCGTTCCCTGTCAAGGTTCGTTTTATACCTCATAACAACAATTATTTACTTGTCTGCTTTGCCGCAGATGACCTTGTACGACTGTACAACGTTTCAACAGGTCTACCTGCCTCAAATGGTGAACAACTCAACAGTAGTAACAAAGTAAACCAAAATGCTAAAACGCGCAGAAATAATAATGGAGAAATGAATAACTATTCACGTTTCAAGTAAAAGTAACACTGATAGTAGTAAAAAAATAAGACGCAGAAGACGGCAAACCCGTCTACGGTGTGATCATCCACATTCAGTGTTAGTAAATTTTTTACCGCTTCTTCATCAGATGGAGCAAACAACGTCATTACTGCACTTGACGTGAGTGTACACTCACAGCCGTTTTTCTTCACGGGTAATAGTTGTGGTGAGGTGGCAATGTGAACGTATTACGGCGATAACGCATCGTTGCATCTACCTGGATTGTGCAATGCATCAAGGAGAAATAATAGTAACAATAAGATTTATTCCAGCAACCCATCGTGTCAATCACTTAATTCTTTTTTGCAAGACACACATTTGTTTACATAGTTTGGTGCAAATGCTAGTAAGAAAGATAATAATGACCACTTACATTTAAAAAAAAAATAACATGACCAGTCAAGAAGTCTACAGTAATTATAATTTTATTAAACCGCCAATAGTACAAAAAGTCAACGGTGCTATACTGACACATCTCAACGTGTACCTCTTGTACAACCATACGTGCCATGTCTACGCAAATTGGCTCACATAACACTCTCAGACTATCAACATAACAGTAGTAATAGTGGCAATGATAATGGTAAAGGCAATACTCTTATGAATTATTATTTGAACAAGTTCGCGTTACCGATCACCTCGTTAAGTGTGTACAAGCTAAATTATTTACAAGCCAATAACGTGGTGCAAAATTACCTTCACGATGAAATGACCTCTGGACGTAAAAGCTGATAGTCTATTTTCATGAAAAGTAAAGAAACACTTTTGCACCTACCATAATTTGCATAAAAAATTACAAGTAAATGGCATGAGTTTTGGCATTCGCGCATCCCAACTAATACAAGAGCATCATAAAACAAAGCGGCCTCTTCAATTTATAGTACATATAATAAAAACAAATCAAAATCATCTGCACCATCGTTCCAGACAACGCACACCGTCAGTACTTTGCCCTCATATGCTTTTTCTGTCATGGGATCACATGTATGTCAAGTAAACACAAAAAGTAGCACAAATAGTATTAGTTATGATAATAGTTTTAACAGCCATCATGTTGACCAAAATTTTGCACACAACACTAAGTTTTTCAACTCAAATACGTGCTCGCACAGCACTAATAGCAACAATAGTAAATTTTGAACAGGCAATATCAGTAATACGAATGTGCTACCAGCTGTAAATAACAAAACACACATCATTGCAAATGACGTGGACAATAATGACTCAGTCTCAGGCGCACTGTCGTATATGATGTTACACTTACGATCTCTGCTGCTAGTTGTTACACTACCATGTGATAATGTCATGTTGTTAGGCATTTGTTAGCAGGGCTGTGCTATGCATTCACATGAATCGATGCCATCACCATCAAGATTTGCACATTAATAAACGTCGTTATTACCATCTGACAAAGGAAAAATTATCTCAGGTACAAATGTAACCTCATCGACGTATTCTGAGTCTTGTAACACTTTATCCGGTGTACACGTATCATTACCATCATCAACGTCAACGTCCACATTAACATAATAATCATTCTCATCCTTATTGTTGTTGTCATCACAACAAAAGGAGAAGAAGAAGAATAAGAAAGCAGACGATACGGTGCAATTTGTTATTATCAAATTGATGTAAATAAAGCACGTGTGTCGACTTCGTCATGTCGCACCAAACAACATTACACGAATACTACATGCCACGTATTTACAATCACATTTGCAGAGTAAGATGCACGCACACTCTGATATAAATGCACAGCACATGAACAGTTAAAGATACCAAGAATAGCAACTTTAGTGCAAGAACACATTATTCATCTCTACCGCGGGGGCCGTGTGTTTTGCGAATGGACGGCACGAGTTGCAATTAGTCATGGCATGTCCGTGTGAGTAGGGCTTTGTACACTTTGTTGCCCCATCCTCAGCAGCAACAACTACAGCATCCTCCGTTCCTGCACCACATTACCACACTCTCTTATCATTGGCAGTCCCAGATGGAGATCGACTCAGTGGTCTTGCCTGATCGCCTAATGGACGCTTTCTCGTTGCCACCACCGCGGATGGGTTGGTGTATGAGTGAGAACGAGTGTACTTATTATCTGACAACATTGACCTTCATAAAACAAAAAACGCATATCGTGGTCATAACAACGTTACTGTGAACATAGATAAGGCACGAAGAGTTTCTAATACTATGAAACAAGTTTGTTCAGTGAACGAATTACACAAATCAAGCTACGAATAATAAACATTGCCATCATCGCAATCACTCTCATAGTATTTGTTGTTATCATCATCCTCATTATCCTCGCCATCCTCATAGATATTATAGCCACCATCAGCTAAGCCTAAAATTGCTACATGTACTACTACTTCTACTACTACTATCAATACAAGTGAAAATGATAATAATAAGACAAATATTAAGAATAATAGTAGAGTAGTTCTACATAATAAAGATGAAGGCCATGACAAATGCAAGTCAATAAGTCACACAGTAAACTTGTCCTTTTATACTTCACATGATGAGATGCGCACTAGACATTCACATTCACACAAAACACAACGTGCATGTTCGTGTAAAAAGTAAAAATTAGGCAATACGAAAGAATACGATGAAGATGTGTAATGACACAAGAGTTTAAAAGCGGCATGTGAATTACACCGTAAAGTTCTTGGTAAACACACGCACACCATTCAGCCACACTCACATCAACGTTGCCGCCAGTACGAACAAGAGCAGCTTGACCGACGGTATGACGTACCCATTAACATTACAAACACTGGAAACGCTGAATATGAGATAAATAGATGCACCAACAACATGTCATCATCAATGTACCATTCCTCGTACAGCAATGAAAGTGTAAATAGCTGTACGTCATACTCAGTTAGTAGTGAAGATACGTCAACGACTACAACAAACACCTATGCCACATCGTCTTCATAGTCGTAAACATTATCAGTAAAGATTTGATAAACAAAACGAATAATAGTTTTGACAAAACAACAAAAAAAAGATATTAGTACATTTCACTTTTTTCATATTTACTCAAATTTTGTGGTTTTTGATAGTCTTACAAATGTATACATTCACCAAAAATAAAGATTTTATAAATTTTATTTGCTGTTGATGTTTATGATAATTTTGTATTCCTACAATTTCTCACTTCTTTTTTGTATGCTGTATATTCTTTCTTACAGTAAAAAATACAGCGGGCTCACATATAATTGAAATCAAGTTAAGCCTTTCAAAAATTATGTTACTTGTAGTTATGCATTTTCGTGAGTATAGTTAAGTTAAACTATTTCGCTTATAAATCGATTTCTTTTTTTTTTATTATTTATTTTGCATTAAATAACTGTTGAGAACAATATAATACATTTTACTTATTTGTTTATTTGTATATTGTGATGCTTAGGCTTTCACAACTCTGTCGAAATACCTTTCTCACCAGCTCCGTAGCTACATCGCCGATCTCGGTTATTCGTACTGGTCCGCTCTGATGGTCTGACCCCTAGCGAATGGTGAAGTATAAAGTTATGTACTTCACCATGGGCAACGATCAACTTCCACTTCGACGTACTGCGGTCATTCAGACAGAGCGGCATCGTAGTCGGTTCTGTTATGCACAACGGTTTGCTAATGACAGCACAGGGTATAAGCGCAATCGACACAATCAAATCACCACCTGGTACCGACGAATTCAGTATCAGGAGTATTATTTGCAGCACCTGTTTACCCGACACATGTGAACCTTGCTGCGGATGTACCCTGGTAACACGACCAAGCTGCATGGGAAGGCCGATGACGGGTATGTAGGGTACGACTCCTTAGGAGTGCATCGGTACAACCGTACTCCGCTTCCATTCCCTGCGCGTGAGATATACGAACGTCGACCTTAATCACGTAGGACAATGCTATTACACAAATGTATGTTCTTTTTTTGTTTTTACTGTAACTATCGTAAATCTGATGAAAAAGAGATTTATTTTCTAGTCAATTTTTGTATCTGTAAATGTAAAAATATGTTATAATAAATTATTATTATTAATAAGTAAATCTATGCAAATAAAAAATATTTTGTTTGTTTTTGGCTGTTTGCTTCCTTTTTTGCTGTGCCTCGTTCGTCTGCCTACGCGCTTTCATTTGCGCGGGCCATCATTGTTGGTGGTCAAGCGGGGCCTGCCCCGCAATGCCCACCGCAATAACCAAGAGGGTAGGCGACAAACGCCAAAGAAAACCAAATGTGAGAGAGCAAGGAACAAAACCTCTACGAAAAACACGACGGCAAAAACAATGAAGCGACAAGTGCTTTATATTCGTCTTTTAACAATAATAACATTTCATACTCCTGATTTGTAATTATTTTTTTTTGCAAAAATTATAATAAGTATTTTTATTTTCGCTTTAATTATTACTCTGATTTACATAAATAAAACAAAAAGTGAATGTCAAAATATTTCTGTTATTATAATAAATTTAATTAATTTTAATTTATTCGGTAAATAGTTTTTGCTCGTTCATTTTCTACAACACGAAAATGTGTCTTTTCTAGTTCAACCATTTTGATAATGCCACCATAGTGCAAGTTGGCCGCCTTTTGCACCGCCATGGACGCTCACAACAGCAAGTGTGCACCTTCTACCCCATTAGCTGGGATGAGCTCTTTGATTGCGGCAATTACATCAGCACGAGTTAGCTTCTCCTCTGCGTCAAGCTCATCATCAAGCTATCATGAATTGTCTGATTATACGCTGTCTATATTTACATGTTCGTTAGTACTAACAGAACTTGTAGTATTAGCATTCGTACTGGTTGTTACGTTTGCACCATCGTCAGCACCACCAGTTGACGTCTGCTCTGCGTTGTCGTTTTGCTTGCTTGCATCAGTCATTGTTGTAGCTGCATCTGTTGTTGATGTTGATGATGATATTGTGGTGGTGCTGCTTTGTGAAGTTGACTTGTCATTGGTACTTGTCGTGCTGGCGAGAGTGCTAAATTGCTTTTTGACAGGCTTGCGAGGCATGACCTTACGCACCGAGTACACCCCTGGTGAGGTCTACGTACACGTAAATAATCGAGGAAATTGCTGAAGGAGCGTAATCACACGGGATGGCAGTACTGCACGCATGGCGGGACTGGCGTGTTATAAGAAAAACGCCGCCGTACACGGTTCACCGGCGGGCATGACATAGTGAAACACCAACGCCATATCCAGCGGGGACTGATACGGGTTTTATTACCGATTGTAGGTGCGTGAGGTCATATCATCCTGTGATGGCTATGGACTAGACTGCAGTAGTGGGTCAGAGGCATCAACACGGCAAACAAAGTGTACCCCAACACGGAAAATAGCCGGGTGTCGCTTTAGCACACGTAGCATATTCTCATACCCACCGACGGTAACTTGTTCACTCTGCGACAGACGCACATAGACGTACTAGGGGCGATCTCACAGTGGACATAATCGGTTGCAAATGATGAAAATAGTCGGTACATCTTACGGTATACTTTACAAATCGGTCATAAAGCTGCTTCGTCAGCGTGCACTGTCGGCACCTACGCGTTTGCGAACGAGTGGGATATCTGAGTATTTCGTCTTCAAAATCTCAAACTGCTGCGGACGAGCCTTGGCTAAGTTAAGCAGAATGGCCTAGGTTAAATTTTTCTTAATATACCGCTGCATCACCAACGAGAGTGGGGCAAAGTACGGTGGACAGACTCGCAGCATGAATTTCAAGAATATCTTCTACGTGGCAGAGATTTGAGCGGAGCTGACGGCACCTTATGGACCGACAGTCAGCAAGTTATTCGCCGTACCATTGTTAATTTTCAGCTCCAATTGCTGTCGTGCTTGGGATGCGGTAAGGCCATGCGCCTACGGGTGAAGTACGATACTCCGGCGAATCTACAACGTCCCTGCCATGTCACGAATCTCAAAGTATCAGGGCTGACGTCGAAACCACATGAGCACACTCGCACAACGAATATGACGTCGTCGCACCTACACCGGGATATTCAGACTACCCATGTTGCCCCAGTTAATCGGTACGTATTTTAGTATCTCGTACACATCCTGCTTGGTTGGTACGGAGATGGCCGAGCCTCAGCCACCGTAGTTGTTCTACAGTGTAGCGCGTGAGACAAACGGCTGAACCTGCGTAAACGGCGGTGGCCCTTTTTCTTGTTCATAGCTTAGTGCAATAAAATGATGTTCGAATAGCCAAAATACTTTTTCGCTTTGTGGTAGCAACAGTAAACTGTCCTCATCTGCATCACTATTATTATTGTTACTACTCATTCCATTCTTCACCACGTTGGTCTCACTTTACGTTTATAGATGGAGTGAAGGTGCATTATTTTTATTTGATAATGATTGCACTGATGATAAAATCTTTTTTTAATCTATAGAGGACGATGATAATAATTATTATTGTTATCGTGCTTGTTGCTGTTATGATGGCGATGATTATGTAACTTTTACTAACCCGTAGTTTTTACAATAGTACAAGATGAATGCGTTAAACACCTCATAGGACAAGTTATGCAGTGCCATGCGTAGCGAATCGCTCGGTGGGAACATTTAGGCCGTGTGCATAAAATTGCTATACACATTTTTGATAAGTACATACCGCTTTCGTTGCGTTGACTCACGTTTGCGCACAATTTTCTTCACTTAGGTTAACACACTCGTGGCTAAATCACTATTGTTTATGAGTTGTCTACAATGCTGTAGTGTCGAAGCTGTAATTGGCACCATGTCGATGCCTTAGCCATTTGTATTTGATGCATTCCCATTATTGCTATAAATGTTTTTATTATTATTTTTCACAATGCTATCACCAAATTTGTTATTGTTTTTACCACTATTAGCATGGTTAGTATTTTTATTGTTATTCTTATCGTAACGAGAATGTGATTCGCTGATCTATGTTCCAGACCCACCACTGCCTGCATCGTACACCAATTGTAAAAGTTCATCAGCACCCATGCCAACACGAACATAGTACAATGGTCCATAGTGTACTTTACTTTGCTTAACACTTGAATTGGTGCTATTATTACTTTTGTTAATATTACTATCAGTTGCATCACACACCACACTTCCATCTTACAAGACGCACACCAATTACAGTAATTGTGTCTATTTGATTCAACTTTGTACATCACACTTTGAGGCAAAAATAGCATCACGTGTCGCGTGCGGTACGAGTTAGACAAATTACTTGATCGGCATCGCTCCATGTAACTGTTACGCAATTTTCTGTTCCTTGTACAAGGATTGTGTCATGGTCGGTGTAGACGGTAAAGATTATGCTGAGATTATGGTGGTGGTTGGTATCTTCTTGTGCTTGTTTGTCTTTACTGTGTAGTTTGCCACGCAAATCGCCGCCAAGCGCTACGGTAATGGACGAGAAAAGAAATTAATATTATTGTTATTATCATATGTCACACCATGCTGATCTTTATGAATGCTATCAATAACACCTTTTTGAGGTGTATTAGAGTAGGCACAATATGTACTTGAAATCGCAAAAAGCGGTGTCACGTGTCTGACAACAAGAGCACGTAGTCGTCACATTATAAACTGGGAAATAAACTAGTTAATTAATAAATTAAGAAAACAAACTCTTTTTTTTTTTTTTTGCAAATAGATCAAGGTAAAATGAAGTATAACTTATTGTGAGTTACAAAGTAATCTATAAGCTTACCTATTTACTCGATAAATGAGAAAGTATATACTATACAATAAATAAAATAAAGTTTTGTGTATCGTGCAAGACATTAGCATCTGACACAAATTTATGTAGGTATAATGTTAATATTAGTAAGGAATTTAAGTGTGTGAATATCATCCGATATAAATATCAAAATTTTTCAATTCACTTTCATAACGTTGTTTTCAATTTATTTACCAAGACAAACACGAGTGGATTACGTTAGAAGTTGATTAACGACATAACACCTGTGAAGAAGAAAATAGTAGAGAGTAAAAAAAATAACTGTGATGATTACGATATTAATATTGTAATATTTTTTACAAAAATTTAGAAACGTGTAAACTAAAACGGTAGAGTAATGAATGTAAAATGTAACGAAATGTGAAGATGTCACATTTTTTGTAAAAGAAAATTTGTAAAAATAATGACGTGAAAGAGTAATGTAAAAGTAATAGTCGTTTATCAGATATTTACTTATATTTTAATTTTAGTAGTTATATTATACTTTGTTACACCTTTGAAGTAGCAGCACATTGCACGCCTTGGTCATCATTAATCTTACTACATGATGTAACTTGACACTTCTACGATCGAGTTGACTTTGACTCGTCTACGGCATTACCCTGTTTTACCATTGATACAACGGTATCAGTTGTGGTGGTAGTAACAGTAGTGTGCTTGCTGACTAGTTTGTCTATGCTTTTTGTATTATTATTACTACGTTTATTATCAGGCTATGACTATTTCTAAGTAAGCTAAGTATAGTCTTTATCACCAACGTCATCGTTATTTGTGCTCTCTTATTGCCTATTCATTTCAGCTTCACGCTCAGCCATCTCACGCAATGTGCGTTCACGCTGTTCGGCTAACTCATATTATTCTTCGACGTTTCGGCTCTCTTCATAATTTTCGTACTGCTCCAACACATCACCGACTTTAAAGGCAAACTCATCGTACAAGATAACACCGCACTCTAAACCAGCATCGACACTCGGTACGAGGTCTTTGAAACGACGCAGCTACTTGACCCTACCTTCATACACCAATTCCATCATATCATCTTCGCCATCTTCGTTGTTGTTAGTATGATTACCACTTCGGCCACTCTTCAACAAAATACGTGGACTAGTTTTTTTGCGCATTACACGAAATGTAGGGAAGTTGGCATCAAGTGTACCTTTATTAACCATCATGCCCCCTGCATTACCACTTCGCCCAGCCTGCGAGGCCTTGAATGTTTGCAGACACTACGCACGAGCAATAACACGTACTTTTTTAATTTTAGGCAGTGCCTCCACAAATGCCTACTTGAGCTGATCAATGCCATGATAGAGCACGTTAAACTCAATGAGCCGGACGTGAGTCGGGATGTCGATCGTAAATGTATGCTCACATGGGCCAAACAATAAAATACAGCCTGGTTTCCCGCTGTTGCAGGTTAAGATGACATCTGGGTCAGATAGTGCACCTACTTCAATAATACGAAATTAAATTGAGATGCCCTACAACCGCGGTAATTAGTAGATAATTTTCATCATCGCCTGCAACATGCCAAACGTGGCGGCTTTACACGTAAGGATAAACTAGGTGGTGTCATGGACACGCATAAAGTTGTTATCGGGCTTACGGTTGTAAAACTTACCTTGCTGTTACGCGTTAAGGTACTGCAAATAGGTCTCTCGATCTCCTTCCACTGCATATACGTCTTTCATAAAGTAATGAAACTTCTCTGCATGCTTTTCACTGCTCACCTGCAGCATGATTGAGCCAGGCTTGGGGTGTACCTTGATTCCGTGAATCGTCACCGGGGTAGATGGCTTTGCTTATTTAATTTTTTCACCATGTTCATTGTAAATGGCCTTTATTTGTCCATACACGGTGCCACAGACGAAGTATTGGCCCAATCGAAGTGTACCACACCGCACCAGTGCCGCAATCGCACTCCCGCCCTTGAACCCACTGGCCTCAATCACAGTCAGCTCGGCTCGAGATGGGGTTGGGGTGCTAATCTATGCAATTTACGCAGTTAGCTGTACGGCATCAAGTAACGCCTCAATACCGGTCCCATCTCGTGCACAAATCTGTACCACCTGCACATCACCCCCATCATCTTACAAATTGAGGCCTTCTGCACGTAGTTGATCTTTAATGTAATCACACTATGGCTGTCGGTCAATCTTGGTAATCGCAATCACCAAGGGCACACCACTGCTACTGGCTAGTGAGATAACCTCACGTGTCTGCGGCTGAACACCTTCCATGGCGGAGATGACACAAATGATGACATCTGTGGCGGTTGCCCCAACTTCACGCATCGCACTAAACGCTGCATGACCAGGGGTGTCAATAAATGTTAATATGTTTGATACCGTTTCATTTGATTTCTTATTTGCATTTACATTGTTCGTAATAGTACTATTACTGTTACTACTACTAACAGTTGTATTACTACTATGCTATGTGGAGGAACGACGTACATGTGAGAGGTTTACCTGAAATGCACCTACATTCTGTGTAATCCCACCTGCCTATGTTGCGGCAACGTTTGTGTGGCGAAGATAATCTAGCAAAGTAGTCTTACCGTGATCTACATGACCCATAATAGAAATAATGGGTGAACGAGGAATGAAATTAATCTTACCCGCAGTATGCTTGATGTCATACTAGGCAATCATTCCAGCCTTGTGCATGTTGGCGGCAATGTTGAGCGGGTCATTGAGGTTTGTGGCTGTGGTAAAGTACTCACGAAATGGGTGGTCTTACAATTTCTTAGCCTTGTCTGGTCCAGGCTTCGGACGATCGAGCTGCAGCGGTTGACGTTTCATCTTGGCTTGACGTCGAACAAGTTTAATGGCTCGTGGGTCATCTTTGCCTACCCACAGTGGACCAGACCGGGTAGGAATGTACACCGCATCTTGCGCAAACTCGTACCAGTCAACCACCTCACCCAATCCCATTTAGCGTCGATCATTTTGTATGGTTGCCTTAACATGATGCGGCATCGTATCAGGGTTCAGCCGACGCATGTTGTGCTTACTCGAGTAGCGTGGGTCAAGAACTCCATCTAACCACTGCTGGCCTGAACCACCAACACTTGCCTGTGACTGATAACGTTTATTGATGAGCAAATTGCAATGTGTGTCTGTATAATTAGTATTATTCATATTTTTATGACATGCAATGTTATTACTAATAAAGATATTGGCAGAAGTAATGCGATGACAATAAGTAGGAAAGTAATTGCTAAAACAGCGTTGCGCGGTAGCACCGACGGAGGTGCGATAAGTGGCATTGTTAATACAGTGGCACCTCATAGTGCTGTCGTTTGTATATATGTGTTCTTCTTATATGCACACAAAACAAAGGTAATTATGTTAGTGTAATTACTTTAGATAGAACTTCTTTGATCCTTCACACAATAATAATAATAATAATCAATAATGCAGTCAGTGCTGGAAAAAATAATAAAAGTGAACTAAATATGTTTTAAGAATATACTTACCGATGATAAATAATAATGTTAAAAAAGAAATGTCAGGAAATTGGTATATGTATAATATGTATAAAAATATTTTCGAGCAATGATGATGTCATTTACTTTACACTAATACATTACATTGTTATATTTTAGAAAAGAATTTATATACTCATTGTCCTGTTAACAATTTATAATATTACAAAACTAAATTATTACAAATCTTATTTTTTACTTAAATAAAAGTAAACTTAATTATATTGTTAATTATATGCACTGTCAAGTGTTGTATCTTATTAGCATTAATTAATCATGATTACAATTTATTTATACTGCTTAGCAGCGTTAGCTAGTCTGTGTATGTGCATTTCCTATTTGCTATGTTGCAAATGGCAATTTCCAGAGTCGCACTTCGCCGCTCTCACTTCCAGTAGCCAGCACATCACCAGATGCATTGATTGCAGACGACATGATCTCACTCTCATGCAACTTGATCACACGAATAGGCTCATGGCTAGCCACGTTTCACTCCATTGCGGTGGTGTCATCTGACACGGTCAGCAGTGTATTGTTAGCGGTAAACTCTAGACCACGAATGTAATCTGAGTGTCCGACAAAGCTGCACGCACCATTTCCGAACACACCTGTGTTAGGATCAAGATCTACACCAAAGACAAATTAGGAGCAAGCGGCTATTACTCAAATAGGTGTAGATGGACCTGATGACGAGTATGGTAAGGTGGAGTGAACTGGGTGATGCAGAGCAGTTTATAACACATTTGCAATTTCACTACTTATATTGCCCGCACCTGCTACTTCGTCCTAGTCTTCTTCATTCACTTCTTCATAATTTGCATTAGGATGATTGTGGTGCTCATACATATTTGCTTGTGCAGTAGGTGACTGTTATCTTTCTGCAGTATAAGGTGTACGAATGTTACTATTTACATTTACTGCGCTAATACTATTGTTGACATTGTTTGCACAATACTGCTCTTGTTGTAACAATAATAATGTTTGTTGCTATTATTATGATTAGTACTATGGACGAACTACACCCACAGGTCGAATGTGATGGGTTAATGTTGATGATGATGAAAGTGGCACGGCGTGGGTTGAAGTTGCGGCATCGGTGACAAAACACTCAAGTGGAATCAGTGCAATGTGATTTACCGGATTCTCAAACTCATCAAGGCTCGCGAGAAGGCGATCATCGGTAGACGCACTCAAATCAAAGAGCAACTTCCAGGAACGAATGGCACAATCTTATGAGGCTGTCAATAGTATACGTGAATGCGGTAGCAAAATGAGATCATTCACCGTACTGGTACTTACCCAAAACTTATCTATTAGCTTTCAATGGTTACTACTACTATTACCACTAATTTCCCTATTGCTTCTTGTCTACATGTGTGCATTTGTGAGTAGACTGTGTACTTCTTGACGGCATGTCTACGTCATTGTGTTACGGGTCCATGCATGAATGTACACCATGCCGTCATCACACGCACTTGCAATAATAGACTCATAGTTATCGTTGTTATTGCCAAGAAGTGAGCAAGGTAGTTCAATCATTTTATTTATTGCATCGCCGAATCCACGTATGACAGATATTGCAGTCATATTAGCTAAACTTTGTGACGATAATGCATTAGGTGTCTTTTCTAATATGGCACTACTAATGTCTCACATGGCAATAGTTCGATCATCAGAGGCAGACAAAAGATAATTTGGTGAAATAGACGTAAAGAGAGCATGATTGACGGATAATGTATGTGCCTGAAATTGTACAAGTAGACCACGGTTTGTTTACACAGATGCCGTTGATGATGATAATGATAATGATGATGATGATGATGATGATGTCAACATATGTACATCTCACAAACACACCGTCCCATCACATGATGTGGAGCATAGTATATTTGGCCAGTGTACGGAGAATGTTAATGAGCTGACCGCCAACTTGTGTATACCTGCAACGTTGGCAAGCATTGGATAAAACAACGTGCAACCGATAATTTATAAATTCGCTTCTGTTAAGTATATTGTTAACTATACAATTTCCTTATGTGTTTAATTATTGTTGGCCCTATTTTGAGGAAAAATTGTGAAATAACAATAGTAAATTAGCACCGTCTTCTCTGCAAAATTAGACTATTATTCGTAATTGTAGTAAATAACAAAATACAAAGCAGTACAAGTGGCGTGAAATTAATAGTAGTCATTGGGGAGGAAAAAATATGCAAAGACTATCATTATTGTACATTTCATATCAACATTATGAATATAAATATACAAGTATTGTTGTAGAGACATGTATAATAAGTTTATACCAAGTAAACAAAAGCAAATAACTTTGGCTTGTAACAATTACTCTGTGTCAAAAAGAGTGGAAAGAAGTATACGTCTATGTTCTATAAACAGTATTAGTAAGATAAATAGCAGAAGAGATGCAGAGGGAAATAAAATGAAATGAAAATGTTACACAAACAAAAAAACAAATATTCTTTTTTTGTTCTTATTTAAATAAAAGCTTAGTTGTAGATAGATCTATTCTTCTTATTGCATGATAAATTGTTTAGCCACGTTTACAGATCACCATCGTCAATTGCGTCAAGTACAAGCTCACGTAGCTGTTCATGACACTCTTGAATAACACTCAAGCTCTGTGTCATTACATTCACTTGACGTAGTAATTTGCGTAGTCGTTCTTTTCGATTAGGTGCATGTATGTTAGTGTCATTTTCTTTGTTTATATTATTACTAAGATATTTACCACTACTGCTATCACATTTAGGGTCAGTTTGTTGCACACGTTGCTGCTACTTTTTTTGCTTTGATGTGAGTAATGATGAAAGGAAAAATGAAGATGTAGATAAGGCCGCAAGAGACGCACCTGCAATATCTTTCTGTTCTAGTGATGTATTTACATTTGGTTTGTTAATAATATTATTGTTAGCATTACTTACAATAACACTATTATTATTATTATTATAATTATTATTATTATTCTTCGCAGTATTTTAAATTTTATGATTGTCCTTTGGTGTGTTTTGGAAGCACGATACTTGATCTGTTTATGTGGAATTAGTACGACTCTTCTGCGCACAAATGACATCCTCGTCATCGAGTAGGAGTAATGGAAATGGTCGACATAACTGTTTAGTTTCTGCTTGCGCTGCACTCGAACTGTTTGACTTTGTATAATTGTCAACTTGAATGTTAATGTCGTTATTATTATTGTTATTAACACAATTTCCACGTTTCTTTACCGTCCTTTATTATCTGTTAATAACGTTTTCTATGACGACTGCTTATTTATTTGTAGCTGTAGCTGTAGTTGTTGCTTTAGCTGTCACCACCACCCTTTCATCCCCTACTGCTGCTTCTGTCATCGGTGAAGGTGTGCAATCGATTTGGTGCATATTTGCAATCGTTTATTCTTCGCTTGTAGATATTGGCTTTATGTGTTTGTGTTTTGTATCTGTACCTTCAGTAGAGCGTGCGGCTTCGTGCTAATTGTTTTCATCAACAGCATCAAACATCTTTGCCGTGTTTGCATTATTCACATTCTTGACTACTTGACTGTTTCTTTTATTCAATGGCTCGTGTGATTTGCGTGCAAGTCCTAACATGGATGCATCGACAATAGAGCTGGTTGGTACTTTTGTGGATTAGTTGTTTTTTGTATTTGTAGTTATGTGATAATTATGTTGTTTTTCACCTTCATTATAGTGTGAAGCTAAGTTATTGCTTTTGTATTTATTGACCTTACTTTCTTTAATTTCAGAATTTTTTTGAGTTGATGTAGATTTTGCGTCAAGGCCACTGTTTAGGTTTTTATTTTACACTGACTGTGCTTGAATGATGTTCTTTGCCCCACTTTACTGCTTCTGCTTTTTCACGTTGCGTTACACAGGTGTAGTATTACGTTTGGCAGCGGTACGCGTCTGACGTGTGCGTGGTTTTGTTGAATGCGGAATAAGATGAAGCAGTTCTGACATAAATGTAGAAATGTCACAGTTTACTTTTGGTTGTTAATTCACTTTTCGTGCCGTTCAGTGTTGCGATGCTGACTTTGTCACAGTGACAGACTGATCTTCTTCCGGTTTTATTGTAGTTGTAGGAGTTGTTGTTGCTACAGCTACTGTAATAGTATTAGTTGTGTTTGTAGTATTATTAACAGTTGGGTTGACTCTTTGCCTAGATATTTATTTATTGTCAGCGTAGTCATCTGATGTGTTAGCGACAACGTGAGCGTTTGTGGATGTGTCATTGTTATATTGCTACTAGTTTACTTCACCTTTGAAGTTTTATGTAATCCTGTTATTATTGTTGACGTTATCACCTGTATGTGTATGTGTATTTGTATTTATGTGTATATTGCTTGTTGCAATAGATGGCTGTCTACGGCGTCGTTTTAGTTGCTGTGCGTTCTTGATGTTTGCATCGTTTACATTTGATTTATTGTACGCCATATCCGTCTGCTTGATTTAATTATTGTTTGACATGTTTTATGTACGCTTATCTTGTTTCCAATTTTGCTAATACTGCAATTCTTTCTGCTTTTGTTTTTTGCTTTTTTCATTGAACTGATTTACATTGTTGTTGTCCTTCTGTATATTTGCACTGTTGCTTTACAAAGATACAGATGCTGAATGTATTGCGTTCTTCTCACTGGTATCATTATCTTTATCATTATTTGCAATATAAGTTTTTGTGTTATAATTAAAACTATTCTCTTCTTTCTGCCTTGAAAAACGTTTAGCTCTTTACAGCTGTGTGTTACCTCGGCGAGGCAGTGTCTTCTTGTTGTTATCATTATTATTATTATGATACGTGTCATTGCCCTCCATCACTACCATCGATTCATAATGCGCAAGTTGATCCGATAACGAGTCCTACATGACCTCATGATTATTATGTTGCTAATCTTATAGTTCGCGCTGACAATTTTTTAATTATTATTTAACTTTATTTATATGATTATTAGTTTCGTCCTGTGAGTGAAGATACTTTACACTACCGCCATTATTACTGCTTTTACCGTTACGATACTACTCATGATCATAATTGTGTTACGCTGATATTTGTTCATTTTGTGTGTTTGTAGAATTATTACCCTGACTATGCTAGATTACATCATCAATGTTTTCATCATCTTACCTATCATGCACGTTACTAACACTACTCTCATCACTTTGATTCTCATCTATTTTTTCAAGACTAGCTTATAGTGGCGGGGATGGGTCAATAAATGCATTACGCAGAACAAGTGGTTGTGTGACCGAGATGCGTGATGAGGAGCGAACATCATGAATGCTATTTGATCGACGTGTTGCTGCAAGTACTGGGGCAATGTTTGACATAAACAATAACAAATCCTCATATGAAAGTTGGCCCAGTAAACAACACGTTCGTTTAGTAGAAGGTGTAATATTACTTTACAAATGATGTGTATGTGTGGTTGACACATTGTTTGTTGTGTGATGCTGCTCGTTGGCTCCGTCATTGCTTTCTTTCTCTTCACTGCTCTCACTAATCACCAACTGTGAATCGAAGCCGTTGCCTGCAGCTCAACGTTGCACCAGTTCATATGGTACTGTAATACGAAGTGTACAGCTTGAGCGCAGTACACGAAAATGCTCGATTGCACTATAGTAAATAGTTAAAGGTGATGTACGTTGAGCTAGTCCGTCTTATGCAATAAGTTCGCAATATTCATCGTAGAAGGCAATTTAGCCTCGTGCAAATTGTGCGGATTCAATAATACACTACAAAAGCGGGTACGACGCCATAGACTGTGACATGACCAGCATGGCTCAAATGGTTCGATTGGAGTTAAAGTTATTTTTAAAAAATCTGAAAATTTAGTGGAAAATCAATATACACCTAAAAATAATTATCTTTTCAATAATCAACTTATACGTTAACCTGTATAATGATACAAATTGACTTCTACTAAAATTTTTGGGTGTTATCTGCTTTGTTACTATTTATAATCGTTTTATATTTAGAGTTACTCTTATTTCTCTGAATGTATATATACAAAACAAATATCGAGATGTTTATCTTTCTGCTTAGCAACAATGTTAATTGTAACAACAGAAAAACCATAAACAAAATGCACCAAAAGTGTGTAAGTTAATATCACAAGTAAAGATGGAAATGTGGAAAAGGATATAATTAGCTTAAGGTACTGTTTATTGTTTCACATGTACAAAAAAAAATAAATACATGTACGTTTTGAGAAAAAGATGTGAAATGAGCAACGCTCGTGTTGTTATCATTTTTACCTACAGTGCATATCTGCTGTATTATTGCTTTTCTTTTTTTATTTAAAAATAGTAATTTACATGTGCAAAAGAATGATGATTGTAATGACATATACATCTTGTTGTATTTAAAAAAGAAAGTAGATGAAGAGTAGAGAAGTGAAATTATTATAAAATAAAACTGTAAAAATTTTATACTCTTACGTAATTACAGCAAGTTTAGTGCTATGCATATGGACGTGTTTCGTCTCTTTACTTGTTATATTCAACATCATTACTATTTGTAATCGTGTTAGTATTATTGCCTTGCACGTGTGCTAGATACTTATAGCCTTGTGTACTTGACAAGGCAGGAGTTAAACGTCTGCCACCGTCAATAATGGACATTGGATAGAGCCGATGGAAATTGGGTACATCAATCGTATGTCCTTGACGTTGCTTCGACTCTATTTCGTTTCCTAGTGCATCACAGTGGCTTTCCATAGGATATTCGTCTGGATCATGCTAAGGAATGAGAGGCTAGGTATGTTGTGCTAGTGTAGACATGGTTCGTAGCGTTTGAGTCTTATTTTTTTCATAGTTTCACCAATGAAGTGGTAGATCAGATGGAATACGAGGCTGCTGCTGCGCAAACGCAGGTGGTGTCATTTACGTCTCACAATACGTCGGTACAAAGTTAGGCGTTAACGATCAGCAGTTGTTACTATCTTTATTAATATTAATCGCATTGCTATCATCTTTGGTGTTACCATCATTGTCCACATATGTATTTGCGAAAATAGCTTGCTCACGCTAATCTTGTAATGCGGTTCCACCCAAAGCAGTTTCATACGGCAACACCGGAATCAAATTACGTAAATGTTAATTTCATAAACGGTGATCATCACTCTGACAGTATGGTCATGCAGCAGCAATGCTTTTGTCTGGTGCTGAACTACGTAAATTGCTTTTTGTATTAACAACATCAAATTTTGTTGCATCTTGGGTTGATTGTGATGACGGAGATAGAGCACATTCCTACTACTGCTACTTCTACACATGTTTATTTTATTTCACTTATTATTGTTTTTGATATTACATCGATGCTTCATGTGAATTGCACTCACTACTCTCTCCGCCATAGACTAGACCATCTGCAAAAACGTAGCATCCACTAACATTCACCCCATTTTGTCATACTCCACGGTATTGACCGTCCCATTACTACTCCTCCCTTTCTCGTTACCTGTGTAGTGATGCGTTCTACTATTTATCGTCATTTTTGCTGTTGCTACTACCTTTGTTGTTGTCGTTAATAACACTATTTTTGTGCTTTTTGTAAAAAATAACACCATGTCCATGCATCACCCCATCTTTGAACTCGCCAACATATTTGTCGCCATTGGCAAAAGTAAACTCACCATATCGATGCGCTCGTTTGCCGTCTGCGGTACACTCACCAGTGTATGAAGAACCAATAAATTGCATTTTTTTTTTCAAGTTATAAGATCAAATGACAAAAAGCAAGATAATTACTTATTAGAGTTAATATTTCTAAGTGAGTAACAAAAATAAATGTAAGCAGTGTAAGCAATTACTGACAACCATAGCATAATAAACAAATATAGCAATATTGTATTAAAAAAATTACATAACGTTTTGTAATATTTGCATCATCTTGATAAAAATAAGTCTGCATCAAGAAAGTTAGTTTGTTAATCTTAAAGACAAATAATTAATATAAAAGTGAATGAGATACATATTGTATGCGTAAAAAAACAAAACAGTATTTTTTATTTACATGTGTTTTTGTAATAAAAAAATAATTGATGTATGTACACGTCTATATACATTATTTCATTCATACACCATACTTTCCTTGTAAAGTATGGAATAATTAATTATTTTTTTTGAGATTACACTATACGGATAAAAAAATTCACAAAGCACAAATAAGTAAAAACAACTTTGTTATTTCATTTTTAATGATAAATGTTAGTATTTATTATTAACAAGTTGAAGACCGTTATAAATGTAACGTGTGCAGGACATGCTTGATAACTTCTTCACGAACATAATGGTTAAGGTTGACCTCATGCAAAATATTTAAGGATCTGTAATAGGCAAGTAATGCATTTTTTTCTTTGAGTAACTGACCATTCAGCGCGGCCTCACGATTAGCCATTCGTAATAATGTCTTGATGTCATTTCTACTTTTCCAGTTAATGTTACTGTCTACATGTGATGAATTGTTATTGCTATTGCAGTGGGCAGTGTTTTTTTGTGAAATACTCTCGTTGTTAGTTTTGGTGTTACTAGTACACTTGTTCGTGAAAAACAAAACAGTAGTTGGTGTACCCACATCATGCCTAAGCGCCAAGACGTCAGCGATAGAGCGAGGTCATTGTGTCGCTATTAGTATCACTGGAGTAGTAGTTTCTGCGCTTTGTGTAGTTAATTTATGCTGCTCGTTTTGTGCATTATAGTTGGTGTGTTGTAAATCAAATTACTTGATTTGTTGCAAAATGTTTGCGACATTTGCAGATCGTAAACGTTGCAACTACTTACTCATCTTTTCATCACGTTCAGCGAGCAAATACTCTACCTCACTTGATTGCTCTGTCACATTACTTGTTCCTATATCATGTTCTTTTTCTTCTTTGTGAATATGATTTACTTGATGCAAAATGCTCTCTTACTCAATAATATACTCATGATAAGATTTGTTAAAGTTTGGCAAATTTGTAGATGTAGGCTAAATTACACACATGGGCAATGCAATACGCTGTCCTAGTTCACTTACAACTTCGTGCATTATTTTGTGTAATGCATTACCTCGGTTTTATTTCGCTTACTGTTGTTGTTATTGTTAATAACGGCTGTTATCGTTGCTATGATATCGACCAGCATCATGCGTTGCTATCTTATTATTATTATTATTGCTTCCATTCATGCAAACATGATCAACAACATTAGTATCATCATTGTCATCGTACATTAGCACAATACACGGATGACGCGAATATCATCCTTACTTGTGATCTTGTAGTTACAATAAATAACGTCGTAACGACTAAATCACAAACAATCGAGGTGAAGATACCACTTATTAACTTTTATTAATTTCGTTTGTATCACTTTTTTCATTTATCGCACTCGTAACATTTTTGTCTGTATTATTGTTGACTTTACTGTCTTTCGCACCCGTATCATAAATTTCACGTCGCTTTTCTTGTATTGCGTTTAATATATTTGCGTGCAACAACGCATCTTTGCCATTTTGCTCTTATCGAACATACTGTGCCACAAATCCGTCAAGCACATTGTTTGTGCTATGAAGTTTGAAATACTATTACTTGGTAGTGCTATTCATTTGTTTGAATTTATTCTTTCCGCTCTTTACTTATCTTTCTTCAATAGTTTTGTACATACAAAAATTTTATTTGAATGAACATATAAGATCAAAAAAAGTTATTACTGTGGCAACACAGATACATAAGGAAAGTTTTCACGTTAATAATTTATTTGCATTTTATCAATTAGCATCTACGTTATTACGATTTACATTTTTATAGTAGTTTTATAACTTGAATAAAATAGCAAATTATAAAGATAATATAAATATTAACATATATACGATAGCATATTTGAAAGAATAAAAATGGAAATAAAAGTTGTCAATTTGCGGAAAAAAAATTTCACAGAAAAAAAATTAATTTTGTACACAATAATATATAAATATGATGATTTCTAGTAGAGAAAAGCTAAAATTAGTGTAATAGCACATGAGTATAAATTACAAAGTATGCTTGGGTATAGACACAGAATGGTATAGAATATACAATCAATGGGAAAAAAAAAGTGTATTATGATATATAGAAATATTATATGGCCACAACATAATGGTGATTATAACAAAAAAAAAATGGGTTTTTTTATTTACATAATGTAGTTTCTTGTCTATTCACAAGTAAAACTATCTACATATGTGCAAAATCGTGGTGTGTTGATTTTGTTTACTACAAGGAGAAGTTGAGTGTACTTCTACTGCCAAACGTATTTTCTAACGCGTATGCAATGTATAAGAAGCCGTCAGGGTGTTTGTACCGCTCGTACAGTTAACCTAGAAGCGCATTACCTGGAGCAAGTACGTCACTTTATCCTACGGTGAGAAAAACGGCTTGATGTGGGTGCAACGCCAAACGTTATCGCAACGTTAAAATCACTTATGAAAGTGTCTTGCGTGATGGCATGACAAATTTAATAACATAATGATTGCTACTTCGCACGCGATACACATTATAGGACGAAGGGGAGTAAGATTGGTACTGTACTAGTTAACTTGAATTACTTTGAAGTGTGTTTGTTTTCATTTCATTCACAGCATAACTGCTGCTGCTACAATTATTTTCTGTCGCAGAAGTAGTGCAACTATTGCTACTATTATCACTACCACGATTATCACTACAACAAATATTGCTATCGTTAGCATTATGTTAACTGCAATTTTATGAATTGATGTTTTGTGGCATATTATGCCTGTTTGTAAATTTGTTATTGTTATTGTTATAGTTAACATTTTTATTAACGTTATTGTTCTATTACTGCTTAACATTTTAAGCACATTTTTGTATGTTGGTTATGTATTACTGCACACGTGATCAGTTGTTATGTGCTCATGCAAAGGGCAATGGACTCAAAAAGTTTGTGATAGTTTTGATTGTGTTACAGCTATCATTGATACTGTCCCTTTTATTAACACTATCATGCTCCTTGTTTTGCATCACATAATTGCAAACCTCAGTCCTTTTCTGTCATAACTGCTAAGTTTGTTTTTTCTAATTTATGGTAGAGCATTGTTTGTCGTGTTACAGCTAATGCGAAGATTACTAATCTTATTACTGTTTATACGCATTGTGTCCGTATTTATAACTAATATTGTTCTCTTGGACTGTATTGCGATATTTATTTTGTTGATTATTAGTTTGTGCATTATTATTGGTAACATTCGGGCAATGTTTTACTGATGTATGTGTAACAGAATTTGTTGTTGTAACATGCTGGCACTGTTCTTCTGGTTCAAAGATGATAGGAATGTAGTTGCGATAACGTTTACGCAGCTGTGCAGAGAGGCGGCAACGCTATTCGAATGAATGGCTGTACTGGTAAAAAGTACGCGGAATGTATGTATTATAGCTTGTCATTGTATTAGATATATACAAAAAACTATAGTGATAATGTATATACTTAAGATTTAATCTGATGGTATAAATTTATTGATCAATTTGCGCCTGAAGGCATTTAACGGGTGTTTTTTTTTGAATAAAAATAGAATAAAAAATGTACTAATAACAGCATGATTACATTTGCTAGCAACATAATAAAATGCATAACGTTTTTATATGAGAAATAAAATTTTTAAAAGTTTTGTACTGCTAAAGTAACAGAAATAGCCAACAGAAAGATATGGATATAACATAGAATACGTATGACATACTCCTACAAAATTTTTGTAAAAACAAAATGATGATAGTAAATTTTGTAAAAAATATGTTCTAGTACAGTAGAATACACAAAACAGAACAAATCTTAATAAAAGTATAATATGCATTATCAAGAATACAAATATTTCTGTATATGAATGCACTTTTGTTTTTGTATATGTGTTTATATGTACAGTAATGCAAGTAAACTAACTTCTTATGTATAACAAAGAGATAGAGGTGAAGAATAGGATTAGCGTGCAATGCTTGAGTTTTTACTATATATGACTTTTCCGTCGAAGAATTTGCGAGATGAAAAGAGTGGAAAAAAGTCAACCAGTGAGTTGTAACATTGTGTAACGTCAAACGACAAGAAGATATACAAAATTATATTTAAAAAAATTATGTTTAAAACAAATAAACTCTACACAAAATAAAAATGAAAAGTATTTAAAAAATACTCATTGACTACTTCGATAATATTGGCAAAAAAATGTACCGTTGCAATGAAATATATGTATGTTTGTGTATAGTGTAACATATTAACAATTTCGCATACTCTCTTTTTTTTTTAGCGATTGCAGCATCGTTACACGAGTTGTTAGCAAGACGACTACTAAAAAAAAATATTTACATAAAGAAGAAAAATATAATAAACGTCTGTTAAATTTTATGGCAATTTAGTTTTTTTAGTATAATGTTGTTTATCGTGTGCGAGAGGTTGACCTGCTATGACACTCATCGATATGACGATGAAGTGCTTGTACATCTTGTCTATGTGTTCGCACTTCTGCTTCTAACTCTTGTAACAACGCCTCTTTTTCACGCTTAACACGTTCAAAGTGTTCTCGTAAATGCTACAGTGCCTGTTATGTTTCTCGCTCTTTCGAGATGTCGTTTCTATCTCGTGAAGTACGCATGGACTGAGGCAACGAATTGACATTGTTCTATCAGTTTTGTTCCTTTTTATGTCATTATACCTATGATGATGATGATATTCGAGCACGACGTTATTTTGATCCTGACGGTGCTTTCATTGCTGGCGGTGAGTTTGACTCAACTGCCTCATTTGACAAATATTTTATTGGTTTTTGATTCTATTATTCTTTCCTTGCTTCTTATTCGTTGTCATTGGCACTACTTCTGTATTCGTTTGACGTTGGTGTTTCTTCAATCGGGCTGTTGAGTGAAGTGTCAGGCTGCAATTTTCGAAGTTGTCGTTGTTGTTACAGTGCCATAATTTCTGCAATGTCTTTCACCTCTTCCTCATTCAATTACGGAAGTTGACCCGCTGCACTACTTGATAACGTCGAGGTTGATGATGATGATGATGATGTAAAAGATGCATTGAGGTCATTGTGTGTTGCATTTTAACTCTACTTAGAGCTACTCATGTCTGCTGATTGCAATTCATCTTTTGCTACTTTATTCAAAAGCGAGGCATTTCTGTGCTAATGATCTACATGGCGATCACCAGCTATAACATCTTCACTCGCGTTATCATTGTCAGCGGTATATATTTTATTCTCTTTTACAGAGCACGGCTACTTTGCTGCTCCAATCACATGTTTATCCTTTTTGCTTATTTACATTTGCAGACATTCTAGTTATCGTGCTAATATCTACACCTCGTCTTCTCTCGCACGCAGTTGCTCACGCATCTCCGTCTCACTGTCTCGAGCTAGCTTGACCATCGCCATGCTTTCCTATAATTTCTGTAACGTGTCAGTGTACTACTCGTGTACATGGTCAAGCTAATCAGTAAGGTGCTGTATCTACTCATCTTTTTAGTCATTGTTATTATAGTTGTCATCAATATTTGTATCAAGTCCACCATGTAGATTGCTTTATTGTAAATTATTGATTGGTTGAAGGCGCTACTATGAGCGAGACGAGAGCAGCATTTGCCGTCAGCATTACTACATCAGTAACAGATTTTCACTTCGTTCATGCTCATATAATAATCGATCCAGCATTTATTGCTGTAGCAGTGATTTCTCTATTGCCATGACTTGTTATGGATGGTTGCTATCCATGTCTTTAATATTTGTTCTACGCATCAACACTTATGCAGCGTGTGCCAGCATATTATTTTATTTGTTGAGCGCATCGCACGTTGCACCAAGTTCACTTACACGCTGTAAATGATCATTCTCACCACTAATCGCATTTTGCATATTATTCTTATTATTATTCTTATTATTATCATTTTTCTGTACATCTTACGACTACGATAACTAATTTTGTGTTGAACGTACTTGTTGCTTTTCTGCGTTTAGCTAGTCTATCTGTTCTTGCAAAATGCGACCTTGTTCAAGAAGTGTTGCAATCTACTCATCTTTGATGCCCAGCGCACGTTGCAGCTATGCATTATCTTTTTGTAAACTATCATTTGCCTCTTTCATCGTGTTACCTTGTTGAATGCGATCAGACAGTTATGCGTGCAAGATGTTTGCATCATCTTTGAGTTGTGCGACAAGAATATTGAGTTATTTGATTTCTCGTTGTGTGTTCAGTACACGCTATTATTATACCTTTTTGTTTCGTGCTTTCTACTCGCCTGCACTGCGTAATTGTGCTTGTAGTTCCTATACTGTCTTCTTCAATTCATTTGCTTGTCTCTGTGCTACGGCAATTCGCTCTTCTGCATTGGCAGCAAGCACGCCTGCCGTGTCTGCCAACCTGTCCTGTGCATGTTGCAGCTGCTATGCGAGTAATTTAATTTCACTTTCCTTTGCCATTAGTGTACCCTGCAATTCGACATCCTTTTAACGTGTCTAACGAAGTTGCTAGACAATTTCATCATTTCGTTTATTCTGTCGCTATAGCTGTTTTTTAGCTTCGTCGCACTCCTTCTTGAGTTGCCGCTGCGTCTCACGATTATTTGCTTTTTACTCTCGCAAGTCCTTTGACAGTTTACTCTTCTCATCATTGGCCGCTACATACTTACCTGATAGTGTACTGTGTTGTCGCTCTTTGTCATTGAGCTGCTTCACGATTTGTTTCACTTTATTTGCAACATCGCGTGAATTTTTTTACGCCTAAAGTTTTGCCGCCCTTAGCGTGTCAATGTCACGCTTGAGCCGCTCATTCACGTCATGCTCTTTACTTAACTTGGCTGCATAACTGTGCTCCAGTTCGTTAAGAGCATCGTCTTTACTCTTCTATAGTGCATGGGCTCGTGTCTAGGCAAATGCCAACTGCCGCTCAAGTTCATCGGAGTGTTTACGCAACTACTATAACTATTACGCAATGCGTTTGTTGTCATTTTATAAATCACGTTGTAGATTATGCAAATGGGCTTCGCTTTATTGTGCGTTATGCTCTCGAGCATCATACTCGTTACATTTTTCAATTAATTTATTATTATCATTTTACAGTTAAGTTATTTGACGCTCAAGTTGTGCTACTTCGTCTTCGTGCGCAGAGAGCATTGCGGTGTGATTGCCACGAGAGTCATCGCGATCAGACGTGAACTGCTGTAATTATTTTTACAGCTACTTATTAGCCTGTTACAGCTATCGAAGCTATGCGCCTAAACTGTTATTACACGCACGTAGCTCTTACAATTAGGCATCTTTGGCTTCACTTTACTGGGCAACTTTAGCCCGCTCCTCATCCAATGCTTCTGCCTTGATTTGCTTCTCTGCCAGTGCATCTCGTCGTAGTTACGATTCTTTTTCGTACGCGGCGATGGTAGCACGTGCTTCATCTAATTGCTTTGTGAGTTCATTTACTGTAGATTATAACTGCTGTTCTTATTCTTCTTCGTTATTATCATTATCATCTTCTTCATTACTCAAACCTCGACTATTCTCACTCATTTGTGGTTTGATCCGGCAGAATGACGAAGGTACATCTACATTATTGCTTTTCTTCTTATTTTTGTGTTTTCTATTGGCTTTTGCATTATCAATATTATCATCATCATCATCATCATCATCATCTTCATCAAGCACATTTGTTTATGGTGACAATCGATCAGGACTCTCACCAACACCTCGAGCTGCTAACGTGTTGTAGCAACTCGCTCGTTCGCGTTACGCGGCAAGTGTGTCATGCAACTTCTTCGCATGCAATAAATGTTGCAACGCAGTGATAAGCTATGGACGGTGCATTGCAGAGCGTACAGCAATTTCGTTTAGATCTTTCTTATCAAGCACAATCATCTCAGCATCACGGGTCACGTTAAGTGTTTGAATAATGGATGAACGCATAATGGTACGTGTAGGTGCTGCGGTAGACGTTCACTCTTCTTCGTTATTGTCTGATGAATGTTTCAGAGACTCATTGCGCTTGACTTTATCTCAAGCAGTAAGATGATTTTTGTTTCTGCTATTGTTATTTTTTCTTTTTGCATTCTACTGATATTCATGTTGAAGACGATGGTAATATGCAAACGAGGTAAAGGCACAGCATGACAACGAATTAGGCTACAATGGCGAAGGAGTTTGATAATATTTAATTTTTTAACGCACTCGCCTCAGTTTGTGAGTGAGATTTTTAATACTGTCCACATGCGCCGTCAGCTTACGCTGCAAAATGTCTAATCGTGACTGAGTACTTTGACATTTTTACATCGTTTCATAAATGTGGAGTTGTGTTAGAAACCAATCTAGCAATGTTTTCACGATGTAACGTGTTGCAGGAGGTCACTGCCTACTTACAGAGTCGGAGAAGAGTAAGTTCGCAAGCCGCTCTTCATTCGTAGCATTACTAATGTAATTTGTTGAAGCAACGTTATTTGCATTTGCACCACGTGTAGAGGTATTTTTGATGTTAGCACCATTAATACCATAAATTGTATCAACATGCTGCTCATGTGCATTGCTTTTACTTTAGTTGTGATGATAGTTAGTCCACACGTTATAGTATTGTACAATAATATCACTGGCATGCTTTCCACTCAGTATGGTCTGCTGTACAGCATCATAGCTGATTTGACTTATCTGTTTGTGTACATCAAAGCTGACCATGTCTTGTAATAACTGCTTCTCATCAGTGACATGGTGTAATAAATTATTTCATGTAGACCGTGTCACCGGCAAGTCGTACATTTGTTGGTGTAACAAGGTCAACACCGCGTGCAGAATTCGTGGAAATGGTGTGGTTGCCAATTGTGCATAGTTGTACAGCGAGGATGACAACGGCAATGATGATGATGATGATGATATTGATGTTGGAGAAGTAGTGTTCTATTGTCGTTGCAGGTTGACATTCTTATCGCAGCCAAGCAGGAGTCGAAGTGAGGAGAGGTCAATGTGGGTTAATTTTTTCTTCATCTGCATCCCATTAGCGTGTGCCAAATCCAGTGTAGACTCATTAGCTGCCCGTAACCCACCCAGGTCAGACCGTAAGGTGCCTACTTTACCCTGATGTTAGGCCAAATAATTGGTTATGTTAGTCTATTCCATGTGTAGTGTCTCTAACACCGCCGCATTGTTTTCATTGCGTCCATCACACCGTCACTCCGTAATCACCGCACGATGATCATCTAACTCGATCACTTCGCCAATAGATCAATATCACTGTATCTATGTAATGTTATTATTATTCTCAAAATTGCTATCATCCATGTCAATCAGTGTGTTGCGTGAAATGAAAAACTAGAAAACCACCAAATTACCCACATACACACGTGGAATACTTCGCGGAAGTAACGATAGGTAGTGTTGAATTTCGTCGATAGAAATGTGTTCGCACGAATCAGCCTAAGCAATAGTCGTATCAGTGATATTAGTAGTCACGGATGCGGTGGTGCAGAGCTACGCTCGAGTTGCTTCTGCTTCTGCTGCTTTTGTTGTTAGCTCATTACGCATGTTTAAGTCGTGACGATGATTTGTGTTACTCTACTATATGCTGTTAGTATTTTTGTGATTGTTGGTATTTACATTATTAGAAGTATTTACTAATTTCTCTAATTGGTTCAGCGCGTATTGGTTGAGTGTACTTTGCTGACCTGCCAAGCCAGCCAACGTAAACTAATTCATTCTTCTACGATAATATTTATATCACGTATATTTGTTTTAATACTTATAATTGCAGTAATACTTATAAATGTATACGAATATATAGATATACAAAGAAGCAATTTTTTTATTAATTAATAATAAATTACTTACTTAATCAATAAGTGTATGTTCTGACAAACACAAATTACCTATTTGTTTTATGTGCAAAATAAATTTTAGAAAAATAACCAGCCAAACAAAAAATGTTAATGGTGAAATCAAATAAAGTTTACCTACGCAATATTTACGTTAATATTGCAAACAAAAGTTATTTATCATATGTAAATGCAAACAATGCACATATTCAAGCGTAAATAAGAATAAGTTGACATATATTGAACTAGTATTGTTGCGTCACAACAGCAATAACAAACAAAAAAAAAGAGCGATAAGTATAAACAAACTGGCAAGCGAAAGAAAAAAAATAAGGAGAAAAAAAGATAAGTATTTTAACGAAAGTAAGTATACTGATTACAACTACGCAGGGTGGTGTGCGGCAAAGACGTAAACAGGTTTGAAGTCGTTAATGAGAGGATTAAATCCACTCCGTGAGGCAAACAGTGCTGTCTTATCTCCACCATACGTACGTCAGAACTATGGATGTGGCATGCATGTAATTTCCTTCTCACTCCCAGACACCCGTTTGTACAGAGTAGCAAAATCGTCAAAGTTAGTAGGAAACGTAATATTTATCATGCCCGCATTCATGCCAAGCTCCTGTAATGATTTGCGCAGGTACAAATCTTTGCCGACACGTAACTTAATCTGCAAAAGCGGCCCGTTAAACCCAACTAAACCATACGGCACCTGACTTCAATCTACAAAGAAGCAGTGATGACGCGGAAAGTACTGAGATAGCACCTCCAACAGCAACATAGTCGCGGTAGGTAAGAACATGCACTTGAACGGACTGTGCAATCAGATAAGCTTTGACACCGTCAGCAGCATACCATCCGAAAAGGAGGAGCGAATGCTGGGTGAGGAAGGTTTGCCTATTACTTCTCGTCCATCGGTTAAACAAAGCACTTTAAGGCAATGAAACGTATCCTCTTCCATTCAATTCATGTATCGAAGATAACGCAAAATAAGTGGATCTTTGGCCGCTTGGTACAAATTGCGAATCGTGCCTAGATCATTCTTATTGAGAAACTGAAATCACTCCTCACTGCACACAAACTAGCCATCTCAGATAATGCTGTCGTGTGGCATACCAGATAACAACTACACCGCCAAAATCACACATCGCCGTTGCTACAACTCTCGTCAGTTGAGCATGGACAAGTGATGCACTCGAACGTGGTGGTAGTGATGAATGAGTTTGTTGCGTAAGACCTGAATCAAGTGTGCGTTCATTTCAATGACATGGTACTCGCACTGGTCGTACAGTGATGGGAAGTGTTAGGCGAGGTAGTCTAAGATAGACAGCGCGAGTGCCCCGGTGCCGGCGCCAACGTCGTAGATGACCAACGGTTCACGTGGGTCAAACTTGGCACGGTAGGTGGTTACTAAATACTCGGCCAACACTCATCCATAGTACGGTTGAAAGAGCTGAGTTGGGGTAACAAAGGCCGGGGTGGATTTGTGAATGGCGTTAACGCTTAACTCGTAATCCTGCTCATTGCGTAGTGATCCTCATGGGATAGGGTCAAAGTAACCGGAGGTCATTTCTGCCCGGTATTTGCGACACAGACGAGGGAAGTAGCCATACTTGGAATTGTACAGTGCAAAGTGAATGTAATCACGCATAATGAGACGACTACCAACACTTTCATGATCAGCAACAGCACCACCTTCAAAGACTAGTAAGTTTTAAAACAGTTTCTGTTGACGTTCACACCGTTTCTATTACAATTACAAACATAGTGCAGTGAGTTATTACTCGTGTGTAATGTCACGTGAGGAGGAAATGATGACTGGGTGACCACTGTACGGCACATCCAGACTACTATTATCACCAATATTACTATTACGTATTGTATGAGACAACGACTATTTAGATAACGATAAGTTAGTAGAAGACGCTACTGTTGATGATTAAGTTTATGATGATATTTTTGACTACTGTGAATTGGCGTGGTTACTATGTTAACTTGATATTTATTGTGATTAAATATTTGTAATGGATTCATGTCAAACCGTCGATACGCTAAACTGTCGATAAATTTATATTAGTGTGCTAACGTGTAAACGTCTCATTTGCAATCAGCAACGTTACAGATATAACATAACTTCACTTTTGAGATGTGTGTGCTGCGACTAATACAATTATATTTTTCTGTATTTCAATAACGTTGGTTTTTGTTTTGATTGTATAAAAAAGGTGAGTTATATGTAATCAGTGTCTATGTATGTATTTGTACACACCTACGTGATAAAATTAATAACAGTAATTAGTTATTTGCCTTGAAAAACGACAACAGATAGAAAAGATGGATTTGTGAGATGCCTAATAATTTTGGTAAGCAAAAATATATACAATGAAAATTACAAGGTAAAGTTATTGCAACAATGTCACCTAAGGTCGTTCAACAATTAGTAAATATGATTGTAATCATTATCGCATGTCTTTTATGCACAATATGTATGCTGTTGACAATATTTAGAGAGTGTCAGCAACTTTTATTTTTCATATTTTCTATATTTTATTATTTATATTTGTATAACGTATATCATAACCTTCAAATAGTCAAGGTATTTGTAAGATGATATTGTCATAACTAATTAAATGTATTAATCACGCAATAAAGTACACAGCGTACAGACGGAAAAAAAAAAGACTGCAATACAGACACAGTTCATATGAAAAAATCATTAATAATTAATAGGACAAAATTTAATTATCATAAATTAATGTTAAGAGAATGAAGACGACGACAAAGATAAAAATTTTATGTGGTCTTACTTTTCATCCTATGTCCTTTGTACAGCAATATCACATCAAATGTCGTTTTGAAGTAAAATAGATATAAATACATGAAAAAACATTTTTGTAAGAACACATAAATTAGCAGTGAACAATATATGGAATATAAGAAACAATGAAGAAAAGAGAAAATAGAACAGTAGTTTGTAGAAATGTAGTAAAGACAGTGACTGTGAATATGAATATTTCTTATAACTTGTATCAATTATATATATATTTATATTTATATTTGGATGTACTCATAATGGTTATAACAAAAGGTAATATAAAGGTTTGCCTTAATTTACAAGCATTAATGGAACAAATTAATCTACAAAGTAAAAAGTAACGCGTACTACCAAATTTGTTTGTGATATAAAAGCTATTGAAATTTTACTAAACACAACTCTTCTATTCTCTAAGTTTTTTTCGGGTGATACAAGTACGTAAACAGACTATGTCAATATTTTATAATATTGTGCAATAATGCACTGTACAATAAAGTTTAAGCAGTATAATTACTTTAAAAAAGATAAAATTATTGCGATGATATAATTATAATAAGTGCAAGCACCAATTTTATTTTGTAAACAATAGACTAAAAAAAGGAAACTAAGATATGAAAACAGATAGTTTTTTTCAAATGTTTTTCTGCTCTCTTTTTTTGTGTGTGTTTATCTGTAATATATGTTGTTTACTTGAAGTCAAAGTGAAACTGAATAGGCTCAGTAAAAACCGTTGACTAATTCCTTATTTCACGGCTATTACCACAACTGTTATCACGCGCATGTTGAGTAGATTGTTAGCGAGTTGATTTTGTATGGCACTGACAGCATGAGTTATTATTTGTTGACTTGCTAGATGAAACAAAAGCATCATCACGGCTATCACTTCTGCCATTTGGCACTGTATCACCATCAATTTTTAAAACATTAATATCATTATTTTTGTGTTTATTATAATTATTATTATTGCTATTGTAATTATCAAGAGTATTGGAAATATAATTATCATTAACAGTTGTTGTTGGTGATGCAGCTCCTTAAACTCTTTACGCACGACTAAACATTTTACTATCATTAGTAGTAGTAGTAGTAGTAGTAGTAGTAGTAGTAGTAGTACGTGTATTACTGTTAGTATGATTGTTGCTAACATGATTATTTCTAAAAGCATCACTGTTATCATTGTACTATAAAGTTATGTTACGTGAAGGGTTTACACTACAACATTCTTACGTTATCGTAGAGCTTGCATGGTCGTGTCTACTTTCAGAATCACTAGCATGTAATATGTAGACATCATTTGTGTCGTTGTTGTTGTAGTAGTTACTAAAATTGTTACCACTACCACTACTACTATTATTATTTATTTTTTTCATTGTATTTGTATAATACACGTTGCTAATATTTGCACCTACTGAGTTTGTGAACACCTACGGCTCTCTGCTATTGTCTGGTTCCTACAATGGCTCATGTGCGTTTGAGGTGGTAATTCTAAGATGACTATCATACTTGCCCATTGTGTTGAACGATGTAGTCACTGCACTATTGTGGTCATCTATTTGTTATCTATTGTTTGCTTGTGAGGTTGGGTCTACGTCAGTGGATGTTGGTGGTGTGTTACCGTTTGTGTTGAACTAGGTAGAAGTACCGTTGTCTAATTATACCGTATTAGGCACATAGACTTGTGTTTTGCCGTGTTTTTTGAAATCACGACGCTTGCGTAGTGCTATGCAGGAACACAAAAATGCACACTTGCTATTCTTCGCCTTAAGCTAATCCTCTAAGCCACTTTTACTTCTATACTCACCACGCTACCGCTTTTTTTCTCGTCGTTTCAAGATGTGCTCATACGTGGTCTGGTGCGTCAGGTGTAGGTAAATGTGAAAGCAAATAAGTTTGCCAAGAACACACAACCCGCTAACCGCTAAACCCAAACACACGAAATTGAAAATCATAACTACATAAAAACCTTGTTAGTTGCTATGATACGCATTATGAGCAATTCATCACTTAAAGTGAGCTATGTCGCGTAATGCGTAGATGATAACGTACAAGCTAATCGCCATAATTCATGCCATACCAATTCATGACATAATCATAAAGCCAACGAACAGCCTATAATTGGCATCCCCTACACAGCTGTTCAGCCAACGACAGTGATGATCGAAGCCTGGCACACACTTATCGCAGATGCTGCAGTGCTTACATGAGACATCGACAAATCGTCGGCAAAAGTGACAGGCGTGTTTGCCCTCTGGTGGCTAAATGTCATACACCTCGTCAATGCTTAGTCGAGGCTAATTGTCATCAAAGACTAATGGGTCAACCTGTGAGAGAAGCTATAGCACAATCTTCACAACAACGATCATGCCAATCAAGATGACAGAGATGATTATAACCACAATGTAAAGCGCACCCGTAAGAAACGGCACCTGAACTGTGAAATGCAGTACTGTGAAAATTAAAATGCATAATCACGCAGTTACTTGCAACAAATCAGGGGGTCACTCATACCCGTTGCGACGAGGACGCACAGGATCACCGTAAATGTCTCTTCACTCACCTTCGCTGTCTTGCACGTAACAGCAACCTACAAAAAAGACCTGAGGCATTACTGCAGATAAGTAGTTTGCTAAGTATGGCAATACGTACCAGCAGTGTAAAAGTATATAATAGCTTTTACAACAAAAAAAGATGAGAGAGGAAGAAGAAAAAAAACCCACAAGAAATGCAAAACTTCTTAAATAAATACTAGCAAAGATATAAAAGTAATAATATATATAAGGTAAAAAAAGACTAATGTAATAATGTTTACATAAGCATAATAGTGCAAAACATTTATCAAACCTTTAATCATCAGATATAGCGCTGAAAAATTTTATCACTACTAGCTATAGGTAGTAATTACTGAAGTAAATAATATTCTGAAAATGAAAAAGCTAATAATTCAACTAACTTGCTTACTACAAGCGCTATGACAAAAAACATATTTGATAAAGTAATACATATATGCTTACACGCATGACGCAAAATACTACTCACTTTTTTTACTTACTGAGTACTAACTATATAATAAAAACTATAAAATAATTTGTATTTACTTTCCTCTTTTGAGAATGCACATGCCACCTTTTTTCTTCGGTTTATAAAGAGACTTCATGTACTGCTAACAAGAACCATATATGGAAATGTAAAAAAAAATAAAAAAATTAACAACACACTTACTTCAAAAGGCTACATCATGTAATATCATGATATATAATTTGAATAAAATTATTTTATTTTTCCTCTTTTGACGAAGTATACTGACAGCAAGAAATATCAAATGTACATTGGTAATGATGAGTAAAAGTTTCAAACAAACTATTTTATTAAGCATTATAATTAATATAAAAAACAAAACATTAATTGAGTAAGACAATATTCAGGTATGCGTATTTGTAGCTTTTTTCCACATTAACAAATTATAAAACATCAATTGTTAAGTAATAATATTGTTATCGTAAAGATTAATAACCTAAAACTTAAAAAAAATTAGGTGATAAAAAAGGAAATTGGTGCTGATATTATCCTTCGTTCAATATATATATATATATATATATATATATATATTTTACAACAAATCTATAATAAAAAAAATTCAGATAATAAAAATTACTACTTTATGAATGCTGTAAGACTTTACTTTTCACGCTTGTATGTTTTTTTCCATAATGCCTGCACACTACGTGCAAACGCAGGACACTGCTTATCAATAGCATCAATCAACTCGGTTACCTGCATCACTACCGTCTTCTCATACTCCTAAAATTTTTGCAACAAGTGCGTCTCGTTGTACAATTTCTTAATAATATCCACTTTGTCGTCCTACTCATGACCGTAATTAGCTTTGAAAGTATCGATTTGTGTTGTAGATGCACATGCGAGAAACGTTACTGCGAGCCAGGAGCATTTGGCATCTTGTATATCCGTACCAATTTTACCCAATTTCTAAGGTGGGGTAAAGCAGTCCATGACATCATCCTGCACCTGAAAGTATTATCCCATTAACATGGCAATTTGTTTGACCAGTGAAGGATCAACAAGATTGATCGGCAATGATGATGTACCGATAGATTTGGTGTACGGTGAAGTAACCAGCAAACCCATTTGCAATGGAAGTCAATAGGTGTAATACGCCGTCTTGTACACAATGACGCGTCGGTAATTGAACGGGGTAAATTCAACGAAATCGGTGGTCAGTGGGTGCGATACATGGGCGTCTAACTTGCGTGAATCGACCATTGACGTCACATCGTAAAACTGACCCAGTGTCGTGGTAAGATCAACTTTATGAAAGATTTACAATAACTCACACAAAAATGGTCGATTGTAGAAATAATGCACCGCCAGCTCAGTAGCAAAGGCTAGCAAGATCAGACCGTCATTGATCGCAACTTGTGTGGTGACACCAGGATGAAGATACCAGCATGGTTTACCACGGCGTGTGGTGCTCTTGTCCATGATATCATCCTCAACTAGAAAATGTGCCTGTAACAACTCAACCATTCACCCGCACATACAAGCGTCATGTATTACACGTGCTTTGATTTATTAATGTGTTTATGCAACCTCGTCATTATTAAGGTTATTTGGAGTAGAAGAAGATTCTGGGTGCTGTGTTGATGGCAAATGCAACGAATCAATTAGCTACTCTGCTACTTTGACTACACACATGCCTCTATTGTACTTACCACCAAGACAAGTCACGTTAATCATTTCACGAATGTACTTTTGACGATTTTCATCCATCTCATACTACGTGGCTAACTTGTCTAGTAAATACGTCTGTATCTACTCAAACACGTTCATAAAGTTGTCTAGTGTAGCCATTGTTGTCAAATTGTTAGTTAATGTTGCTAATCTCAAAAATTGTAATACCAAAATTTTTTGCTTCCAGTTTACTAATTCGATTAGTCTGCTTTTTTTATTTTCTTTTATACAAGACACTATATGTGTAAAAATAAACATATCACAATTATATTTGAGATTGCAAAAAATTGAAGGAATAAAAATAATGATTGAAAGTATATTTTATCTATAAAAAGTAAATGTGGCATAAAGTTGTATTCACATTACCTTATTATTATAATGTCAAATAATTAGTAGTTACTAAATTTAATTATAGTTATTTAAAATTAATAAGTATAGAACAAATATAACAAATTTTTTTTTTTAAAATTTCTACATTGAAAGCAAGTATTTATGTAATATTCTATATTCTGTTTGCTTATTTGTCTACATATATAGGCGTATACTATACATACATACTTACATACATTTATATTTTTGTTTGCCGCTGCCACGACTTGACAGATTTAACTTTCATTTGTTTCAGATACAATTTATTTTTTTTGGTAAAAAATCATTTTAAAATACAAAAATAGAAGTAGCTAGCTATAAAAAAAAATGTACATAACACAAAATGTGCGTGGGGGAAATTACCTATATAAATTGTGTTGCAGCGATGTCTGTGCCTTGCACATACATTGTATAACCACCTTAGCTCTATCACATGCACTATCTGAACCAAAGCAAACAAAGTAAATATAAATTTTTTTCCAAATAATAGCGCGATTATTAAAGTAGAAATAAATAAAACAAAAAGAGAAAAAATTTTGCTACGCAGATTTTTTTTTCCTTCCTTGATTGATTTAATCGTGTTATTGATTGATTGTACATTACTTTCTCTCATTCGCTTTGTGGTATATGCTTAAATTAAAGTATATTATCAAATAATAACATTTGTTCACGTATATTTGTTAGTAGTAAAGAACGTAAATGCAATGAGAAAGTAGGAAGAAAAAAAAAATAATATGATACAATTATGACCACACTGGTACAACAAATAATCAAAAAGACTTTATAATTTTTATTTTGTAAACTTTACATTTGTATTGAAAACCAGAACAGAAAACAAAGTCCTACATATTTGGAGAAAAAAAATGTTTTTCACAAAATTAAATAACTGTATTTTATTATTATTGTTTATTAACGAATATTCACCATCGGAGGTCCACTGCGACCAGCTAAACGTTCCGGGTCTTTCAACATCAAATTAATTTCGTCAACGATGCGAAGACAATTAGCCTTTGTGCTCACGTACTGTGTTTCTTTTTCCTTGAGACGAACAAAATCTTCAAGAGTAAACGTAGACTGCCAGAGTGCACGCAATTTTTGCTACTGGTTAACCAGACCAGTGTGAATTGTATTCTCTTGCAATTTCTTACGATCGTCCTCGTACATTGACGATAATTTGCCTAGTTGTACTTTACCTCCATCACGTACGTGTGTTAAATGTACTTTTTGCGACATTAAATCTAAGCGCAACTTCTCCACATTATTCTTCAGTCCATCCAAGTCACCATACTGCGCAATCTCTTTTCGCTGCTGTTACATTTTGGCATTTTGCGATTCAAGTTAGTCCTTTATCTTCTTATCAAGACTTGCCACTTTGTTTAACTCATTTTTACGCTCAAGTAATTCCTTTTCTAATCGTTCATGTGTCTTTTGATCATTACGAATTTGATCGCGTCGAGCGTCTACCTCGCTATTAAGGGCTCGAAGAGCATTAGGTGAGTTTTCAGCAGGCATCTGACGTTGCAGCTCTAGGGCTTGTGAAATACGAGTGAGTAAATCGCCAATGTTCTTCTGTACCTCACCAATCTTTTCCATCTCAGAACGATCGCGATCTGGATACTAATTAATAAACAATTGCAATTCATTATCTTTCTCTTTAAGTTATTGATAAACTTTAACATTGTCACTGGTGTAATTCTTCATCTCATCATCTAGGCCATTTAATCGTAGCTTGGACTATTGCACCGCATCACGTGCGTCATTGACCTGCCGCTCTAATGCCTCAATATCAGAACGTGTCATCTTCACTTGCTTAATCAATTGCTGCTTTTCTTCTTCCACGGAGAGCGCACACTGCCGTGTCAGCTATGACTTTTCACGGCGTTTACGAAGAATGTTACGCATAAGGGTCACCGCACGTTTCTTGTCCGGGTCATTGGTTAAGTTGTGCACAATCAAATCCTGACGAGCGGATAAAGTACGAAGTTCATGTTGACGGGCAAGTACGGCATCGGCAATCGCAAATGTCTCATCTCGCGCTTCCTTATATGCCAAATAGTCTTGATTTTCTTTTAGCACACGACGGTCAAGCTTCTGAATTTCAGTGTCCAGTGAATTTTATATCGACTTTGTCTTGGCCTCTGCATCCTTGACGGATAAGAACAGCGCATCTACTTTTTTTCGTTTTTAGCTGTTTTCTTTGTCGACTTTTTCAAACTCGTCACGTACCGCCTTCACATCACGCGACTAGGCATTTTCAACGGCCAGGTTGACATCAGCCAATGTACCTTTAAGCTGGGCAATTTCATCATTAATTACTTTCGTCTTTTGCTGAAGTTGTGTGAGCACCGCACTATTTTTCACAATATCTTGCTACTGTGCGTTAAGCTTTTCAATCTACGTTGTCAGCTAGGTATTTTTCGGTCGTAGCAGTCCAATATAGTAACTACGATCCCCTACCTGTCGTCCTGGACCGGCAGAAGTGCCCAGTCCACTACGTGATGACGCTCGCATGCCCTCACGTGCAATAGGTGCAGCGGCTGTTACCGCAACGGGCTGCTGCAAACTGCCACCAATACCAACAGCCTGCATTCGTGTGCTACCAGGACGCATCTGTGATCCAGGCCGCATCATCATATTGGTACCAGGACGTAATCCGCCGCTAAGCGTACCCATTGGGTTTATTGTACCACCAAACACAGGATTGTTCATTGTTGTTCTTATTATTGTTGTTACTCAACAAAATGTATAAAGTATTATTTTTTTTTGATTTTTTAGTGGCAGTGTACGACAATCAAAAAAACTAATAACAAAAAGTATCACGTAAAATTAAATAATATTATTTGTTTAATCAAATAGAATAAAATACAATGAAGGAAAAAAAAGTATTAACAAATGAAAAATCAAAGTTAATAATTATACTGGAAAGTCATACTTCTAGTAAAGTGCTTGCGCACAGTTAATTTTTTTTATTATATAGGTGAGTTGATGTTTTTGTTTTTAATAATATGGTATTGGTATTAATTTTTTGCATATAATTAATTAATTAGTTAACACTAATAGAGTTTACTTTTATATACTTACTTTATTACTCAGCACTATTATTTTTTTATTGCTTATTGTCAATTTCTGTCACTGAGCAAAGCAAAGACAATTAATAATATTAGTGAGAGAGAAACAGACGTGAAAAAAAAGCAAGCTTTCTTATATTACTGTAAAACAAAAAAATTATATAAGAATAATATATTATATTAAAAATTTTTTAAAAACCAAACATTATTTATGTTTACTTATTTTAATTACAAATTATATTACTACTGATTATCAGCTTTACCAATCTAAATCCTCTGATCGTATGCGTTGACGTGCAGGTACTTCACGCTCAACCTCTTCTTCAATCATTAACTTTTCCCGTTCTACACCTTTACGCTTTAGTCCAATAGTTCTGTGTGCTACTTTGCTAGTATGTTTACGAGCATTAATTATTGACTAGTCGTCATTATCATCTGAGTAGTCCTCATCAATATCCTCTTCGTCCTACTCATCCTCCTCATCATCTTCCATAACAAACTATGGCAGCTATTATTCCTATTCATGCTACAATTCGTCAAACTACGCGTGATCTTCCTACTAATCAAGAAATTTCTCAAACGCCTGCTTGTTGTAATTGATCACGCTATCATATGTACCTTTTCGAAGTCGATCTAGCAACTATTTTTCAATTTCCAGCTAAATGCGTGCCGCTGCCTCTGCTTTCTACTACCGTCTCAACAGCTTATCTTATAATCGCTTATTGACTGAAACATACTATACTTTGGGTTACATGAGCATTTTGCGTTTTCGCATCAAATATTGTTTTAGACGCAACAATCTTGCCTTTACCTTGTTAACTAACTTTTGATCCCACCACTGCAGCTAGTCATCTATCTGTGCAAGTGCTTTAGGGAAGTTAACGTCTAACTTAATCTTTTACCATTGTCTACGCGGAAGATGAGCACGCTCGGCTGTTTTGATGTATAAGTATAGCTCATCTTCATGCTAAATGACCGTTGCGTACTGTGAATTCGAAAGTGGGCACACCCCACGCTGACAAAGTCCTGTGACGTTGTACGGATTTCTGCAAAAGCGCACTTTTTCATCATGGGTCTTTACCTTAAATGAGCAAAAGTTCTGGCCCATTATGTTTCACATTGCATCGTCATGGTTCATTTTTACAGTATATAAGTCAATACAATAAAAAAACACCAAAATTAGTTAGTTATTTAGATATGTTGAACGTATTTATTGAAAATGATAATATACAAACTATAAGAGTATGCTACAATGCTTATGCTATGCAACGCGAGCAGCCTAAAGAAAATACACACCAATAAAATTTCGTCAAATACTTGAGCTAATTGCAACCTTTTCAATTGCAAAAAAGTGTAAATATTTTTACACTTTATAAAATATGTATATCTGAGTGTGAGTGACGTGAGCAATCAACGTATTTTTTTTCTGCTTATTGCTAATGCTACCACTATAAGTACTGTAGTTCTTTGTGATATTGCTATTGACGTTTCCTTTGTTGCTCTATTTGGAACACTATATGAAAAAGAAGGCTAATAAAAGTAAAAGCAAAGTGATAAAAATAAGTATTAAAAAAAAAAAGAATTTGACGATTGAAAGAAAAAACTTACATCCCTGATCTTGTTATGCCCGACACATTATTTTTCAGTGTATTCTCATCGTTTGTGACAAGCAAAAAGAAAAGCATACGCATATTTTTAGTGTGTACATTATATACTTGAAAGACAAAGAAAAAATATATTGCTGTTGTTGTTATTTTTTTGTAATATATAAAAATTACAAGAACAATATCTTGTTGCAACGTTATCATAAACTATAGAAATCATCGAGCTTTGCACCAAGAATATTTGTAAAATATTATATTATAAATATTACAAATTCCTCAGTAGCTAATGAGTTTCACCTAGAAAGTTGGTTATGTGTGCAATGGCTACCTCTCCAAATGCTACGTTTAACACTTTCAGCTTGATTGCCTCTGTCAGTGCACGCTATATGTCGCCTTGCAAAAAGTATGTGATTACTAATACAGCTCTACTGTCATGATCATCTGGATTGATTGATAATAGTGCTTGTAGTTTTCTGACGCTACATTATTAACTTGATCATACTTTAGGTAGTTCAGTCATCATCGTTGCCAACGCGCTTACTCTGCACTAATCACTTAATGGTATTTTGCAAAAACGATGATAGGGTAATTAACGAGACAACAAGCGTTACAAGTAGTTTATCATTTTATGACGATCGTTGCTCAAAACACTATGGCACTATTTTGCATGTTACCCTTTTCTTTTCTTGATCTGTTATTAATTACACGTTAATTATTTATGAGGTATATTTTTGCCTTGTACTAATTGCGCTAAAGCCGCTCAAGTCAGACATAAAGCATAAGTCTTTTCATAAAGTTACATTTCATCGTCATCAAATAAATTGTTAGTATTAGTATCGTAAATGTCTTTTTGCATTGTGTCCAGTAACTGTATTGCTTTGACAAATATTTTTTACGCATAGTGCGGTTTGCCTTTACACATTGATTGCTTACCCACATCTAACATTTTCGCAACATCTATGTGCAACGTATTGTTTATTTCGTCCTTGTTAAGCAAACAAGCTGTACTGTCTAACATGACAATTTGTGGTGTCAACATTTACACATGTATTAAACGATGGAGAAGATTGGCAAGACTGCCATCATAAACTTATGAGAGTGAATCGGGTCTGAGTGAGTCTAATATTTATTGACGATAGATGAGCAAAAGTAATGGTTTGCCACTTAGTTTATTTACCTGCTTTTTTGCATCAACAAACTGATTGCTAGAACATTACCATGTATACATATGTAGGCGACGACTAAATTTATTATACCTAGCAGTTTCAAGTAATAGCTTTCGCTGCTACTCCAGAACATATGATTGCAGCTTTTGGTGTAAGTAGACAATATCAGCATTGTGGACGCAATCTTGTAGTTATTCGTAAGACAGCATCAGTGCATCATCTGCACCCTTGTCAAAAATCGCTGCAAATTATAATGCGCTATTGATGTGTCGCATATCAATCGTTATATTGATGTTACTATCCATTTCCTTAAATTTCCTTTTGTGTGTGTGTGTGTGTGTGTGTGTGTGTGTGTGTGTGTGAGATAGTTGTAGTAGTAGTATAAATTCTTTGCTAATAGATCACTTTAGTTGACTTGTTTTCAAAAATTATGCATGTGCACATACATACAAAGTATATAATTGTAGTAATAAAATTTACACATAATTATCAACGTTTTGCAAGTAAAACAAAAAAGGGAGATAAGATGAAATTGCAATGTTGTAAAAAATAAGAGAAAATACGTAGTTATGACTATTTATATTTTTAGTGATACTAGTTTGTTTGTTTGTTTGTATTTTTTTACATCAACAAACCAGTATTCACGAACATTTACTTTACGTTTGATTTACATTTTATAAAAAAAATTAAATCACATAGTATTATTCTTTGCAGTGCAAGAAAAGCACTAAGTCGATACACTGAAGCTAACAACACTTATAACATATATTTACATCAGAGTAAGTAAAATTACGAATAAGAGGAAAAAAATTTGTACGTGACATAAACTTTGTGTATATTACATAATATAAGTTGGCAAAAAGCAAAAAAAAAAATTATATTCAATATAAAACTGTTTTGATAACTTTTGTATTGAGTCGCTTTTATCGATCCTTCCTTTTTTTTTAAATATATTTATGATTTGTATTATTATTTACGTCAGTCTCATTAGAGATGTTTTTGTGGTTGTATGCTAATGTCAACACTCTTGTACGCATCTACTTCAGTGGTTTCAAGACACTAACCATTTTCAGACCTCATCGTCACGGTATGTTTACCGACTGAGAATGTAGCAGCACCACTTGGTAAATCATTTTGTCATTACCCATTGTACATGGTATGCTCAGCACCAATAATCAGTTTACCATTGCCGTGCTTCGCACCATGTCTTCAATCTCCCTTATACTGCAAACCTTCCGTGTTATACTCGCCGTAGCCGTGTCGTTGACCATTAACAAACTAACCGTTGTAACTTATACGTCGTAGGTCTTGATACTTTTATCGTTATTAGTGTGTAGATGGTACTAACTGCCTCTGATGCTGCTATCCCAGCCGCTGTTGCTATTGTTCTCATTGTGCTTATTATTATTACTTTGAATGTTAATGTTGCTTATGTTACGACAAAAATGCAAATAAATTTGTCGAACACGACTAATAAATAAACTGTCCACTTCCGTTGTACTTTCCACGATGTCAATTACCTACATATACACATCCATTGCTATACGTGCACGTGGCTTTACCATGCACCGATCCATAACTTCAATTACCCTCTATGCGCATGGCAAAACTGCTGTAAACGCCATAGCCATGAGGCAATCCTTTGCGTCATTCGCCACTGTACACATCTCCATTTGCAAATGTCATTCTGCCCTTGCCATCTTCTTTTCCGTTGCGTCAGTGACCCTCATAGCGAGTTCCACACGGCATAGAGTACGCACCATTTCCGTTGTAAAAGCCACCACTTCACTCTCCTCAATAGGTGTGTCCGTCTTGATAGGTGTACTCACCAAATCCATGTGGCTAATTATGAACCAAATCCCCTATGTACATGCCCTCCGGTTAAATTAGTTCACCTTTGCCGTGCATCTTGTCATCTAATCATGAACCAGAGTAATAAAATGCATAATGTGAACTATGGTACAAACCTTGTCCACAACGTTGACCCTGAAATCATTGTCCTTCGTAAATGTCCTTGGCAAGTTCACGTCGCAGACACCCTTTGCCGTGCAGCGTGCAGTTCTTCCAATTTCCTTCGTAAATGTCGTTATTAGGAAATATAAACGCCTGCACACCTTAAGCGCGTAAGCTGGTTTGACGGTCACGTATTGCCAAAATGACACTCTGAAGCATTCTACTTGTTTGTTGTACGTGTACCAAGTCAAACTTACATCATGTCTCACGTCTCTCCTGTTGAGAGCGCAGCAGTTATCAGCGGTGTTTCTTGATGTTGACCTAAACCTCAGCATCCGCTAAACGAAGCTCAAGTGCTAGTATGCTTTGCCGCTGCTTCTCTCATGATTAGTGTAACAGCTACGTTGCGTTTATAGGCATTATAATGTCTGCAGCAGTTTTGTCTGCACTGTCACACTGCTATTTTATACAATTTACATTACTGCTATCATCGCAAATTACATTTTTTACATTGATAGGCTATTCAAGATGCAAATTCATTTGACTTTATCATGCAGGACTTACTTTACATTCTTGTATTTTTGCATCAAATTAATCGTGCATGTTCTTAACTTCATCACTAATAGCGTACTCGCCATTTTATGATTAATTGCTGAAAGCTTCGAGCTTTGGAGCAATATATGTTAGTTGCTCGAAAGCTTCGTGTGAAATATTTGTATGTTCTGGCAATTCTTAAATTACTTACATGCCCTACACCAGTGTCGAAGAGGCTATTAGATATGTTGACATTACTATTATTATTTACACGTGTAATTTGTTACGTTATACTAATAAATTTAATTATAATAAAAATTTTGAAATTAATTAAACTCACAAATAATTAATTATATATTCATGTTTACATTTGTTTTTTATTCCAGCAGTAATGTAATCTCAGCAGCAATAATGATTTCACAGCCATAAAAAAAGTCTTGATTTGTGCATTTGTAATAGTATTGAAGCTGTAAAACCGTATTATTGTACGCGAATACATAAATGAGTTGATTTTTTTTAAAAAATTATTGCCGTCTATGATAGAGTAAAAACAATTATTTTTATTAAATTTAATATTGTCACACACTTACTCCTGTGCACACATGTGGTACATACTGGTAATTCTTGTTGTTATTGTTTACATTTACCATTGACGCAATGCGTGAAAGACAGAGAAGTGCATAGATGTATGTTTGTAAATACCATTAGAATTATCGTCAAATACAAACATGAACGCAACAACTATTTGCAGCAATAAAATTAAGAAAAAACATGGCAAAATTGCAGTAAAAAAAAATGGAAAACTTTTTTTTCGTATGCAGAAAAGCACAAACATGACTTAGAGAACTATAATCTCAGCAAAGTACTATTTTTTTAATAAACTAATAAACTTTTTTCTGTGATAATTTACTCTTTTGGCAACGCATTTGTAATTGCAGATGCATCAAAAATAAATCAAAGTGTCGATCTTTGTCATCATCAGCTATTATCTTTACCAGGTGGCGATTGATTACATATGCATGATGACATATTTTTACATATATGTGAATATATATGCATGAATATACATATGTATATATAATTGCAATAGTCAATAATAAAGTTAACTTTACTTACATGAACGTGAAATATCATACATTTCGAAACAGCAACAGCTTTTAGTAATGTATTTTACAATGACACTTCTATTTAATTTTATCTTTTGCTCTCTTTGCTACTGTTACTGTTTTCAGCAAATCAAAAGTAAAATAAACAAGCTTGGACAGGTGCTAATAAAAGATAAACAAACAAATTATGATAAAAAAATACATACATATGTACAGAATATTCTTGCTATGAAAAAAAATATTATTAACAATAAAAGATAAAGTTGTACAAGAGACAATAATAAATGATACAAAGTTTTTTATTTACAAAATTAATAGTAGTAGCTTTACTTTCCTCGCATCTGCATCATCACGTTTTTAAATTCATCGAATGAAACCTCACCATCGCCATCTTCATCGGCCTAAGTTATCATTTCCTGCAGTACATCATCACCTGGGTTTTCACCGAGAAGTTTAGCAACCTCTTTCAGGTTAGCAAATGATATTTTACCTTTCTTGTCCAAGTCAAACAACTGAAATGCCTTCATTATCTCCTAAGGTGAGTCCTTTTGCGCCATGCGTGACTTTATCATCTTTTCGAATTCAGGATAATTTACTAGACCATTTGCGTCAGTTTTCATTCCACGTACAATACGATCTACTTCATCTCGAGGAATGTCACCAAAACCTAGACCCTTCATTGCAAGGGCTATTTCCTATGCATCAATTGCACCTGAGCCATCAGCGTCAAAAAGCTTGAATGCCTAGCGTATTTGTTCGTCTGTTAACGCAGCCATTTGCAGTGGTGATACTGTAAAATTTATGAGTACAATATTTTATATGATATTTTACAAAATATCGATGATAATATATCACTTCAAATTTTTGTAATAATTTATATAATGATTTTTTGTTTCCTTATTAAAACTAATACTTTTATGTTTCAGAAAAAAAAAGAACATGTTCAAAGGTAATGCAAGTCAAAAAGATAGTAAAAAATAAACACATATATAAATAATGAACATAGCTTATATAAATAATGTGAATAGCTTATATTGCAAATGTCTAAGCTAACTTTGCACTATTGTATACAAGCATGATATATTAAGAAAATTAATTAGTTATAACAAAAATGTATAATATATTAGCTAATACTTTGTTTGCACGAAGCCGAAAAAATAATGAATGTAAACAGATGCAAAAGCAAAAAAAAATTTGTTAAATGAAAAAACAAAAATGCATGGTAGCAATGTAATTTCGTCTTTTATAGATTTTTACAGTTCATGAATTTCCTCATTAACATTTTGTAACGCCAGATACATCACAGACGCCAAAATTGCCCCCAGCATCTATGATGCTCAGTAAACTCATAAGGACGCCATAGGTGTGCAACCTGCATTATCAAAAGAAAACAGACATCTTAGTACGATAAGAGGTGTGGCTATCGCTGGATTGAACACTCCTCCTGAAATAGATCCACATGTGAGGCCACCACACACTATTGTAAATCCAATCGAAAACGCGCCAAAGTTGCTATTTCGCTGCTTACTCACCGCTACATGCAAAACTACAGTGCATAACAAAAAAGTGTATGCACTTTCTGCAAAAAAGCCACGCAACATGTGAATAAAGTCTAGTCCCATATTGGGTACAGGAAACGCTCTGCCGTTGATTAGCATACAAAGAAGAGTGGCAACTGTTCCACCTAGCATTTGGGCAATAACATATGTGACCAATCGACGCTTGCCAAAACTTGCATACTGATCACTGGAGGTGGAAGTACATAGTCAGATAGATAGACTTACCACTGGGTTCATATGACCACCACTCAAATAGCCAAACGTGAAGACAAGGCTTAGCAACGTAAAGCCGATACTTATTGGTGCCATCTATGCATGTTGTATCGAGCTTAACGGGACGGTGAGAACGAAAAGAAAAGTGCCAATAAACTCTGCTACTGCTGCAGAAGAAAGCTCGTTAAGGTGATAATGTTGCAATCACCAAAACTTGTGTGTTACTACACCTCTGCCTACCGAAGACAATGATGATAATGGTTATGGTGACATGACACTATGTTATACTTACTATCCTGTAGTCGACTAATTAAGGGAAGCGTCGTCATTTTCGTCATTATTATTGTCGTCAAAATTTTGATGATTCTCAGTTAAATGCATGTTATTCTAAATCATTTTTTATTACTGCTACATTTACGTTGTTGATGCAACGTATTAGTGCTGTTGTGAGCTAAAATTACCTTATTTACTACCAACTCTCTTACTTTAACTACCGTTATTAGTAATTTTATTCGCATTAATTGATTTTGTTAGCATGGTATATAAATAGTAATAATAATGCTCCCCAAATATTTATTAATTATTTATTTTTTTTAAAATAACAAATTTTGTTTTATTTATTTCTTAAATAATATAAAAATGTGTGATGTTTTATTGTCACTACTCAACGTGAGAAAGCTAGCACTATTCACGACTTTGACACAAATAAAAAAATCTGAAAATTTTTTTATAATACTATAATAAACACAAATAAACTAGAAAAAACAAAATTTGATAAAAGAAGTCCTTATTACATCTTTTTATATATTTTGAAGAGAGAAAAATTTGTGCGCAACCGTGACAACAAACACGGAGATCTACCATAAAGTTTTATGATCAAGTCTTTTCTATTTGTGCAAATATTATTACCTTTTTTTTTCTCTGGCAACTGACCACTAAAACACATAACTAATTTACATATATACACTTTTACAGTTTGTACAATAATACAAACCCTGCGTAGCACAACATTTACAAAATACTTTGATAGTAATACATAATTTAGATATATACAATAAAAAAACTCCACAATAAAATGTTTATATTTTAATAATTATTTTTTGAAAAAAAAAAATATTTATTTTTATACACTAACGTCTAGTAATGAAACTTCAAATATGATCGTGGTGTTTGGCGGTATGAGGCCAGGAAACCCTACTTCACCGTATGCAAGGGAAGGTGGCATTGTAAGTTTGCTACGTTCACCTTTCGACATCTGCACAATACCCTCATCTCATCCTTTTATCACCTCTCCGCAACCAACACGAAAAACAAATGGACGATTACGACTTTGAGTAGAGTCAAATCGTGTACCATCTTCAAAATAGCCAATGTAATCTAGCGTCACAATACTACCAGCCCGCGGTATAGTTTTGCCATCTCCTTCGATGATTTTGTCAATCATCACAGCATCTGTCGGCATCCTGAAGAATTCTTAGGTGTGTGTATTATTTTAATAATAGTTTTTGTACAGAAGAAAATGTATAACAGTAGTAGTTAATACAATTAATAGTTGTTTATTATAATAAGTTAAAAATAGTGATAATAACTTGCTGTCAATGTTAGTGTTTGCAAAGTAAGGTATATACTGCTATATATTCAATTAATTTTAGATTGTCTATAAAAAAATAAATTTTGCATGCAGCAAATATTTAATAAGAAGTTAATTGGTAAGTTGTTCATGTCGATTACATCAAATTATTTTTTCAATAAATATTGAAAAAGAAGGGCATATTATGACTTTCAATTTTGCATGACGAAAGAATTTTACTAATAGAGTATTTTTGAAAAAATCGTAATATGTAATGAATCTGTATTTGATACAAATTGTGTTAGATGAAAAGAAAAGTAAACAGTAAAAGATATATATTATAATATTAAGTGGAGTTATGTATGACAAACTTTTCTGATTGTAAAATTAGCAAAAAAAAACTTTTTCAACTTCATTAAAACTTCCTTATATGTTTGGCTTTTTCTTCAGCACACATTATTAAGATAAATCAAAACATGTCAATTACATTTACAGTATATATTTATATACATATACATCGTTGAATAAAAAAAATAATGTTGATTTCGGATAGCTTTTTTCCTATCTAGTTGCTACTATCAAATTTAATAAGTTTTGATAAATTCTTTTTTCCACTTTACATTACAATAACTTTGCACCATTTTAATCTAATCAATGCATATACAATTATGACAACAAATATTGTGTGCATTTCTTTTATCACGAAAATTTTGTATAATTTGCTTCACTTTAAAAAAAAATATAACGTACGTTATTCGCAGCACGCGTGTTACGAAAATACAAATATGTCTGAATTGTAAGTACATATAGATTAGTTGTAATATTTCAAGTGTGTATATAAAACATAATAAAAAAAAATTTGTTTTTATCACTTGTAATGTTTGTCGGCCAAAGGTTAAAAACAAATAAATAATAATAGCAAATGTTTGAAAGATCTAATATAGAATATTAATTAACTTTGTAGCACAATAAAATGTAGCGCAATATAGAAACAAATACACAAACACTTGATATAAACAAAAAAGGTAATATGTAATTATATTTAATAGAATCTAACAATTGTCAAAGCCCAATGTTAACAATTGAAAATTATTATTCTCAAACTTCATATTTCAGTATTATATCGACTATAGATATGTTGTTGACATATTTTATGACAAATTATATTAGAGTAAAGCTTTGTATAATTGTAGGAAAGCAAAAAAATATTACTTAGTTATTTTACTTGCATTCATAGCACAATCAAAAAAAAATTGTCAAGATAACTTGTGGGCTTAGAATACTAGTAGAAAAATAATCATTTCAGCATAGAAAAAGATTTCACATTCTATTCTTCTTCAATTTGATACGCAATGTTAAATTTTGTATGAATGTGTATTCTTAATTTTTCTACTGCGAAAATGTTACTGAAAAAATTGCATAAAATAAATAAAAACAATATATAGTAAATTGAGCAACAAAAAAAAATTCGACATCAATGTGATAAAAAAATTATCGAATTAAATAGCAATATTACATTCTGATACTTTTTACTCTTTGTTGGCTCATGACTTTTACAGGTATGAGTTTATTATTCATTCTTTCATATTATTTCAGTAAAAAACTTGTAAAATAACATTGATAAATGGTAAGAACAATAAATATAAACAAGCCAAGATTATATTTTTTTATTAGTTTATATTTTTTTCAGTATAAACGAACATAATTATTTAATTAATAATATGTTTGTTTATGAATTTGAGTATTATTTTATTTGTGCGCATGTATTATGTTAGCACACTTTTCAGAAAAGATGAGAATATTGTGTAGTTTTTTTTTCCAAAAGTTTACATGTTTAAACAACTGTCAATGGGTGATATGGGTTATGACGCCATGTACCTTTGTCATCCACAATGTCTCTAGCACTTTCGCGTTTCTTATTCATACTGCCGTCATAGTCACGATCGTCAACAAATTGATTTAGATGTATTCAATGCTTGCGAGCCTTGGTTGACTTTGTATTTTTTTGTGTTACCATCACTGATTTGACTTCGTTTGCACCGTGATAAATTTAGCGCTCATTGTATTAATTTGAAGTGAACAAGTTATTACTTCACAACGATGTACCTTCGTTTGGTTGAGCTGTACACAGGGAAATGTTAGCATTGAAATGATTATTTGCATTGTGGTATGGTATGCCTGCGTGATCGTTGTAACTTATTAAATGATTTATACGCGTCTGCGCGTGAATAGGAGCAGGAAGTTACATCACCATTGTACCTCGTGGCAAATGTTTAGGTCGGTTCGACATGCCAGCACGGTATTGTACCTCTTCGATCAAGTTATTAGCAAATCGCTGAGGCATTAGTCAAACCCCTTAGACAGAGTTAATAGCATCATAGTACAACCGGTGATGTGCGGATAACATCTTATTTACCGTATCAACATCCGCAATAGTAGGCCATGCACAGCCCTTTCCACGAGACGTAATCGTATTTCGATGGTTCTCCACACTCACCAATGACCCAGTAGGGGCGTTGAAAACGTAATTGACCAGTCACTGTATCATTGGCACAGTACCATTGCGACGAAGTTGTCCGAGAAATATTCGTTGACCTGGACAAACATTGCATGTGGCACCATTAATATTATTGTTATTATTATTATTATAGCTGTTATCGGTGTTTATTACAACATTGCGTTCATACCTTGGAACATCGTAAACAAATCTGTTATTAGATGTATGTTGATTTTTATATTGAGGTGTTGTAAACGTGCGAGCCTGTGCATTTGCAGACGATTGTGGTGGTTGTAAAGCTGCTTCAATGGCATGCTCATGTAAATCAAAGTTATCCCGTGCAGATATAAAGAAAGCCGGTGTTTTTGTATAAGGTAGACGGCACACGGCAACAAATGGAAGCGATTGGCAAAAATGAAATTTACTAACTCGACGCACCTCAAGTACCTCTTGTCAAGGTAAAAATTCAAGAACATTCTGTCATAATTACGACTTTGCAAAATACTGCTGGTTACACTTCCGTTATTTTCGCTGTAACTGCTGTTGTTTGCCTTGATGTAATTGTTGTGAACATTATTATTATTACTACTGTTATTTGCGCACGTACGATGCAAAAAAATGTTGCTGATTTATGGGTAAATTGTATGTATTGTGTGAATTCGCGTGTTTGTGAACATCATTAAGTGTTCCTGTTTGCTTGTCATCGTGTGCAACGTTATAGTTTGGAAATAAATCGTCTGATGAAATTAATGAAGCACGAGCATTCAACAGCGCATTGATATCATTTCACTTCTCATTCTTTTTACAGTTCTTATTCTTCTTGTTCTTTTTATTTACGAGATCATTTTTGTTCTCATTGTTGTCATTGAATTCACTACTCATGCAAATCGCACAGTTTCCATTATTAGCATTGTAGTTTTATTTTTCTGAGTTAGCGGTGTTGCTTTTTGCTTTTTTGTTTACTTCATTTGCATCGTTGCGTTCGCCGTCGTCATCATCATTGGTGTCGTCTTCTTTCTCCTCATCTTCGTCGTTTCTAAATTCATCACTGATTTCTGAGCGTGTTAATGATGTAGTTACACCTTCAGAACTGCCGATGGATGCACTAAACTTTTCATATACGTAGTCCATCGTCGCTTCGGACTACGCATAGCAGCGTTCACCAGTGCGGAAGGCACTATCTGCACTTGGGTAGCTAAACGAATTTGCAATAATCTCCGTGCTCAGTGCGTTATGGGCAAAAGACGGATTTACTTCAGAAAATGTTTGCGCTGCAAAGAGCAAAATAATTATAGCGATTTCTCTGTTGAGTGAACGTTTGCTATTGCACCTGCCAAAGTTGTACTTTTTATTGTTGTTATTGTTGTTACTGTAATTATTAGGCAATTCTGCTCTGTCAAACAAAATTGTGTTATCAGTAGAAATAATATCGCTATTATTACAATTTAACCTGTAGTTAACGAAACAGCTTGGGTGCATTTTATTGAAAAGTGCATCATTTTCTCGCATACGACTTTCTTGTTGAAGTTGATAGTGCTGATTATTTCCGAAATCGGTAATGAAGCCACTTTTGTTGCTGTTGTTGTTGTTGTTCTTATTATTGTAATTGCCTTGTTTGTTATAATGACTGTATTTGTTATTGTGATCACCATTGTTAGCAGACCAGTGGCGTGCTTGATGATATGAGCGGCGCTGAAACGACATTTGTTTGCCGTCGAATAAACCAAATATGGTTTTTTTTCCTTCTTTCTAAAAAATAACTTCTTACTTTGTTCGAAATGATATTGATGTAAAAAAAAAAGCAATTTCTATTATTGTGATTGTACAATCGCTTTTTGTTAACCTTTGATTAGATATATATTATGATTACCAAAAGTCAGTAGTAATAAAAAAAAAAACAGAATTAATTTGCACTGACAAGCAATTGAAATATCTAAAATTAATCGTTGACTGATGAGCAAATACTAATTATGAAAAAGTTAAACAATTTTTGTACCATTTACACGCTATACAAAAGTATGTGAAAGTAATATTAAATGTTAACTCGATTGTTCATTACAGTAAAAAAAAAAAGAAACGTTATGTAAAAATCTGAAAAAGTTCATTCTTTTTTAAAGTGTCTGTGTATATGTTTACCTTGGCTGCAAAATGTCAAGCACTTCTCGTCCAGGTAACAAATGTAATGAATGTTCACCACGTAATGCAGCGTTGCTTTCCTAGCTCAAATAGCCACTACTTTGTCCGCACTATGAAATTCATGCACGACTAACAGGAGTACCGCAGCGTGAGCCACAGCTATTTGCAACAGCATTGACCACATCTCAGCCATCAACAACTTGACCTACGACTACAAACTTTCGATCAAGATGGCGGTTACGAACGAGGTTGAAGAAGAATTGTGACCCATTTTGGTTAGGTCCACTGTGAGCCATAGCAACCGTTCCAGGCAAATGAATTCCAGCTTTACTATCAAAACTTTCATCTGGAAATGGAAAGCCAAATACGCTGACGTTACCACGTCCATCTTTGGTCAAAATATCACCTCCTTGCAATACAAAGTTTGGAATAATTCTATGAAATGGAATTCCTTTGTAGTAGAGTGCACAACTGCTAACACCTCTTTCGCCAGTACACAAAGATCTGAAGTTTTCAGTTGTTTTAGGGACGACGTCACGGAAGAGCTCGATAAGCACTCTGCCAACTATATCACCCTATACAGTAATGTCAAAGTATACGACTGGGTTTGTTTACACTGGTGTGTACGGCATAAAAGCCAAAACACCTTTTGCAACATTATTTCAGAGAGAGCAGCGAGAAAACATTACAGAAATATCGTTAAAAAAAGGGACAATTATTTTAACTTGACCTCAAAATATTGATTAAACTATGAGTAAAACTTAAAAATAACATTGACAGTTAATAATAATTAAAGATAAAAGTCAAAGAAGTTGTGTAATTATATTCTGGCACACACACAGAGGCATATTAGCAAGTAAGTAACAACTAGAGATGTTTTCAATTAAAAATAAAAGAAGCAAATATGCATTTAATTTTTATTATAACTTTCTTTCCGTTATTATTAGATAATTGTATTACATAGTGTAAAAGTTGCATCTGCCTAAAGGAACAAAAAAGATCGACTTTAAAAAAACGTATTTTCTTTATCTTGATGGCCGGAATGCATCGATGTATTTAGCGGAAGGTACTACTTTTTTCTGGATGATTATTAAATTATACAAAAAAAAAAATGTTACAAAAGTGAAAATAACAAGATACTATATCCGGCAAAAAAATTCAGCTTGAATAAAGGCAAAAGTTGAATAAATTTTAAGGAAAAAAATTTTATTTACATGTAAACGGAAAATTCCCTTTAATACTTTGTGATAAGCTAAGTTGTATTAATTAGTAATACTTTGCTGGCAATAATTTTAACAAAGTTTTACCAACCAGCACAACGATAAACCAAAACATTTTTGTTCAATCACCAAAAAAAAAACAATTTTCTTATTGCATATCTAACAACAAAACTCTCTTTTCAGCACAAAAATAAAAAAATTTATATTGCACCTTCATATAATGCACAGATATACTTACAACATAGCTCAGCTTAACGTTAAGATCTTCTCTATAGATAGTTTATGCCATATTTACATCAACATTTTAATAATTACAATTACTTTCAACGCAAACATTGTTAATGTAATCCTCTCATCTATCAGTTTTTCTTCAGCATACTTTTGTTACTAAATTATTTGTTTCACCATTCATTCTATTTTCTGTATATTATACAATACATAAGACATAAGTAAAAAAATTTTCGAGAACATGTTGATGAGAGCTAATCGTGATCTAACAAAAGATGCGTAATGCAAAAAGAAAAACATGTAAATCAAGATAATCAATAGGAAAAAAAATATTATTTCCCAGTATTAATACACAAAAAAAAGTAAAATAAGAGAACAACTCCTTATTTTTGCTTATGTGCCAAGTATATTCTTCCAATCAAAGATTGCATTTAGGTATATATATATATATATATATGTGTGTGTCTAATATTTGCTAATACAAGCACGGGCACAATAGTAAGCAAGTCGAAACGTCAGAGCAATGTAACAATTAACTTTTTTAAAATTAAAACGATGAAAATATTTGAACAAAAGTTTGAAGTTTTTAATAAAAGTATCGTCTGTGTTTAGCGTTTATTTGTCGTTAAAATAAATTTTTTAAAAAGTTAATATTGTAACTAGCGTTACAATTTCTTTTTCGACACTTTGTATTTTACTGTAAATGTTTTAGAAGAACAAAAAACTTTTATAGTGATTAAATTAATTGAAAAATATATTGTTGTAATATATACAAATAATGTTAATTCCTTAACAGCAACCAGATGCTTTTTTCTGTTTCTTTGCTGCCTCTTCATCACGACGCTTTTTATCTGCTGCCTCTTTTTCTGCCTTCTCACGATCTGCACGTTCTTTTGCTTCCTTTTCACGCTGTAATCGCTATTGTTCTGCCTTTTCACGTGCCTCCTGTTCCTCACGTGCCTTGCGCGCAAGTGCTTCTTGAACCTATTCTTTTCGAATTTTAGCCAAGGTGTTAACACCATCTTCGCCATAAAAAGCACGCATAATATCCTCACCAGTTATCGAACCTTTGTGTTCAGTGTCTAATGTGGCAAACAAAACATCTATCTCATCCACGGTTAACGTGCACGTAGATGATTTACCTTTCGAAATCAGCTATTACAGTGATCCACGGGTGAATACGTGTGTCGGTGAGGTAATAACAATAGCTCGTGCCATCTCTTCAGCTGAGATAAACGATGATTATTGTGTTGAACAAAAGTTTTTGAACTCTTCCTACGTCATTTGACCAGGATGTGATGTGCTCTGTACAGCATCATTAACCATTGGTGTAGGAATGTAATATCCAGCTTCACGTGCTGCCACAGTGACGAGAGGTTGTGATAAAATGGCAACTCCGTCTTGACGTGTAATGTGGTGACTTGCAAATGCTTCACTTGTAGATACTGGCATTGTTGATATGTATAAGTAATATTAATGTTAATTTTGCTGTTATATGCCTTTCAATATTGTTAAACGTAGCAAAAAATTATGTTTTGTTTTTTCTTTCTTTCTTTAAACTGCTTACTATAATGTTGACAACTACTGGTAGAATTAATTGCGTTTATTAACTAATGTTATTGTTGTTGTTGTTGTTGTTAATGTTGTTACTCTTCTCAAAGAAAGTATTGAACGAAAGTTATTATTAAGCATGATAATGTATAAATGTAGAGAAGCGACATTGTTCAAAGAAAACATTGAAAAACTAGCAAAGACACATATATGTGCTTATTTCTTTTTTCCAATTATTGACACGTTTGATACAAAGTTTACTTTGCACATGTTTGGTAACAAAAACAATTATGAAAAAATATTTGTTTTATTATGTGCAAATTAACACACATATAAGAAGATAAAAACTAGCTGTTAACATTTTTTATTATCATAAACTTATAATTTCATTAAATTGATTCCATCGAATAAGATGTAGCAATATGACTTGATGATATTCCTACACGTCGGAACACAGAGCCCATTTCGTTTGTTGATGGATTCATTTTGCTAACGTATGTCTTTCCGTTAAACACAATAGAATCAAAAGGGTTGTCAAAGTAAACGCCAGTACCATTTAGCAAACCACGATCACGCTGTGAACTTAAAAATGATCGTAATCCTTTGCGCAGTGCCGGTGATGTTTTGCTGTATTATTTCTTCAAACATAGTACACTGCTCTGCAACTGTGAAAGTGTTTTGTCATTGCAATAGAGTGCCAATGCATTTTACAGGATGCCAAGAGCTGTTTCATACTCATCTTGATATGCTAATGCTACAGTTCACAAGCAGTATCCGCGATGCGAAACATCATTAGCGGTTCGCGCTGCTGGTTCGTATAGAGCGGCTTCTTTAGCATAGTACGCGCCATCAGAAAACAAACCATTCATGATAGCTGCAGATGCAGTATTAGCCTGCACGATTGCGTTTGTCTACAGATCATGCGAAAATGTTAATAGACTTTCAGATAGAGCATATGCATCTTCGTAATGCTTTTTCACTATACATTCCTATGCGATTGTCGTGCATAGTCTAATTAAATGACGTTCATCATCTGCAGTATTTTCCGGAAGTGAAGTGACACTATTAACCATACTGCTTGTCTATAAACTAATACTGTCTTTGGTCGCATCATTTACAGTTGGCAATTGTCGCATTTATTATGTTTAAAGTGGTGTTTATAATCACAAACGGGCAAGTCGCCGATGTGGGGTGCTTCCATGTTAACGTATAGCTTACTGATAAGATCACAAGTCATTATATATCAATCCACGTGATTTCGAGTTGCTAAGTGCTGATCGCACTCCGAGAAGAGGTAGGCTAATTCCTAATTGTTACTCTACCCTATGTAAAGACGGTTTTAAAGATGAGATGCTAGGCATGTGTGCTGTATATCCTCTGGCTACTTAGGCCGCAGGCATGGCCTAAATCTGATTGATGAGTTTTTACAAGTTTTACTACAAAATTTACACTGGGTTGAGAACAAAGCATTGTAATCACTCTTACACCTATTGTGGAACGTGCTGCTGCTGATAGTATGCCAAAAATTAGTGCAGACGAAACGGCGTTGTCAGCCCTGTAGGAAAACACCCTAACGTCCATAAATATTTCATGGTAAATGGTCCTGGACCATTTTTACCAGGAAAACGATACAAGTACTATGTCGGATTCATTGTCATGTGTTTCTGATGCTTTGATCCAGGAACCCATGACCCTCTCTGAAAATTGAAATTCGAAATAGACCTATTGAACATTAGTGTGATGCACCTATTTTTCTGAAATATAATATTAACGTAAACAAGATAATATAAAATCGATATCAGAATATATGTCCTTAACAATAAAATACACTATTGAAACACTAACTCTTTATTTTTGAAAAATGAACTAAACGAAAACAATAAAGTCAAACTAGCATAAAAAATGTATAGCATTAATAACAAATTTTTTATTGCATTGAAATATTTTATTATATAATTTTAAATTATTTGTTTTGAACTATAATTTCGGTCGTTTAAGGTGTGCAAATACGTAATAAATAATTAACTATTTAGAAAATATAAGCAAAATTTAATGCAAAGTTATAAAAAAGCACGGATAAGATTACAAATGAATAGGCAATAATTTTTATAAAGTGAACATGTGAACAACGGTGATCAATAAATCATGAAGAATAGCACAGCATTACTTACAATTACAACATTAACAGTGGGCAATGATAACGTACTAATTGACAATTAGAAATGTCGTTATTAGCAAGCATGCAGGAGAAAAAACTAATGTCGAACTATAAAAACAAAACGAATAGTTTAACTTTGAGATGTTTGATTACTTACGTTTTTTATAAATAGTTTGACATCTTATTAATATTAAATAAACTGTTTATATAATAAAATTTGAGGTGCTTCTAACTTGATAATTATTAAATGTCAGATTTGATACATAAAGGTTGTATGTCTACAGATATAAACAATAATTTTATAATGCTGTAATAGTAGTAATTGTTATGATTGAATTATGTTAAACAGTTTAGGTTGCACTACTATATTCTCGTATTCAAAGCAACACGTCACTTTGCCCTACAATATTTCTATACGTTCGACAAAAATTTTTGATTTCAATTTAAGCAAACAAAGCACAACAAAATCATTGAACACACTAAAACCATAGCTTCTAAAGTAGATAATAAAGTTACCAATTGTGTATATTCATTACTATAAGCCAAACAACGCCAGATACGTGACTATTACACTAATTATTTACGCAAAATGATAACCCTGTAGATTTGCAATTAAATGATGTTAAGTGAAGTTTGATATTATAACCGTAATTTACAGATAATATTAATACTATAAAGAATTTATTTAGTGCTGGTCATAAAATGATAAATTGTGCAAGAAATACAATAAAGAGAACAACACATTAGTTGAAAATTATAGAGGAAAGTGATTACTGTTTAAGTACAACTAAATTATAGAGTAATATTGACAAGAATGACAATGATGTGAAATGAGTCAAAGTTGTTCGCCTCTAACAGTAATCACTTTCCGAAATAGAGAAGATGTCACAAATAACAATATAACTATTTATATAACAAATAAGCTTCTATATTATCAAATGAATGGAAAGATTATTGTAATTCACAACACTGTACATCAATTACATTTAAACGGCTGGGGTAGACGTCATGGAGGATTACGTCTGCCCACGAACATGATATGTGTACAGCGGAAAGCCTCAACACGTCACACAGATGGCGTGAAACGCGATCACACCACAAACACGTTAGCAACATTTGCGCTGGATCAACAAAATACGTGCAATGCCGGACGACTTACTCAATGTGTCGTTCCCAACATCATTGCTGTAATTAGTACGCAGGATGGCTGTCGCACGCAAATGAAAGTGGTCCACAATTAGCAAAACATATGCTAATATAAAAGCAGCACTACTCAACCTGCCAATATACACAAATCAACTGCAGCCCATAAAGCTGGATGAACACCCGTAATGACGAGCAGGAATGGCAACTGCACTACGATATAACAGGTAAAACACTCGCAACAACGTTTGCACCTGTAACGCTGCAATAGGTAATGGCAGCAAAAAAGAAAGTTATGCTATTACACAAAGGCTGCATTATACCTCACCATGATGTGAGCGTTTGCTGCCCGTCCAGGTGACATAATGAATCTGACGGTGAGAGACGTGACGTTGGGTGTAATAAATAAAGATGGAACAGTGCCTGTCTCACTGACAATACGAAGAGGTAAAAGGAGCACGTTTTCGTGGCCCGTATCAACTGGGGTCGCTTGTGACAAGACAAGATGCCTCAATACTCTACACGCACTCATGTGCCGCAGAGCACCACACTAATACCTGTTCAGCGATGCCACTTTGGTGAAGAATGCGGTGTGATATGCACTACGTCAACAAAACCCACTGTCTGTACTTTCATCACTACGTAAAGGAGCAGCATTACACATGGCTGCAATGAAGGTGCCTTAATCACAAATTATGCTGATGACGGGTTATACACACCTGGATACGTTACACAGATATCTGGGCTATAGCCGCTATCTGACAACGGAGGGCGCAATAGCGCAGGAGAACGCAGGCCATGTCCTCCTCAACCACACGAATTAGGACGCAAGGCACCGGACGCCACCAATTTAGGCGTCAACGAAGTATAACTCTACGCACTAATAAGGCAAATGAACAACGAGCCTCCCATCACACTGCCGCACCCATTATTTTGACCCCATTCATTTAAAAGAGGTCACGTTGTTAAACGTGGAGGCGGTAAAGAGTTTGCTCACAAATAATTTGTCTTCACATTAGTTTCTACTTTATGCTTTGCTGTGGCTATAGCCATTTTATTTCCTGTCACTTGTTACCTCTCGCACCATCAAGAAGACACAGTTGTCTCTTGATGACGTCTACAAAGCGGTTGAGATGCACAAGTTCGAAGGCGTTGTGACACTCACATCACACAGCCCTTTTCCTTTAGGCGTACATGGTGTAAATGTTTTTGCAGTCAATGAGATGAAAGGTCGACGCAGGTTGATTACCTAGCCTCATCTCAATAAAGTGATCGAAGAAGAATGACTGCCACGACTTACCTACCCATCACGCCTTGCACGACGACAACAATTGCGTTATGCACGTTATATGTTGCAGATTGATTTCTGTGCATATTATGATAGTATATCACTGCCTGAAGAGACACGCAACTGTTTTGTGTTCCGTACAAATAGCGGCTATTATTGGTTGAAGACGCTACCTACAGGAGCACGATGAAGTGTAGCCGTTGCACAAGCAATCACAAATGTCATTGTGGACATAAACACACCCGTAGTAATAACAACAATGATAGACAATATAATGATTGCTGCAGAGGAGGGGCAAGAATACAATTTCTGTTATACAGTACGCACCATTTTATAACACATACGTTGTGTCAACTTATTGACATCACCTAACAGAGATGAACTAATTGGAAAGAGTGATGATGAATTGTTGTAGATGACATGTGACAACACTGTGTTTTTAGGTGAGTAGTATGCATGAAATGGTGTTTAGAGAGAGTAGTGCGCAACAGTACAAAGACTGTTGCTAAATTGACCTTAGCAATATGTGCACAACGTTTTACGTGCCGCACATTTGCATCATTGGTGTCACTAATTTGTTATGCAGTGCACACCACACAACTCAACCCTGCAAAGTTATTTACATTGCTACGTGCCTATCGTGCTGTGTATAGGCTGGTAGATGCGCATCAAAACTGAGATGCAGAAATGTTTATAGTTGTGCCCTCAGTACGTAATGCACTTAATGAGATTGATGCACAGTTAATTGAAAACAAGTGATGGCACATAGCAGATTATGTAATGTACACAAATAAGGATGACGACTATGATGTTATCATATACACCGATGCATCAAAGAGTGGTTGAGGTGCAATAGCAAAGTGGCGTAATGATGCAACACGCATATATCAACAACAATGATGAGTGCATGACTTGCAATGCACAGGCAATCCACAATGTGAAGGAAAAACAAACTACTTCACCGCACAACACTCAGCACACGCAGAGCCACGAGCAATCATGATGCTGTTACAGTATTTAACTTACACGCACTTACAGTATGCATCAGCACCAATGAAGATTGCAATCGTGACAGATCACTTCCCAATTGTGTTAGCACAACGTAAAGTAAATGGGTATGGTGGCATCGGCAGAGGTTATGCGTTGAATAAATTGTATGATCTTACTAATATTTTTATGTACACCTTACACAATGCAAAAATAATTTTTGTTAAATTTAAGTGATAATGTATCAGCAGGGTTCAGTTCACCTGCAAGATAGAAAAATACAATATTTATTATGTTGTTGAACATAAAAATATTAGTGAGTTCATATAACTTATTCAACGCATAACCTCTGCCGATGCCACCATACCCATTTACTTTACGTTGTGCTAACACAATTGGAAAATGATCTGTCACGATTGCAATCTTCATTGGTGCTGATGCATACTGTAAGTGCGTGTAAGTTAAATACTGTAACAGCATCATGATTGCTCGTGGCTCTGCGTGTGCTGAGTGTTGTGCGGTGAAGTAATTTGTAGAATTTTCACCTTGTGGTGTGCTTGTGCATTGTAAATCATGCACTCATCTTTGTTGGTAAGTTCGTGTAGCACCATTACGCCACTTTGCAATGGCACCTCAACCACTCTTTGATGCATTGGTATATATGATGACATCATAGTCGTCGTCTTTATTTGTGTACATTACATGATCCGCTATGTGTCATCACTTGTTTTCTATTAACTTTGCACTAATGTCATCAAGTGCATTACGCACTGAAGGCACAACAACCAACATCTCTGCATCTCAGTTATAATGCACATCTACCAGCCTGTGCACGATGCACGATATGCACGTAGCAAAGTAAACAACTTTGCAGGGTTGAGTTGTGTGGTGTGCACTGCATAACAGATGAGTGACACCAAGGAGGCAAATGTGCGACACACGTAAAGCGTTGTGCACGTAGTGCTAAAGTTAATTTAGCAACAGTCTTTGTACTGTTGCGCACTACTCTCTCTCTACCATTCCATGCATACTCCTCACCCAGGAAACACAGTGTTGTCACAAGCCATCTACAACAATTTATCATCACTCTTTCCAATTAGTTCTTATCTGTTAGGTGATGTCAGTAAATTGACACGACGTATGTGTTATAAAATGGTGCGCACAGTGTAACAAAAAATTGTGTTACTGTCCTTCCTCTGCAGCAATCATTATGTTATCTATCATTGTTGATATTACTACTGGTGTGTTTATGTCCATAATGACATTTGTGATTGCTTGTGCTACGACTACACTTCATCGTGCTCCTGTCGGTAGTGTGTTCAACCGGTAATAGCCATCACTTACACGAAATATAAAACAGTTGCGTGTCTCTTCAGGCAGAGGTATGCTGTCATAAATATGTACAGAAGTCTATTTGTAACATATAACGTGCATAACGCAATTGTTGTCGTCGTGCAAAGCGTGATGGGTAGGTAAGTCGTGGCAGTCATTCTTCCATTATTACTTTGTTAAGATGAGGCTAGGTAATCAACCTGCGTCGTCCTTTCATCTCATTGACTGCAAACACATTGACACCATGAACGCCTAGAGGAAAGGGCTGTGTAATGTGAGTGTCACAACGCTCAAACTTGTGCATCTCAACCGCTTTGTGAATGTCATCAAGAGACAACTGCGTCTTCTTGATGTTGCGGGAGGTAATAAGTGACAGGAAATAAAATGGCTATAGCCAAAACAAGGCAGAAAGTAGAAACTAATGTGTGTACAAATTATTTGTAGGCAAACTCTTTACCGCCTCCATGTTTAACAACGTGACCTCTTTTAAATGAAGGGGTCAAAAGGATGGGTGCGGCAGTGTGACTGGTGATTCATTGTTCATTTGCCTTATTAGTGCGTAGAGTTCTACCTCACTGACGCCTAAACTGATGGCGTTAGGTACCTTGCGTCCTAATTAGTGTGGTTGAGGAGGACATGACCTGTGTTGTCCTGCGCTATTGCGCCCTCCGATGTCAGCTGGTGGCCATAACCCAGATATCTGTGTAACGTATCCAGGTGTGTATAACCCGTCATCAGCATAATTTGTGATTAAGGCACCTTCATTGCAGCCATGTGTAATGCTGCTCCTTTACGCAATGATGGCAGTGCTGAGAGAGGATTTTGTTGCCGTAGCGCATATCGCACCGCATTCTTCACCAAAGTGGCATCGCTAAATAGGTATTGATGTGGTGTTTTACGACACATGAGTGCGTGTAGAGTGGAGGCATCCTGTCGTGTCATGAGCAACTCCAGTTGATACGGGCCACGAAAACGTGCTCCTTTTACCTCTTCGTATTGTCAGTGAGACAGGCACTGTGCCATTTGTATTTATTACACCCAACGTCACGTCTCTCACCGTCAGATTCATTATGTCACCTGACCGCGCGGCAAACGCTCACATCATGGTGAGGTACAAAGCAGCCTCGGTGTGGTACCCCAATTTCTTCTTTGCTGCCATTACTTACTGCAGCGTTACAGGTGCAAATGTTGTTGTGGGTGTTTACCTATAATAACGTAGTGAAGTTGCCATTCCTGCTCTTCATTACGAGTGTTCATCCAGCTTTATAGGCTGCAGCTGATTAGTGTACAGTGGCAGGTTTAGTAGTGCTGCTTTTATATTAGCATATGTTTTGCTAATTGTGGACCACTTTCATTTGCGTGCGACAGCCATCCTGCGTACTAATTACAGCAATGCTGTTGGGAACGACACATTGAGTAAGTCGTCCGGCATTGCACGTATTTCGTTGATTCAGCGCAGGTGTTGCTGACGTGTTTGTGGTGTGATCGCGTTTCACGCCATCTGTGTGACGTGTGGAGGCTTTCCGCTATACACATATCATGTTCGTGGGCAGACGTGATCCTCCATGACGTCTACCCCAGCCGTTTAAATGTAACTGATGTACAGTGTTATGAATTACAATAATCTTTCCATTCATTTGATAATATAGAAGCTTATTTGTTATATAAATAGTTATATTGTTATTTGTGACATCTTCTCTATTTCGGAAAGTGATTACTGTTAGAGGCGAACAACTTTGACTCATTTCACATCATTGTCATTCTTGTCAATATTACTCTATAATTTAGTTGTACTTAAACAGTAATCACTTTCCTCTATAATTTTCAACTAATGTGTTGTTCTCATTATTGTATTTCTTGCACAATTTATCATTTTATGACCAGCACTAAATAAATTCTTTATAGTATTAATATTATTTGTAAATTACGGTTATAATATCAAACTTCACTTAACATCATTTAATTGCAAATCTACAGGGTTATCATTTTGCGTAAATAATTAGTGTAATAGTCACGTATCTGGCGTTGTTTGGCTTATAGTAATGAATATACACAATTGGTAACTTTATTATCTACTTTAGAAGCTATGGTTTTAGTGTGTTCAATGATTTTGTTGTGCTTTGTTTGCTTAAATTGAAATCAAAAATTTTTGTCGAACGTATAGAAATATTGTAGGGCAAAGTGACGTGTTGCTTTGAATACGAGAATATAGTAGTGCAACCTAAACTGTTTAACATAATTCAATCATAACAATTACTACTATTACAGCATTATAAAATTATTGTTTATATCTGTAGACATACAACCTTTATGTATCAAATCTGACATTTAATAATTATCAAGTTAGAAGCACTTCAAATTTTATTATATAAACAGTTTATTTAATATTAATAAGATGTCAAACTATTTATAAAAAACGTAAGTAATCAAACATCTCAAAGTTAAATTATTCGTTTTGTTTTTATAGTTCGACATTAGTTTTTTCTCCTGCATGCTTGCTAATAACGACATTTCTAATTGTCAATTAGTACGTTATCATTGCCCACTGTTAATGTTATAATTATAAATAATGCTGTGCTATTCTTCATGATTTATTGATCACCGTTGCTTACATTTCCGTAATGTTAACAATATTATATCTTGTTCAACTTTATATATATCCAATTAATTTGTATACACATTTTCTTTGAGGAAAAGCTAATTTACTTTATTTATGTTACTTATCTTTCTTACGAGATTTCCATGACATGCAAAATTTTTATTTAAAACTTATACTAGTGTATAATGAATGTTTTCTTTACAAATTTATTGTATATAGATGTTAAATTATTCAATATTTTACTTTAACTTTACGGATCACTTCTTTTTTTTTTGAAAATGTATATTGTTTTTTTTAATTATATGAAGAGAAATTAATTGTCAGCTGTTTTATAAGCTTTTTATATTACAACATAAAAATTTCAGCGTATTATATTTACTTCTAATTTGGTTTTTTTGTCTGAAATACAATTATAATTAAAACAATTTCCTTCAAAAACAATAGCACGGATTATATTTATGCTTAGTTTTACCATCTAGGGAATGTGTTTTTACACACTTATATGCATGTTTTTAGTCTGCTCTCATTTGATAGCATATACTGCATATTCTGATAGTATGTCCAGTACACGTTAAATCTATCGTTTTGCCATTGTTGGTGATGTGCATGGCGATGCAACAAACTTCAAGAAAACATTATAAGCATTAGGTGTTATTAAATGCACAAGCACTACTCATGATCAGTAGCGTTGACTTGAGCACGTGTTATAAAATTTAAATATCAGCCTACAAAATACACATTTGTATTTCAGTAGTAATGTTAACAGCAAAGTGCACACAACATTTGTTCAAATAGGTGACTTGGTAGATCGCGGCAAAGATGATTTATAGTGCCTACGCATTGCCTTTGACTTATTCAATGTAGCGAACAACAGATAAAATGGTGTAAACAATTGTGTCGACAATGTAGTTTTGTTATTTGGTAATCATTAATTGATGAATATTAACAATGATTTTCGTTATGTTAATAGATAAACATGAGGCGAGTTTATGACATAATCTCTGAGGCGTCTAGCATTTAGTGCAGACGGGCCATATGGCAAGTTTATGATTGACAATTTTTAGACAGCATACATTGATCACGAAACACTGTTTGTGCATGCAGGTATAAGTACACGTTTACCATTGCTTAGTGTGTAAACGATCAATGAGCGTGTCAAGAATGCTGTTAGATAGCACAATATTGATAATGAGCCGTTGTTAAATGTAAACGGTCCTATCTGAACACGTTAAATGGTAATCGATGCAATGATGAATAGATGCGATTAAATAGATAGCATTCTAACATACTACAAAGTGAAACGGATAGTGGTAGGACATACACCTCAAGCGTCACGGCATATATCATTATATTGCAATAATACGGTCATTGCAGTTGATGTTGGCATAAGCAAATAGTTATTTGATAACGTTATAGCTGCATAGATAATTTTTGTTGAGCAGTAAGATCAAGAGTCTCATTAGGTAGTGCAACACGTGTATATTAATGAAGTTGATGAAGCAGGTAGACGAGTTAGATTACACACGAGCAAGCATTTAGTTGACAACTCAATGACACAGCATCTAATTAGTAGTACAGTAATTGAACCAATACAGTGTGTTCATGATCGTACATCAAATAATATGTTTTACGATTTGTAACTTATTCCATATTATTGACATTTACAAAATGATATTGTATAATTTCGGTTTTACATATGTGCTGTTTTTATTCCTAATAATAGTGATGTAAATCTTTGTTACCTATTTTTATTTATTTACTATTAACGATTATAAAGTATGACATTTCTACATCATTGTTATATTTTTTCTTTTTCTCTTAAACAGTTGGTCAATTTGTACATTCTCAGCATAATAATCTATTCAATTATTAGTTTATTCTACTTTGTGCGCAATGACAACAGCAAAAAAATAGGATTAAGGTATTATAAATTAACATAAAGACGATAGACATAACACATAAATGGCACCGACTACGACTACATCTAATGTTACAACAAACAAATGTCAATGCACACCATAATACACCACATAAAACAAAGATCAGCGTGTACGTACACGGCAAGTAAGCAACATTCGTGATAATGTCAGAAATAAACGAAGCACGTCTCACAACAATAACATTAAACCTAATTATCAAAGTTAATATCCGCATACTTCTAATTATACATCTACAAAATTTGATTCACGTGATTGTTATAATAATAACAATAACCACTACTATAACTACAACAAGAAGTATGCAAATGCTAATGAATGGTATAAATCTAATTCGCAATATCAAGATAACAACCGCAATAATAATCATAGGTAAAGCTTCTATCAACCAATGTACAACAATTTTTATGATGATCGAAATTCCAGTGTCAAAGATAATAATAATTATTAAAAGGGCAATGCATTTTTGAGTAATAACAGTAATTACAGTAGTTCAATTAAACACCAATCGCGTAGATAAACAAATGGCACTAGCTTCCGGTGTAACTACAATAATACACGATAGCAAAATGCAAACAAAAAAGGCACGTTTTTTATGCATGACAGAAAATAATAACAACAAAAACAATATTACGATAACCGTGTAAATTAACAGTGTAACATTAAACCAAACAATAATAATTTAAACAAACAGTTTGTAAGCTATAATCAATACAAACAATTTAATTAACATAACGCTAATGTACATCACAATTATAATACTTCATCAGTTAATCAACAACGTAATGTAACCAATTTTGATCAAAAAGTAAATAAGTAATACAAATACGGACAGAATTACAAATTTACAAATACATAACATTTATCATCGAATATAAATACAGCTGGCAGTAATGTAAATTATAATGTTAATACTACGCGTTACGCTAGAAGACCACAATCATCATCTATATAATACACAAATAACAACACAAAAGACAATTGTCAATATGAAAGTGTCAACGATAACTTTGGAAGTAGAATAAAGGCTGATCCTGACAACGTACATACGTGACAAAACAAAGATTTTCATGCACTCATAAAAGCATTTGTTGAAAACAACGATTCAGTTTAACTTACACTTCCGCCCAGTTTGACGCCCGCACAACGTAGTTTAGTTCATCGCATAGCAGATGGTTTTAAGCTTGATCACAAGTCTTCAGGCTCAGGTGCACAACGAGCGTTACGATTAACAAAAGTTGTAAACAACGATGTAGCAGCGCTGCTGCAACGTCAGCAACTCGCAGCACAAAGTGGGCAACGTTGTAAGTCATTTGCGGGCTATCAAGGTGCGCAATTGCTCAAACACTCATTCATAGACGATGACAATGTGTAGAAAGTATTGACAGTATTGCGAGATAACGAGCGCGTAATGTACATGGGAGTGAAAATGTAATCAAATCGCACCAACAAGATAATTCATGCTGTTCAACCTGGGCTAAGCGCAGTTCCTCAGCGCAGTACGCAGACAAGATAAAAATACGAATAGCTGCAACGCTTTCGACACACACTACCAGCATATCAGTGACACGACAAGATTGTAGATACGGTAAAGAATAACGTGGTAACGATCATTGCTGGTTCAACCGGGTGCGGCAAAACTACACAAATACCTCAGATGTTGTTTGATGCACATTTATTTCCAATGGACATGAGTATTATCTGTACACAGCCACGTCGTATTAGTGCGTTGTCAGTCGCCAACCGCGTAGCAGATGAACGTGGTGAGGCGTGTGGTAACACATGTGGGTATATCATTCGCTTTGAAAACGTCACAAGTGCTCATACACAAATTGTGTACGCCACCACTGGTATACTTTTGCGTCGCTTACACACAGACCCGTAATTGAAAGGTGTCGCGTGTGTGATTGTAGACGAAGTGCATGAACGAGATGTGTAGACTGACTTTGCACTTTTACTTTTGCGCGATCGTCTACTAGCACAGCGTAGACATCCATAGAAATATAGCACTCAACTGAAAGTGGTTATCATGTCTGCTACGATACAGATTGACATTTTGGCAGATTACTTTGCGTGCTGCTGTGGTCATGATCGTGTAATTACTGATGATTAACACATTTGTAATTAACAGTTTAACAAGTCAAACTCAAACCGTATATAATGTAATTGCTAGAGCAATGTAGACGAGCAGAACACACAAAAAGTACCTTTAATATAAATACCTGGCACTTTGTTTCCTGTATAGTAGTACTACCTATAAACTGCCATAGCACTCACGAAGGTGCAATCACAAACGGTACCCGCCATGTCGCTTTTGACGCTCTTGTAAAAAAAGCTAGACATCACAGGCGAGAATGTCACATTACGTTTGCCAAATGTTCAATCAACGCATGTCAAGTTGAACAAACACAATGACTAGTTTGCTAGTACAAATTAAATGTAAAGTCTAAAACAACATTAATAATAATAACAATGATAACAGCAATATTACGATAAAACTTAACAAGTTTAGGTAACGAATATGCGCAGGTAAACGTGCAAGTAAAACAATAGAGTGAACCAAAATTGCAGCAAAAGTGAGTAAACTAATATTACCATCGACGAGTCTAATAACGCTCTCACGTAAAATACATAACATGCTGACGTTAATAACATGTTATATGAAAAGCTACGCTCGTCCGTGTTTGAGGCGAATGAACGTGACCCATAGGCAATGGTGCCATACGAGCTAATTGTTAAGCTAATTGTACACCTGCACACCACCTACAGCGATTTGACTGGGAGTATTCTCGTTTTCTTACCTGGTTGAAGTGCGATACAACGAATAGCATAGCAACTTCGTCGAACTCGTGAGGCACGTCAGATGTCGATCTGCTTGTTGCACTCGAGTCTCACTACCGCGTAGCAGCAACGTGTCTTTGCACCACCACCACGACGATATCGTAAAGTGGTTCTCGCAACTAACATTGCCTAGACCAGCATCACCATTGATGATGTGGTGTATGTAATTGACAGTGGTCTGCTCAAGGGTAACACATTTGACTCACTGAGCAACACCTCCGCACTACGCTCTACGTTTATTGGCAAGGCTAACGGGCAGCAGCGTCGTGGACGTGCAGGACGCTGTCGAGCTGGAGTGTGCTTTCATTTATTACCCCAACGCGTCTATGACAACTTACCATAACACATCCCACCGGCTATTCTACGCACCTCACTCGATGAGGTGTGTTTACAGGTCAAAGCCGTTCACCCTAATGAGAAATGTAGCAATGTGCTACGGCGTGCACTCAGTGCCCCACCAGAGAAATCGGTCCATCACGCCGTGAATTTTCTCATCTAGATTGGCGCGCTTGCCACTAACGACTAAGACGAAATCTTAACCAACTTGGGCAGAGCACTAGCACAGTTGCCAATTCACCCTCAACTTGGTAAAATGTTATTTGCGGCTGCCTGTTTGGGTACACTAAACACCGTCGCCACCGTCGCCGCGGCATTGTCCATCAAATCTCCCTTTATCAAACCTCAACCGTTTCAGAAAAGTGCCTTTCGTGACAGTCTCTGCCGTCTTGATGAAAACACACTATCGGATCACTTATGCATTGTCAAGTTGTTTGATCGGTGAGTGCAGGATGGACGAAGTGTACGCTTTGCCAATGACCACTTCGCGGACGTTAACACGCTTCGATCACTTGAACGAACACGTCGGCAACTCATCGCACTGGTGCTCCGCTCCCCACTGGTTCGTCGAATGCGTAATGCACAAGTGTAAACCTCACGATATTGTGATAATACCGGATTGGTGCGTTTGGCGTTGTTGTGATCTCTGTACCCTCGTATTGCCTCGATTGAGTACCGCATAAACCGAAAGCGTAGTTAGCCACAGGTTGTTTGTTGAGACAACAAATTTGCCACGTTTGGCTCCAGTTCTGTGATGACGTGGTGTAAGCAGAAGGACATTCATGATCGAACTTTTGTTATGTACTATGAACGCATGTACCTTGAGGCGATGCTTAACTTGTTTGACTGCACATGCATGTCACCGATTGACGTCATATTGTGCATTCGTCAACTCACGGTGTTGCCGCTAAGAGATATTCCGTAGCCATTACTACGTGATGAGTAGAGTAAAATAGGACCTGCAGTTTTATTTGACGTAGCAGATCTTGACAGCACAGACGATTACGCGGCCATGATGCTTGACGGGGATAAGAAGTTATTTATTGCACCTAAACGCATCGCTTTGGCGCTCAAAATAGCACGTGAATGTATGGATTACTTTCTCGCGTTGTGCATCAAACGCCTTCGTGCTGACATGTTTCCGCGATCACTGACGGAGGCAATTGCGTAACTTATTGGCTACCCTGTAAAAGATGTTCAGACTACGGTAGTATTATCTGCCATTACGTCTTCATCATGCACAAAGGCAAATACGATGATGCTAGACACAGGTGATGATGAAAATGCAGGCGAGGATGATCGACTGTGGAAGATTGCAAACACAAATGAGCAACGAACGAGTTATAAACGCGAACTGTAGCATGTCAAGATGACAAGATAACCGGCGAATTTGCAACGCACGAATAGCAAGTAAGGACGAGTGTGCGACATTAATGATGACAATAACAACCAGGACGACAAGAATGTCATTACTAATGACAGTGATAGTGATGAGTGGTAGCCGCCTGTAATTATGTCCATTGACGGAGAATAGCTTGACACATTAGATACAAGAGACGATGAGCAGGCAGATCGTAATGTGCCGTCTTTTGAATTCACAGAAGAATAGAAAAGACGAATTCGAGCTGCATTCGGCGACTTAGCCATTTTTCGCTGTAATGGGGCTGATGGGATAATCAAAGCAGTAGAAGCTGGGTTGACTGTTTTAGATGATGATTGCAACGACGACAATAAAGAGAATAAAGACAATGCTGACGATGCTGATGGTGACGAGTATGAGGATGAATAGGATGAAGATGACATCGTTGCAGAGGCTGGTGAGTTAACTATAGAGTAAAGAACAAAGTATTTACAAGTAAATACTTGTGAATAAAATACAATAATATTACTTATCTTTTCATTAAATCTATTCAAAACTTTTCAAAAATAAAATAAATTCATACATTTATTCATTATATACATGTCTTTGTAATTAAAGCAATATAAAATAAAATGTTGTGTATAGACATAAAAGTAAAAATAACTTTCGTGTTTTAATTATGAGAAAAAAAATAAAATGTTTTTGCAGATGTATACGCTGGAAAGTGAAAGCTGTTTTTTTATAAACAGTTAATACTTATTAAAAGTTGTTTTTGTTTGTTTGTACTATAAGTAGCATGTACGAGTATAGCTAATTAATAATGATGTTATCACTATAAATATTTTGATATAGATGATAAAAACTTTTATACTAATATAAGGTGTTCACATACAGAACTGTAAATGTTTTTTTTCTTCCACATCTATGTGTTAATGAAACACTTTCAATTATAACATTTTATGATGTCAATAAATTTAATTGTTTTCTTTTATATAATCTAAAATTGTTTTTTCCAGTAAAGTCAATTGTAAATAATTATATTCATTGCATATTACTTTCGTAGCACAAGAAAATGAAGCACATTTCAAGCGATAATAACACTTTAAATACAATGACAGCTAACGTAAATGTTTAATCACATGTATGTGATAGAAAAATTGCCTGTGCAACGAACAGTAACATGTCTTGTAATGTTAATCATGCAACTAATGTTAACAATAGAAAAAGTTCGCACAACGATTACTCTACTGACACTAATGTTGCAATGGAAGATACGTGTAAGCAAAGAATATGCAAACACTCTGAAACGTTTACACTATTTATTACCAAATTCACACTAATTGACACCGCATAATAAATTATGCAGTGATCATAACGAGCTCGAACTCAGTGAGGAGGTCAACGGGCTGTTGCTGTTCGTGTGTCTAGTCAAGACCTCGTTCGAGGAATGACTGTTTCTCAAAAAATTACCTATGTCACAAAATAAGGGTGATCAGGGTTGGTGTGAGACAAGACATAGGGCGTTGCTATACCGTTGCATGACGCACCATTGTTGCTACTGTAAGTAGTAAGTGTGAAAAAATCAACAACAACAATAAAACACAATAATAACAACAACAACAACAACAACAACAATAATAATAATAATAATAATAATATCAAAAAACCAAAAGTTACTTTATAGCAAAAGGATGTAAAAGATGCCAAATTAACGAAATAAACAAATAACAGTAAAGATAGCAAAGGTTATGATAATAATAGAGTATTTGTTAATACACAAGGTGTTAATAATAACACCAACAATAATAACACCATCAATAATAACAACAATATTGATATGGGTAAAGAAGGAAAAGTAATTGGTGTAGGCATGCTAAACGCACACGCCATGCTAAGTGAGAGTAGGCAGTTTGCAAAGTTTTGTGTGCACATTATACCCACCACCACGGCGATTGACGAGAAAACGATTCACGCACTTGTGTAGGCAGAAATTCACAGTAGTGCTCTTGATGAGCCACCGTAGGCAAATTTCTCTCCATTGTAGTACAACTACGGCTCGGTTCGTGTCTCAACAATCGATTTTTTCTACCCACCTTTTCTGTTAACCGGAGATGGATAGTATATCGTCTCAAACGTTATTTGCGCCATGAACATGACCTAATCAAGTTCGTTGGCAATGCAACTGATGCCGTTGTAAAGTGCGAGTAAGTACATTGTAGCCGAACCAGCGCAGGTGATTACGGTACGACCACAGCAGCGCGTTTATTTTAGTGCAACGTGAGTGTTAACGCAACGCGCAATCATGTGTAATTTGTAGATGCAATTAAAAGTGAATGGCTTGCATGCGGTGTCGGCTCCTATCATCATCAAACTACACATATCTGTGCCACAGCCGTTGACGGTGGACATTCCATACCACTACTGGATAAATACAACGCAAGTCACAAATAGACAGTTTTTATCTGCACAAGAGTTACCTCTGGTGAGGACTGTGCTGCCAGTTTACCGATTTATGAGTAATGGTCCAATTAATCAAACGTAAGGGATTTTAGTTGCCTTTGACAAAGATAGAGGTGAGCAGGTGCTCGTTCGAGCAAACGGTGTACCTGTCACGATGGGTCAGCTGTACAATCATGCGAGTAATGTACTCTTTGGTTAAAATGATGTCAGTAGTGGCTACACGGATTGTGTGGACTTGACCCATTTTGATGAACAACTTGCTGCTTCGGATGGGGCACTGAGCAATGCATCGTTTGTGGTTCGTGATACACGTTATCGTGGTGCCTTTCCGGCTCGAGGCCCTGTACTCGATTTGTACCAGAAAACGTGTAGGTGTACTATTGTACTAGGCACCATTCATGGCTTTCCGATGGTATATGAGACCCTCACGGGTATTTCGCCATCGTTTCAGATTAGTCTCACGTTGCTAGATCAGCAAGGTTGACAAATTATTCATGGTGAGACGTTGCCAAGTTACCAGAGTGCGAGTGGTAGTTTACGATGAAATGAGCAGCTTGTGCTGCGTAAATGACCAGGTGCGCAGTCAACGCAGTTTGTACGAGTCAACCTGACCTAGGTGCGAGCACGTGACGGGGATGAGACACCTATCGGTGCTGGACTCATTTCTCTACCTAATATGCATTTTACGTACGCACACTCCACACTAAGTGTGGCATTTTACGTTTACGAGACTTACTCCTTGTACGATCAGCTAAATTCACCAAGTTTGTTGATGAAAGATGTGAATGTGATCTTTTCAGACATGCGGTAAAGCAAACAACAACAAGAACATAATAGTATGTATATCTTATCTATTAATAATATGTGCATATGTGCTTATTATATAAATTTATTTCTTTTCCTCATTCTTTCTGTCGTGTACAATATTTATAAATTGTTCACATTAACGACATTAATTTAAATGAATTTAACAAATTGCTTTATTTTTGTATTCAAATTTTAAAAAATTGTTGCGTGAGTAATTATTTATTGATACGTTTACACAAACAAAGACAGCAATGAAAATACTAAAAAAAATACTGCAGACTTGCCTAATTTGCTCTACACATAAATTATTTATGATTGCATGATAGTGACATATTGCTTCACATATTAAATATGAACATTAACGCTAACATGTAATATATATTTTACTCTTGTGTGCTTGTAACATGATGCATGTACATCATCTATTTTTATTTCACTCCAACTTTTCCCTTTTACAATGGATATATTTTATAAATTACATAATGTAAAGGCACGCACAAGTTATTTAGGTTGCACTGTGAAAGAAAAACAAAGCCATACTGCTTGTGTCTAGTAACTATATTCTAACATACAATGGTCAAATCACATTACATTCGTGCTGGACGACTTGTCCGCATCTTACGTGGTCCACGTCAAGATCGCATTGGCGTCATCGTCGACATTGTTGACGGCAACCGCATCTTGGTAGAAAATCCCAACGATGACAAGATGTGGCGGCATGTACAGAACATGAAGAATGTCTAGCCAATCAAGTTTTTAATTGATATTCCACGTAATTGCTCTAGCAAAGAACTGAAAGCCGCACTGCAGAAGAGCGAGGTGATGAACAAGTACACCGCCACCCGTACAGCGAAGCGTATTGCCGCCAAGAAGGCCTTGGCCTCATCTACAGACTTCGAGCGTTATCAGCTACGTGTAGCACGTCGTTCACGTGCACACTGGACACGCAAGGTGTTTGACGAAAAAGATGCCGCGCATCCCGTCTCATGGCATAAAGTGGCACTTAAAAAATTGCAAAAGAAAGCGGCGAAAGTAGACCACACTGCTGCAGCAAAGAAGCGCATTGCCAAGGCAGTTGCGGCACGTAAAGCTAAAAAGCAAGCGTAAAAAGTGTAACATTGGAAAAAAAAGTAAAAAGTCAAGTAACAAATGATGCAATATTAAAGTTAATGTGTAATTGCATCACTTACATTATCTTTTTCTTTCTTTAACAGCAACATGAGCAAGGCGTATAAACTACAAATTGTAAAGTGCAAGATATTACAATAACAATAGTATTGCATCTTAATTTCTATGCATTTGATTTTCTTTTTATTTTTGACACAATCAATTTTGTCCTTTTGTTTTAATTCATTTGGCACTTTGAAATTTATGATAAAAATACTAATAACAAACACATTTAATTTGTATTTTGTATAATAAAAATAAATTCAAGTCAAACAGATCTGAATTACAGTGAAAATGAAAAAACATATACACGTAAAGAAAGTTGTTTACACTATATTACTTTTTCTTTTCTTTTTTTTGTTTGTACATTTTTTATGTGCATTTATCAATACAGGTAGAATTATCAAGAGTAGTTTCATATTTGTGCATAAACTATTGTTTTCTTGCTTTTACTCAATTTTTGTATTGAAAATACAAAATGATTCTCGTAGGTTTGACAGGTGGCATTGCATGTGGCAAATCCACTGTAAGCTAGCTGCTTGAAAACCAGTATAACATACAAATAATTGATGCGGATCTAATTGTAAAAAAACTACAATAACCCAATAGTTCATGTACACGACGCATTGCTAATCGTTGACCGTAGTGTGTTCATTAGAGCACAGGCGCTCTTGATCGTGCCGCACTCGGTAGAATAGTGTTTGCAGATGCTCAAGCACGCAAAGAACTTGGTAGAATTATGAATGGCCCCATAATGCGAGCTATCTTGTGATAAATATGAAAAGCATGATGAAATGATGCGTTTCGACAGTTTTTTCAAATACACACTGGTGCCTTTCCAAATTTTGCAAATGATAGTTCTCATGTAGTCAATCGTTCACGACACTCAACACACAACTTTATTAGTAACGATAGTAGACGTTAGCGAACTTCACATGATAGACAACGAGTGATTGTTGAAAACTAATATGAAGGCAAGATTGTAATACTTGACGCACCGACTCTATTCTAAACCAGTTTCTTCACACATTTCATTGCCTCTTCATTGGTAATCGCATGCTCGTAAAAGACGCAGATTAGACGTTTGATGCAACGCTCTGCTTTAAGCGAGTCATAAGCACTGTAGCGCATTCGAGCACAGATGCCTCTCGATGAAAAGCGAAGGAGAGCAGGTTACGTTATTGAGAATGAACGTGACAATGACAACTTTCATGAGTTGCAACTTGCGGTTGCTGATAGTGTGATGTGAATGTCAACACTATCGGGCATGAAATTGACTATGATCATTACGGGTGTGGTGATAGGCTGCACTACAGCATTAACGGCTGCTGCACGGATTGTTTTTAACATTTTATTATAACAGTAATGCTAATACATATATTTATAATTATTTTTGTATATTCAATTTTTTTTATATAGGTATTCTAAAGGAAAGCTACCCTCATTATAAGGTCACTATTTATTATGGTGAACAATCAAACAAATAAACTATTTATTTTATTCATCTTATGTGACAATAATTGTTTTCATAGACTAAATATTATTATTATTATTATATTAAAAAAAGACAATTAATTCATTGACTATAATTTATTTTAGGCATAAATGCTGATGCAAAAACGAAATACATGTTTGATTTGTTTACTGTTCGTGATAATTATGTAAACTTTTATAGACAAGCAATACATTTCATAAACACTTTTCATTACATGTGTAGTACACAAACTCAAAGGATAGATGAGGACAACTATGATAACAACGATAGTACACACTTTACTAATATCCATGGTTTTATCGTATGTATTTTTGTTGTATTTAATATTTCATTATCATATAATAACATATTCATATATCTATATATAACTGCTTTTGTAAAAATAATTCACTGTGGTTTTGTTTGAATAAAATTGTTAAACTGTATAGTAGTGTGCAAGAATTTATGTACATAATTACATTTATTGTAAGTGCGCATGTGAACTGGTGTATACATTAATAAAAAAATGATTACACAAAGCTTTTTGCTTCACGAATTGCAAAATCAGCATGTAGACATTTATTATCATAAATTTTTTTATTTATGAAAATATAATTTAATGTCTCACTTTCCCTATTATCATACCTTAAATTTACATTTTTAAAAAAAAATTTCTCTATCAGATTATCTGTCAAAAAATTGAATAGTTCCAGAACATAAATAATATTATTTAACACAAAGCAGAAGTAGATTTCTTGTTCTCAACAACAACGTTTCATCTTTGCCGATACTTCTTGGTTTCTTCACGCAAGGTGCAACTTATGACGTCAGCAATGTCAACTCTATCAACAACATAGCAAGCAAACACACGTTCCGCTACATCTAATCTCGTATGGCCTGTGAACAAGGTAAGGCAGACGTTTGTGGACTTTTTCACTGAGCGTGGCCATACGTTTGTTACTAGTGCCCCCGTAGTCCCACACGACGATCCCACACTGCTCTTCACAAACGCAGGGATGAATCAGTTTAAGTAGATTTTTCTCGGTACTGCTGATCCAGGTACATAGTTTGGACGAATGCGTCGTGCTGTTGATTCGCAAATGTGTATTCGTGCTGGAGGAAAGCATAACGACTTGGATGATGTTGGTCGTGATACCTATCACCACACGTTTTTCGAAATGCTCGGCAACTGGTCATTTGGCGATTACTTCAAGAAATAAATTATTAACTGGTCCTGGTAGCTTCTCACGGGTGTGTACCAGATTGCACCATAACAGTTATATGTAACATACTTTGAAGGTGACCCCAAGAACAACCTAGAGCCCGATTATGAGGCACGTGATTTGTGGCTACAGCTGCTGCCTGCTGAGCGTGTGTTGCCTGGTAACGCAAAGGACAATTTCTGGGAAATGGGTGACACCGGTCCGTGTGGTCCGTGCTCGGAGATACACTATGATCGAATAGGAAACCGCGATGCAGCGTGTTTAGTTAACAGAGATGATCCTATGGTAGTAGAAATATGAAACTTGGTGTTCATTCAGTTTGAGCGTCAGGCAGGCGGGGTGCTGAAGCACTTACCAAACAAACACGTAGATACTGGAATGGGTCTGGAGCGACTGACGAGTATCTTACAGCATGTCTACTCAAACTATGACACGGATGTCTGACTACCTATTTTTGATGCTATTCAGAATGTCACCCACTACCCTAACTCATATACTAGTTTGGTGAATGAACAGAACATCGATAATAATAAAAAAAATAATGGCAATAAGGATGTGATTGTTGCCTATCGTGTTGTGGCAGATCACATCCGTTGTCTTACTGCCGCCATTGGCGATGGCGCTATGCCGGACTCGGTTGGAAGAGGATTTGTGCTACGGCGTATTATTCGTAGAGCCATTCGATACGGTGTTCAGTTTCTTAACGCCACCCCAGGCTTCTTTAGCGAACTCGTAAACAACGTGGTGGTTTCACTCGGTGATTTCTACCCACACCTGCGAGATGAGCGAACGGTGCAACGAATCAAAGCAGTGTTGCTTGATGAGTAGCAATCATTTGCTCGAACCTGGTAGACCGGTCTGAAGCAGTTTAACAAAGCCGTAGAGGAGGCACAGGGTCGAAATGAACGCCAGATTCGCGGAAGTGATGCGTTTGTGCTGCATGATCGTTATGGCTTTCCCGTAGATCTGACCTGTTTACTAGCTGAAAAGGCAAATATGTAAGTCGATCTTGATGGGTTTAATGCATAAATGAAGGCCAATCAAATCAGCAACGGCCGCATAGCTGCGGCAAAGACGTTCTTGGATGTTCACCAGATTTAGCAACTAAAACGACAAGGTATTCCGCAGACGGATGACCGTGACAAGTACATCTGAAAGGACGCGATTGCAGACATTCTCGCCATATTTGACAAACAGCAGGGCAAATTTGTTTAGTTTTTATAGCCTCAGTAAGAACAGAAGCAATAATAATAACAATTATAGTAAAAGAAAAAGACGGTGGCAAGCAAAGACAAAGGTGCTCCATAGACAATGACATCTCAGTTACAAAACTTACAAATTGCACACGAGGATGGTGACCACAGTAAACACCATCAAAGTCAACCGGAGAAGAAGTGCAAGAGTAGCAAAGGCAAAAATACGAAAGATGATATCAAGATTAGTAGTGGTGGAAACAGTGATGCTGTTGCTGATAGTGATAGTAATAATGGTAGTACTAATACTAGTAATAATAGTAATGATACTGATCGGTATGGTATTATCTTGACCAATACCAATTTCTACGCTTAGAGTGGTGGCCAAATTTATGATACTGGTCGAATAGTTGCCGCATAAGATGCCGTGTTTAACGTTACCAAGGTGTACAATCTTGGCGGTTATGTTGTTCATGTAGGACACATGGCTGCATTGTCAACGTGCCCTGTTCCAGTCTCTGCGAGTGTGTCATTGCAGGTTGATTACAATCGCCGCTTAGCCGTTGCGGCGAACCACACCACCACACATTAACTTAACTGGGTGCTTCGACACGTCTTGTAGGATGCAAAGTAAGACGCGTTTATGCAAATTCACCAGAAGGGTTCTCTCGTCAATGATGAGCTGCTTCGTTTCGATTTCAGTTATCACACCAAAGTGAGCAATGAAGATTTGCACAAGATTGAGCAGCTACTCAACGATGCTATTATGCGTGATTTAGCAGTGTACCGTGAGGAGGTGCCACTGTAGCAGGCCACCAAGATCCACAGTCTACGACAGATGTTTGGTGAAAAATACCCTGACCCGGTTAGTGTTTTGGCAATAGGTACGCCGGTGACATAGATGCTCAAAAATCCATGCGATGCTCAGTGACGTCAGTTTGCGGTTTAGTTCTGCGGTGGAACGCATCTGTCTCACTTGATGCAGGCTGAAAGAGCGGTTATTTTATCTGAATAGGCCCTCATGAAGGGTGTTCGACGAATGGTGGTGGTCACACGCAACGAGGCCGCAAGGGCAATCGCAGCGGGACGGCTTCTTGAGCAGGAATTTGAAAGCATACTACGTGAACCAGTAGGTGCATCAAGTGTAAAGTCGCTCTCAGTGCTAAATAAAAAGATAGGAGATAGTAGTGTACCATTGCTTGTTAAAAACGATTTGCGTGATCGCATTGACGTTGCCATCAAGCAACAAAACTGCCAGATAAAGGCAATGGCAGCTGAAATGAAGGAGAAGGCAGTGCAACTAGGTAAAGCCGCTGGTGTGGATTATGGCCACTCAACTACTACTGCTGCTGCTGCTGCTGATGCTGATGCTGATGCTGATAACAATAACGATAATCCTTTTGTTGTTGTTAACTTGTAGAATGAGTTTGGTGCATAGCGTGAGGCGTTGCAGTCATATGCGGATAGTTTTATCAATACTGTGCCTACACCCATTGGCGTATTTGTAATCGGTCATGACAATGATAGGGCTCTGGCGGTGGTACAGCTGTCGCCCATGCTGACTCAGAAATCGCACAAGTTGAGTGCCGTGAATTGAATCAAAGCTGCAATTGGTAAAGGAGGCGGTAAGCAGAACTCGGCACAATCCGGTGTACCTGCGTCGATGGTAACTGAGGTGCTGGCAAAGGCCAAGCAAGAGGCAATAAAGATGAAAGAAGCTTTGTTGTAAAATAAAACGAGAAAAAAAGAAGGTAAATAGTAAAGAACTAATATACATCAAATGAATAAACTTTTTTTTTTGAAAAAGACCCTATTTCTTAATATTAATAGTATTCTGAAAACATTACTATAATTAATATTAACTAATGCAATCGAATATTTAGTTCAAACTAGTTTAATCTATTTAGTTTTTGTTGTTACTTGTTAATAAACAAGAAGCTGTAATGCTGTAGCTGAGTTTGTTATTGCTGTACTAGTGATTATAATTCAAAGCAAATAATATTCTCAAAATTAGTTAATAAATTCATGTTTGTGTTTATAGTAATAATATTGTTTGCATCAACGTTAAGGTAAATAAATTATGGCTGTACATCAAGAGCATTCACTAATTTGTGTACCTTCAATAACTTTTCATGTATTAATGTATCTACAAAAATACAATTTTTCACGTTGTCTTTATTTATAGTGAACTTGTTTTTTGATTGAAACAGATGAAAAAGTTAGAAAAGCTAATTTTTTGTTGATATGTGACGTTAGCAAAAGTAATAGCAGTATTTGACATACTGTTACATATTTTTTTTTGCAATACATAGTACATATAATGCTAAGTTGATGCTAAACTAAATATGAAAAACCACGAAAATGCACTTGCAGTGCAGTAATGTTATTTTGTTTATTTTATGAAAAGAAAAATAAGGTGCTAATATTTTTAGATGTTTTTGAGCAATAGTAATGTAAAGATATTGTAATCTTGTTGAGTGAAAGTATTTCATCAAATGAAAGTTGTTGCTCTTTCAAGTTGTTACTGACCTGTATATAAGTAAATGCCTCTTTTTTCATTTGAAAATATTTGACTGGACTGTTTATGTTGACTTTTGTTAGTAGCTCAATTGGTGTTGTCTTTGATAAACATATGATGAAGTTTATTGTGTTTAAATAAAACTTATAATGACTCTTCACTCTCTTTTACATGTTTTTTTCCCCCCATCTTAATGTACTTTTTTCTTTTATTTATAATCAAAGCTGAGATTTTTTAAATTATTTTTATTAATTTTTCTTTCTTTTTTTTGCTCAAAATTATAATAGCTATAATATTGATAATTTTATAAAAAATTTTGTAGCACGTTTGTGCAGTTTAGTTTATACTTTTCTTTCTCTACGTTTCCATCGCTAACTACAATATATATATTGCTAATAAAAAATACTGTCTGTGTTGCTAATTAAGCGTATAGGACTAACAGTTGCAAAAATCGACCATTGAGCAACTGTTGCTTTTTCACTTTTTAATTATAAAACAATAGTATAACAACAATATTTAGCTTTATCTGTGCAAAGTCTATACAACTTTACCAACTGTTTACTTAATTTGATTTTTTTCTGAGTTCAAGTGTATTAAATTTTTTGTAAGACAACCCTCTTTTTTTTTTGTGACTTATTTGCTGAATAAAACTATTGAGTTTACATTATTGGGGTTTATAAGTATCGACGTAGTATCGTAGTGCTAACAATATACTTCTCGTTCTCGACAACTCACATAGCTTAGTTGACGCAAAACAATCACCGTCAATGTAACAGTGTAATAATTAATTTAATAAAATCAATGCAAGTAATGCAAGCAAGTCAAAATGTGCATGCAGCGCTAACAACATCTAAGATCAACAAGGATCAAAAATAACTCACGCTTATAGCTACTACACAATACACTCATTTCCGAAAAGTTGGAAGTACAAGTCACAATCTGCAACAATAGACAATTGTTAAAACATATCGCTGGCAAATACTAATAATGCCAAATTAACGAAACGAAATGATAATATAAGATAAACTTGTATTGGCACTGGAGTTGATGAAACAAAATGTGACGAACATACATAATAAAATGCTGAAGAAAGTGTTTGTAAAGTGTTAAGTAGTTAATAACATAAAATTTAGCGTTCATCAGATTCTATACCTTCTATCTCTTTTTCTCTGACAAGTGTTAATGACCGTTCTCTTTGTCTATTGCCGTCGTTACCGAAGCAATAGCCTAAATCTGCCGGTTTACATAACAGTTATTGCTGTAAGTGAAATTGTGCCAACGATCGAAACAAGTACAAACCTATGGGATCTATCAATAGACACGACATCAACTAGTCATGTAAGAAAAATTGCGGAAACGTTATAACTAGCAATTAGCAGAGTAGTTGTAATATTAGCAAAGCACAATATAATTCGATTGCAAAGGAAGATGAACACAGTGATGGTGAAGACTAAATTTTTTGTCCATGATTTGCTATAATGCAGAGTAGTCATAAAAATAATATTAGTACGACCAACAACAAAAGAATGTTTAACATACAGTAGAATGATGTAACGAGTATTTAACTTGAACAATAGCCAAAAAATCACAAACTCAATGACAATATTGTCAGAAGTCAAGTAAATGAAATTCAATCAAGAGAGACTAAACATCAAAATATGGAAGATATTGGTGCATAACATAGTTTGTGTGACGCCGGTACTGATCACGTTAATAACAGTCACAAGAAACTATCCACGTTAACGGAAGTAGAATGCGGCTTATCGCACAGTTAGGAGTTGTTATTCATTGACTATGTTGATGAGCCATTATCGCCAATTATTCATCCTGGGGCTGAGGAGAAGATAAGCAGAGATGGAGCTCATAGACAACATTTCAATACAATCAACGTCACATAAGCGTTCAAAATAACTTAAGTATTATGAAAAGGTGAGATAAGTATGTTTAAATGTAAACACACGCACACACACACATAAAAAGAATTACATAATTGTTTTTTATTTGTGTTTGCGCCAAGCTCAATTTTTTCCTTTTTTTTTTCAAAATTTGAATTTGACAGAAGATATGTTTAAATGTTTTGTGCACGTGTGTACGTAATGTTATAGTTTGCCTTTATAATGCACTGGATAAACTGTTTGGTGCTTCAACATTTTTCTTTCACTTAAACAGATTTACTTGACAATTATTAGCTCATTGATGATATTGCATTTTTTTTTCGTTTATCTTTCACACAGAGTAACCAATTTAGTAATTCAGATTGGTCATGGGCTTTTACTACTCAAAACTTTCTTTTTGTGCTGTTTATTACCGTTTGCCATGTAAAAAAATTTAAAGAATTACGTTTATTTGTTGTTATTTGCGATGAAAAGAAGTGAATCTAATTATTTATTACGCATTTAAAAAATTTTTAAATGTAATAAATTGAAAAAACAACAACATATTTATGTTAAACTTGATATATTTTTATTTAATAAATATTTCATAATTTACAGAAACCAAATTCTCTTTTCTTTCTTGAATCTATATCCATGTTAGTATAATAACAATCTTTATTTTTTTTTTTTTCCGAATGTGAACATATATTAATATTATTTTTTTTTTAAATTGCTGCTGATTTTATACACATATATAATAATATCCATAAAAAATTTTATATTGTTTTTTCAGTCATAACATTTTTTTTTTCTGTGAAAATGCTTGAGCTAGTTATGTGATTATATAATCGTTATATCGAGAAACTTGCAGATTTATTTGTATTTTATGTTTTACTTTCAAAAAATGCAGTGTTTAATTTTAGTCCTTTGGTGTAATAAATTATCTTATTTTTGTTTTGCAGGTTTCAATAAATTGACTAGTGGTATAACTAATCAGCATCATTTTCTTCTGAATGCATGTATCAGTTTATTACAAACAAAATATAACGGATGTTAAATTATAAAGAAAAGAAAACAGATAGTGCTGGTGACATATTTTTTATTCTAGTATTTGTAAAAGTATGTAAATAAAGATTATGTAATGATCAAGTTAACTTACTTGCACCTATTTAAAGTGAATAGGTTTTGTAGAATTCAAATTTCGCATTATGCTAAAATAGGTAATCTAGGTTTATTTTGTTTAAGTATAAACTATTCATTTATGTATATGTAAGTACACATTTTTATAAACTATTCTTTGCATGTTTTTTCTCTGTGTATAAATGTACAAGAAAATTATTTGTTTTAATTATTTTTTAAAAATAATTTTTTATATAACATGTGTGTTATATATTCTTTTTCAGGATTACTTGTAGCATGATGCGTTAATGGTATTATTTTAAGTGCTAGCATCACCCTTAGTTGTAATTATTATTGTTCATTCCATTTAAAAGCACAAAGCGTAAACGTTGTATTGTATGATTGAAAATACAGTTATTGTTTTGATCACATAATGACGACTATAATAATAACAAAAGTTAACAAAATACACTAACCAGATCAATTTGTACAAGTTACAAAGAGTTACATCTATATGTAAGCTTTCACTAGTAAAATTTTAATATTTTTTATTAACATTTGTTTTCAAGTAGTTAGTTCATTGAACATTTTTTTAACTGTGAAAATTATGTGTAGATGATTTGTGTTTAGCGTAAAGTTGCCGTAAATGAACATTCTGAGAAATTGTGTTTGAGCAATGTACAGAGTATGTTAATCGTGTAACATTATATCTTACATTTTTTTTTGTTGTACTTCTGTTTCAGCTTTTTGTTTTATTCCAAAAAAGTCATTTCCAATATAGCTTTTTTTTACTTTTTACTGCATCAACAAAAAATTATTTTATTTAAGGCACGCTTTAAGCATTACAGACATCACATCATTTTGCCAAATTGACAAAAAAGTTTTATATATCATTCCCCCCCCCCCCCCCAAAAAAAGATAACAACGGCTTCTACCAGCACTACCATTGCAACAATAAGAATAGCATTTTATATTTCGAATAATTTTGCACATAACACCAGTTATTTTCCGCTGCTTTTGTCGAGTTATTGCGCGATGTGACTTTCACATCATAAAGTTTCATCTTCTGTGTGCACTTCCAATTGTCTTGTAAGAAGTTTGGCATTGTTGTGCGTTCAGCGTTGAGCCACACACAAAGCTCGTCGTTCACTTCCACCGAATAAATCACTAGTGACATAACATTATATTATTGAGTGTACTCAAATAAAGCCATAACAGAAAACAAAGTCAAAGTCAAAGCTTACCAAACAAAGTTAGAGTAAAGCTAATATCGTGAATAGTAGCCCATTAACAATATCATCTGTAAATTCTTGTAATTCTTCTAACGCTAACAATGTCACGAATGATTTGTAAGATCGCTAGCATAGGTAGTTGACAAAAACTAGTCCTAGATTGCGAAAACGTAAACAAAGATCATAATTAGCAAATGCCAAAAATCAGCAAAAGGCAAAAGTTAATTTGACTTGCAAATAGAAAACAAAGAGCAAAGTAGTATCATTGTCATCGTTGCCGCCTCATCAATCATCTTAGTAATTATAATAGTAGTTATTACTACTGAAACGATAACCGTTGTTATAACCATCACCATCATCTTCTCTGCTAGCACAATCATAGACTGTAAACTTAAATCAACCTACAGATTAATCTGTTTCCTTACCACAATTCACAGAAAAAAACCTAAAATAAAATGATATTCGACTAGGTATGCGTTTACTCATGATGACGTACTTTAACAAAAAGTATTACGACAAAAAGCCTCGAGAGGATGAAAGGAGCAGATAACGTGAAAGATTATAGGAAAAACATAAAACGAGTCGAGAGCGATTGTAGACGAAAACACTCAATTCACAACAACTATTAAGCAAAGAGGGAAGCCGAATTGGTGATGGCATTGTACCGTTATTTGTCAAACCAAGCAGTCTTGTAAATGACAAGAGTAAAAGCAATAACGCACGCTCGTGAATGGATCTCAATCCTGTTGCTTCGAATACAAGTTAGCAAAAAAGTAGAGGAAACACAGTGATTAGTTAATCTTTGAAACATAAATTAGCGACAAGATGTTAAGCTTCAGCTAATAGCTGAACATAAAAAGCATCAAGCTCTACTGAAGCAAATGTCCTTAACACAAAGACCACGTAAGCATTACCCATATCTAATGATAACGTTTGTAGTAGTGACAACAGTAATTGCAAAACTATACCTTCTCATGACTCTTCTTTCATCGGTGTCAACGAGATGGCTATGCATAACAGCAATAATAATGAATTAGGTTAAAACGAGTGCAGCGATGCAGAACTCAATAATAATGATAACAACGACAACAACAACAACAACCAGTAGTAATCACTCAAGCTTGATTTGTTAGAAGATTTAAGCCAAGACACGTTTAAAGACGCTTCCTTGTAGGAATTGTGTTTACCTGATCTTTCTCTGTACACAGACGAAAATGACATACGTGTCGACAGTAAGACATTTTTGTAGTATGCAAAAAATAATTTAGAGCCACAAGGTGTAGTTAGCAGTGAACGTGCAAATTTGCAATCGCCGGTTACTAACACATTGGAAAATAACGAGAATGGCTGCATGGCTGATAGCGGTTTCGTTCACGAACTGTCAATGGACTTAAATATGCGTAAAGTATAATTGTAGTAATAAAAGTTTGCTCATGCAAAAGACAATGTTGTCTCTACAGCAAGCAAAGCAGTAACAAATAACTTAAATTGTACAGACAGCAGTAAATAAAATCAAAACGTTAGAGCTACTTTTAATACTAGTAGCAGTAGTATTTGTAACATTATTAATAATGATAATATTAGTGATAGTAAAAGAAGAATAAATACATCAAAGGCTACCAACAATGATGCAGTCAACAATGATGTTAGTGTAGATTTCAATAATAACAATGATGAGAACAGTACATTGTCAAAACTCAACTCGCTCAACGCAACAGCCACCTCGCAGGCGCAACTATGAGAACGACTAGTTGAAGAAAATGAAGATGAAGACTTTTCAGTAGCTAGCTATGCAGGCCAGAAAGAATTTTTTGGTGATGACGATAACAACAATGAATATAAGGATGATATAGGTACTGACAATAACAGCAGTAGTAAAAAAATATGTAGGAAGAAATTTGGATTAAGTTTAGATCTAGATGTTAACAGTGATTATAGAAATGTAGACTATGCCGATGACGACGATAATGATGATAATAATGACTTTGGCAGAGATGACATTTATTAAGCGTGCTATTACAGTATAACGACATTTGTCTAATATATATCTATCAATCTATATATAAATAATCTTGTTATGTATAGACCAGGTATAACTTTTTATTACAAAAAGTAATATTAGTCTTATCATATCTCTATTTTTTTTCTTATTGTAGTTGAAAGCAACACAGTTTCACTGGATGTCTTTTTTTAATAAATTGCCTGTATGTTTGATTGTTTGTATATATACTTTTATCAATTCTATTAACATGATGTTGATTTTATTGCCTTCTTTTAAGCAGTGACTTACCTTTTTTTCATTAACTTTATAACATATTATTCCGTGTTAGACTCATTTATTTAGCATATATTTGTCAAGTAGGTTTTAGTGTGTGCATTTGAGGAAGTTTACAGTTCGTACTCTATTACAAATTATTCTTTGAAAAAATATAGTAGAATAGTTTGCCATGTCAAATCACCATAGACTTCTCAATACAATACCTTCCTACCCACTATTGCAGCGTAATGTGTAGTTCATTCGAGCCGCATGACAGGCAGGCTTACGTGCAGATCAACGACACGCGTCACAGCTGCGTGAGATGTAAGTGACTTTCCCACATCACAAACGTGAGGTTGTTGAGGTGCAACTTGGCAATACAAAGGTCATGGCTGGGGTCTAGGTAGAGTTAGTGTAGCCGCTGCCCTTTCGTCCTCAACACGGCTTTTTCCATATTCGAGTACGCCAGTGCATGCATGATCGAGATGGCAGCCGCACGATTGCACAAATCAAACGCACTACACGATATCTGTAACGTTTACTGAAAGGTAACGTGTTAGATAATGAATCGCTCTGCGTGTTAGCAGGACGATGTGTTTGAGCACTGAAATTGTAGGTGATCATCATGAATGATGATGGAAATGTGTGTGATGTGGCGGCGTGGGCAAGTCTGTGTGCGCTTCAGCATTTTCGTCGTTCAGAGTTGACCATTCGAGGCGAAGAGGTAACATTACACCCTCCGCATGAACGTAATCCTGTGCCGTTGCTATTACACTACTTGCCCCTTTCCTTCACTTTTGCGATAAGTCGTTCAGTGTCATAACTGCAGCTGTAGCAACGTGTAAAACAGGCATTGGGTGTCGTTGGCACTTCTTCTACTGCTTTCACTAGCCAACATTTGTCTGAGAGTAGCTTATAGTAGCTGATTATTGTTGTCGATCCTACCAAGTAGGAAACTGCCGCGGCTGCTACTGTATTGACCGTTGCGATAACGGTGTAAGGCCAAGTATGCGCAATTGAGAAAAGATAAGGTTGTGAAGTTACACTGCCAATAGTGCAGTAGTGTTTACGATTAGCTAGTCAACTTGCTAAATAGGTATCAGCAGTTATTTATAGCGCGATGAGCGAACACGAATAGCGTCGTCGTACTGCAACACAAGGACAGTTTTTATGAGCTCAGTCTCGTGTAGGAGTGCAAAGTGCAGATGTAAATACAGCATTGAAAACAACACCAATAGAAACAACAGAAGTGAATATAGCTCTCACTTAGTCATCATCATAATATAAAAAGTAATTATCAATAAAGAAATTTTTTTTTTTATTGTACGAGCAAGTTTGTAAATACATTAGATATTCGAATCAAGTAAGGCAAACATGATAAAAAGTAAAAAAAGTGCATATTTTTCTTTTCTGTACTTGCTAATATAAATTAAACAAACTATATATCTTATTTTAAACATTCAAATAAATTATAAGTTTTTTATTAAAGTTTTTGAGCTATATTATTAAGTAATATTATCACCAAAATTGTTTGATGACAAACTACGTTTAGTGATGCCCATAACTACACGTTATTACTTAGCATGTGTAAACTTGATATAGTTTAGATACAATGAACCAAATTGCTAAATTTTTCTTTTTTACTACATATATGTATGATATTTAATATGTGAATTTAATTGATTTCTATTTTAACTTTTTTGTTGTTGCTAACATTTTGGTTAATCTGTTTTGATTTTTTTCAATAAAATAAATCTATTATTACATTTACAGTTAAAAATATGATTACAAATAAAAGTACATAAAAATTTACTTTCAGTTAACAGCCTATTTACAATTTTTGTTAAAAAATATTCAAGTACACATATAGGACTAAAGTGTCTTTTGGTTCTTGTGAATAGACATATTCATTTTATTTTTCACAAACGCATAAATTTTTATTAAGAAAATTACTGTGATCTTTAATTTTTCGTAATACATATCTGTGTCATAATAAAACAAAGAAAGGTAAAAAAAGACTAACAAACTTAGCAGGACTGTGAAGATAATTGTATCAAATCAACAATTGACTTTGCTTTTTGCCGAGTATAGCTTTGACCATTTTCACTGGTTTACAGCAATAAGTTGTTTACTTTTAGAATTTGAATTTTGGTTTAGCTACATATTATATAACTTACTTATATTAGATTTTTATTAACACCATTTTTTTGAAAAAAGATTTTTTCCTTTTTTTTTTTTGATTAGAAATAACAAATACTTGTTTGGTGCAAGACACAATACATTCTTTTATCATTATACACTCAAAAACACTTTTGTAGGTATACTAAGTGAATATAACTTGTAAACACTATTTTCTTAATATTAATCACAACATTCACTCAACAAAAATATTTTTGTTGAATGTGCATCACCTGTTGCTAAAGATAAATTCACTGCTATTTGACAAATAATCTTTACACCTAAAAAAAATTCCCCCAACAATATTTTTAGTGTAAAAAAAAGCAATTATTTTTTTTACAGGCTGATTGTTAACTAACATATTCTCCTGCGATCTTTTTCTTTTGTTATTATTATAAAAAATTTAGTGGCATTATTGTATTTCAACACTATTTTGCCAGCACAAGATATCAAAGTAAGTTATTCAAGATCTACAAGCTCTCGTGTATATAGATAAACTAAAGATAAATAGTGAGTGTCTGCAAACACTCTAGAAAAAAATAAGAACAGTATTTATTAATTTAAACAGTCAAGTTTTTGCTTTTGTTTTGATTTGTATTACGTTTTTTATTTCAGGAGCGTTTATCTTTCACAAACGTAGTGTGTAAAACAGTGAAATACGTAACTTTATTGTTAACCTTTTATTTCTTTTTCTGGTCACTTGATTTATATTTAAAAACTATTTGCACAGAAAGCTATATCTGATTTAACACTCAAATAACAATAACAACGACAAATACAGCAACAGTACACTCACGCAGTAATAGCTTTGAAAATAAACTATTTCTAGTGCAACTCGATAAAGGTTTGTAAGGTCATAGAAAAAAAGTTGGTGTGCGAGATATTTACGAACGTTAATAGATAAGCAAATTATATAGTCATATTTCATACTTTCGTTTTAGTGCTAGTATTATAAATTTATTTTTCAAGTTTTACTGCCTCTCTCTCTTTCTCTCTCTCTCTCTCTTTCTCTCTTTCTCTCTCTCTTTCTGTTTTAATCTCTAGTTAATTCTTTTCTTTTCGTTTGTTCAAATCTTTCTTTTTTCCACGCTTGTTCACAGTTGTGTGCACAATTCATTTCCGTACTACAACATACATATATAACTCTTTTTTTTTCCAAATTAAAATTAATTCAAACTTTTATTTGTGTTTTTCAACCTCGTTTGCAAATTTAATTTTTCTTTTGATAGGTACAAAAAAAGTTTATTATTAAAGCTGAAACAAAACAATTTATATAAACATTCATATAGCAATAAACAGAACTTAACAGATTTATATACCTCTTTTTTGGATAGTAAGTTTATTACACTTACAATCTTCCACATTAAAAATCAATAACTACAGTTCAACTTAAATACTTTATTAACTTGTCTTCTTTTTTTTTATTCAAGTTTTGTTCAACGTAGTTGCAGCTGTTTGTTTAACTACTAACATATTTACATTTATAATATCACTAATATTCACCTTTTGTATAGCAGTTAGAAGTTACATTTGCATAATTACTTAACATTGTACTTTTGCATATCGTAGCTTATTGCTTTCCAATTTACGTCAGTGATAACTTTTGTCTTCCCATCTGTTAGCATTACAAATATACACTACAAAAGATATACAAAGAGAAAATTTCCATATATAGTGTAAAATTTTATTATACTGCAGTGTCTACCATCTTGCTTTATTCATCTCTCTGCACTCATCTTACAATTTTTAAAAGTATTTTGTTTGTTTTTGCTGGAATTGCAAAAATTGTATAACATTATTCGTTATTGTAATTCAACAAAATTAATTTTTAAAAAAAAGCAATTACAAAACGGATTATTGTTGTGACACAATACTAGTAATATTAGGAAATAAAAGCCACTTTATCTTTGTATTGAAATCGATAATCTCAAGTAATATATATATATAAATACATATAAATTTCCATATACAAATACTGCTATTTTTTTTTTCTTCTTTGAAATGGACATAGTTTATAAGCTGAGTAATCTTCGACTGAGTGACGGTACCAGTGCAGGAGAGCGCATCTTTTCTGGAGGTCATGCCAGTAATAGCGACAACGTTGTCGATAACAAAGGTAATAACTATGATAATACTATCCGTAAAAGGAAATAGTCAAATAGGATGGATGATAAAATGATACATACAGGTACATACAATAATGAGAGTAAAAATGTGCATGCGCAAGCTCGACGTAACAAGCGAAAAACAGGGGCTAGTACTATATATAATAAAAACAAAAACAACTCCATCTCACCCGTGTACAATGTAGTCAACAGAAATCGAGCATCACCTCCATCGCTGCTATTACCGCAAACAACCAAGTAATCTGTTAATGAGCAGTTCGCACGTTATAATAAGAACGTTAATGAAAGCAACGCATCACCACAAAGCCAACTATACATGTGTAATAGTAGTAATAGCACAAATAATAACAATAAAATAAATTACATCACTGTCGCTGATAACAATGCTCAAAGACAGAAATCACAGTAGCATCTACAAGAGCAGAAGCAGCAGTTGCGTCAACGACGACAGCAAGAAAAGTAATTATAGCAATAACAGAAAATACAAGAACAAAACTACCAACAATAACAATGGCTGAAGAAATATACTTTACCTAGTTATCAGGATAGTCAGACTGCCACACATACGTCATAGCAGCCCAGAGTGTATTTCCAAGGTAACATGCCGAATTCAAACGAAAATACGATGCGTAACGATAAACAAGAAATGTCGAGAACAGTTGACCTGATAAGAGCAAATACACATCCATGAAATAGCAAAAACGTATCACAGAAGTAAAGTAGTAAATACATTACTAGTGCCAGAAACGAATAAACGAGTACCAGCCATGAAAATTTTTTACAAGGTGATAAAATAGTAAGATAAACTCGTCCGAGAAGTGCGGCAACAGTTGACCTTGCCAAAATTGTAAATAATAATGCTAATAACTTTAATTATAAATTGCCCAGTAAAGGTAATAGTATGGATAATAAAAATAATAACACTTCAGCTGCGATTACTACTACTACTACTACTTTAGCTACTATCATTAATAGTAAGGTTGAGATAGATAGTACTAATGCCAACGATACTAGTGGAACGCGAAAGAGTCTCGGTGAAAAGGCACCACTGTCCACGTTAATGTCCTCTCAGTCACCTACCTCTCTGAGAGACTTGGCACAACGTCTTAACTCTGACTATGCTGATAGCTATACAAATACATGACACAGCTATTCGAATAATACATTGCCCAACGTGCACACATCACCTTCGTTAAGTAGTAGTGCAACAACTAACACAAAACCACCAATACCTCCACCTACAAATTCAACACCAGCTTCGTCGTTGCTATCACAACTCAACACCACTCTATCATAACACAACGTGTTTACGTCACAGCAGGTACAGAACAACAAGGCATAGTTTACAAAACTTAGCACATAGAATAAAGTGATGAAATAACTTGATACTATTGGTGGTAATAGTCAGAATAGTAACGGTGATGCAAAAGGCACAAGTGTGCAATCGGTTAGTGATTTACTAGCAAAGACGGCCAATTCATTTCACTGATAGATATCTACGAGTGGGACAAATAGTGGCAATGTTGTGATGTTGCAAACTCAAAATTAGTTTACCAATAAGACGATCGATGTTAAGTCTGTATAAGCTAATTCACACTACTCTTCGTTTATTGAACAACAAATGCTAAACACAAGACGTGAGGACCAAAATAACATCACAGCTAAGATAAGTTAATCTTTGCAATAACAACAAAAGCAACATCAAGAGTAAGAACAAAAGAAGGAACGCAACGTGAGTACTCAATTCATTGAAAGTGTACAAAATAGTGCAAAATTAGGAAATGTCTTTACGTCAAGTAATAACAATAACAATAATAACAATAATAATAATCGTTACAGTAATCAAGAAGTGTAGTCTACACTTACTAAAATGCAAGTTAACAACTTCAATACGTAAACTACTGATAATGATAACAATAATGATAAAGCGGATAAAATCAAACTGACAAATATACATGAATAAAATTATAGTAATTATAATCATCAACATCGTTAGCATAACCACAATGACACACGCACAAAAACTACAGAAGTGACATAGAAGCACAACACACACCACAACAAAAACGAAAAACACATACAGGTTCAGTACATGCCTCACAGTGGGTATAACGATTCAGCTAACTTGATGAACGCAATAGTAGAAGATGCAATGAGCGTCAATGCATTTTTGTAATTAAACTTTCAATAAAGTGATGTGTGTGTTAATAGTAATAATGCCAAGTTTAGCGAAGTGAGCGATAACTACAATGCAAACAGGCCTATCATTCGAACGCTCAAGCGTTTGCCCGATAATGGACGAAACATCATCATTGGTGACGTACATGGCTGTGTGTAGCAATTGGAACACCTCATATAAAAAGTGAAATACGTAGACGGCTGTGATAGACTCATTGTGATTGGCGATTACGTAAATAAAGGTCCTGATTCGATTGGTGTTATTCGTCTGTGCCAACGACACCATGCGATTGGTATTTTAGGAAATCATGACTTTACCCTGATTAACTGTATTGCGCGCAATAGACGACGTGCCTATACCCCATAATAGCTACGTGATCCGGTGAAGAAGTTAGCCAAGGACTTCCCACTGGACTGTGAGTATTACCTTCGTCGACTCCCACACATTATTCGCATCCCATAGTGTAATCTCATACTCGTTCATGCGGGATTGAACCCATAGCACACACTAACGCAGCAATCTGTAATGTAAATTATGCATCTGCGGCGATTAGAAGAAGTAAATGTTACTTCTCAAATGACAAGTAATTCATTAGCCACGGCTACCGTTACGACGGTCAGCAATAATGATGTTTCATCAAAAACCATAACCGCTACTGCTATTAACAGTAATAATAATAATAATAATAATAATAATAATAATAATAATAATAATAATAATAATAATAATAATAATAATAGTAATTGTAGTGGTAATAATAGTGCTAATCACAATTCAAATGAAGATAATAATACTACTAGTAGTAAACACTATCGGGCTATCACAAAAGGAACGGCAGGTGTGCCATGGGCTACGGTGTGGAATGGACCGTAACATGTCATCTTTGGACATGATGCCGCCTCAGGCTTTCAGGCACACACTTTTGCTTACGGCATTGACACCGGATGTGTCTACGGTGATCCGTTAACGTGTGTCATTTACGCTGGTCAGTCTACCTCTGGTACGTTTTGCTCCGTACCGGGTCTACCACGACACTCCAATGAGCTAATGGGGTTGCCCCCACCACGCGCTGACATTTACGAACAGCTGCAGCTCAACTTGGAGAAATCTATTATTCGTCCTACCACCGCCACCACACCGATTACGGCGTTTCGGTCCGCTGCCAGTGCGTTTGTGGCATTTCCGCCAAACTACATCCATGACGGTGGTAATCTTCGAAGTGGCAGTAGTGCCTGTTCACCGATTTCACGGTTAACAAATAGTATGTGTGCTACTATTCCAGTTCCTGTTACTGTAAGCATCACCACAAATGCCAAAAGTGAAGCACTACAACAACAACAATAACAAGATCAGAAATCTACCAAGTAATTGACAAGTTCTGAGAACACGAAAGAGGGGCAGAAATTGTTGTTGCCATCTTCGACTTCTTTGTTGTCATCATCAGCAACAGCAACAGCAACAGCAGGATTACAACATTCTCGTTTTCTGGCATCACACCAGCCATTGCCGTAGTCTCAGAGAGCAAAAAGGCACGATAGTCCATTTTCACCGGCAAGCAGTCAGAATGGATCGTTGATGGCTTCACCAGTTATGCGTTTCGTAAACGCACTAAATGACACCACATCGGCAGTTTAAGCCGCTGCGGTAATTGGCACACGTGAGGTACAAAAGGCAACACTACTGGCGCTCTCCACCGCACATGAGATCACCGCACTGCTCCTTGTGCTGTCAATGCCCGTGTATGAGTTGTAGTTCGACAATATGATGAGTGAGGACGTTGATGATCACACCGCACAATAAGCCTTTTGGCTTCCTTTTGCACGAGGCATAATCGACGCCGCCCTGTCTGTGCCAGCTGAGAAAGACAACAATAATAACAACAATAGTAAAATTACGAAGGGTAATAATTACGATACGAGACAAAAGCATCATAACAAACAGGGTCAAGAGGATAACGGTGATGCTGGTAGTGATGTTATTGAAAAAATAGAATAGCTACTTCACGTTGCACTCTCCGTGTGTGAATCAATGAACGAGGTTAAAGATAAACTGCACAAGGAGCTCAACAACTTGATTTCTGACGCACATGTTCATAAATGGTCACGGGGCATACGCAAATATATCTCGGTTGTACTGTAAGGTAAGTAAAATTATTAATATTAATGTAGATAACTAAAAAAATAAAATAATATTATTAATATATTATACACACACACACACACACTTAAACACCCTGGTAGAATATCCGGGGAAAAAAATCTATTTTTTATATGTAAAAAATAGATTTAAGTTGACATAATGTGTTGTAAATAAGCATTTTACGGAAACTGAAAATCACCCGAAGATAAAGGCGAAATTAATTATATTCACTTTCCTTTATTTTATTTTTATAATTATTGGGCTTTTTATTAAAAAAAATTACATATTTTTATATATTTATTGTTTTTATATCTCATATTATAGAAAAGAATATAAAGATATAGTTTAATTAATAAATTTATTTCATATGTTTACGTGTATGTTTTCCTGGGTTATTGCGTTTCTACGTTTAAAAATAAATATAGTATTGATAATGCAAATACTGAAAAATAGTTTAATAATAATCAATGTTATAATCAAGTAAAAGTAAATTTATTATCATTATTTTCTAAACGTTAAATTATCTATTTCTTGGTAAACTAAAAATCAACAATAAAGAGTAACAGGAAAAATATTTTATTTTTTTTTGCAAATACAAACGCTGAGTTGCAATATCAAGTAAGACCATTACTTTTGTAACTACATAACTTTTTTTTTTTTTTATACAATAATTTATAAGTGCTGCCAAAATATAAAAGTTTATAAAGATAAAATTGTTTGATTTGTGTTGCGTGTTTGAAATAAAAAAAAATGTGATGATGATTGTTTTCATTGATTAAATAATTTATGTTCAATTAGTTCAACCTCTCTTTCTACCTTAAATTGATGTGACGTCGTAATACAATAATTTATTATCTTTGCTGCAGCTTAGGTGATTTACTACATATGACATTCTTAACTCTTAATTAACATGCTTATTGTGTAAAACCATTGACAACCCATTGCTCTATAATTTTATCACCTTTTTTCTCTATTTTTACACAATTTCAGGTGTTGAAAAAGAAGTCTGTTCAACAATTATCAACATAATAGAAAAATATAAGACGTACTATTGCAAAAAATAATAAACTTTTATTTTTTTCATTAAGTTGAATAAAGATAGGATCAAGCTATAATAATTATTTGTACTTCCAACTATACACAAACATATTTGTATAGTTGTACAACATATTATTTTAAACCTTGCCTCAGAGTATAAATATTTTGCTAGGTTGTAAAATAAATACGCGTGATGACGTTGTAATTGAAAACTACGACAGAAGTAGGTAGTCATCTTCAAATGTCTTTGTCAAGTCAACTTACTAAAATGATGCAATAAAAGAGTGAAAAAACTTAGTCATCTAACAACACATCGAAAAATATAGCTGGCAATAATGATGATGATGATGTTGATGCGATTAGTAAGGCACTAGATCTGCTGCTTACGTCTAACTAAACAGATGTGAATGAAGAGTAAATGTAAAATGTTAGCTCTTGTCAAGCTAACAACAACACTAGTAGTAGCAACAATTATATTATTCGAGACGTTCAGTTTGTGAAATACTTGCCTCATAGAAAGTCGTTCACTCACGTGTTGTTGTTAAAGCTGTTGCAGTCTGTGTTGTCGAATAACGGACAACATTGCAGTAGTACAAAGAAGTGTACATGAACCGACAGTGAAATACGAAAGTTGCTTCTCAAGTACGCACTTTGTGCTTAGTCACTTCATCCGTATACAATTTTATTACTCTTTTACTATTGTCAGTCTGACGTATTGCTTCAAGATAATGTATAACACTTTGTCACTAATCAATAAATTACAGATGAAATACTGAATGAATGCACAAATGAGAATGAAACAATCAAGCAAAACAAAAGCAATAATCAAAAGAATAGCTAAAACATTGGTAGTGATGTTATAAAAAAGAGGAATAAAAATAATAAGTACGCCGATGAAACGTGTTGTTCGTACATGTTAGCTCTGGCAACGATATTATCAGGTAAATCGGCACTACTCAATGACGGCTTGTCGAGGGCAGAGCATTTGCACAGTGCTACTTAGTTTTTTCTAAAACAACTTGCAAACACGCATTCTAGCGTTCTTGCAACACGTCGTTTTATTGCATTGCTATCACAAACTGCCTTAACATCGCTCTACTGCGGTGCACTACGGTCAGTTTCATTGATGACCACCATCATTGATGTAGCGGTGATTGAGGTATATGGTCGAACGATGCTGCACCTTGATGCAGTAGCAGACAAAAATTTGAATTCGTCACGTTAGACTTCAATTGTAGCTGATGACTAATTCACATCACTGACTTTGCCGGAGTAACAGCACAAGCAAAAGTAAGGTGTAAATGATGAAAACTAAGAGAAAGACAATAATGTGTCTTAACAAATTATGATTAATGATGATGTGACAGTCAAAATATACTAGTATGACAAGTACGTGGCATAGGCTCTGTAGACATTATAATCATTTGCTAAATGAAGTTTGCAAAAGTCAAGTCAGCTCGGTGTCATTAGCGCTCATCTAGGCATAAAAAGTACGATGACAAAAGAGGCTAGTGTGCGTGAGGGGCAAGCACGTGAAATTATTACGTAGCGAAATGTACAAATTACACCATTGTAGATAGCATCTAACAAAAGGAGTAGTGCAAACACAGCTTTGTTCATGAAAACAGCACAAGAAAGAAACGTGTTACAATAGACCGGTAATTAACAGAATAAATAAATATAAACATTTTAATATTTTTAAATATTTATTTGATCTAAAATAATGAAAAATATAATCATTAAATATTTTGAAAAAAAAAAAACGTTCATTATTTTAATAATTAACTTACTGATACCTAAATAAAGAAACTATTTCAACCAATAACCTTGATCTAAAAAAATACATAAATAGCTCTAACAGACATGATAACAATGCTAATATATATTTGTCATGAATATTGAAAGTGTGTAAGTTTTAGCTGTAAAGAAATATTGGTTATATACGATAAATAAACCTATAAAATAAACTATAAAAACTTATCATGCTCTGGTTGTGATAAATAATGATAAATGCCTTTTTGTATTTAATAAATAATTTAACTTTATTTTTGTTTATATTGTTTTGAGTTTACAAAAAAGTGTACATCCTACTACAGTAATAATAATTGTATTGACAAATAAGATAAAGTAATTGTTCTTTTTAGCACGATGCAGTTTGGTGAGACACCACAGTTTTTGCCAGCACATATGATGCCGCTACAGTACAATCAATTCGTTCAACCGGCAGCTATGAATGCTAATAGCAGCGATGCAGGTAATGCGATTGCATGAAATAATCAGTTTGGAAATGTTTTATTATCACAACAACAGCAACAATTACAACAGCAACAATTACAGCAGCAACAACAACAGCAACAACAACAACAGCAACAACAGCAGCAACAACAACAACAATAACAGCAGCAACAGCAATAACTGTTATTACAGTTTCAACAATTTCAATTGCAGGCAATTAGTAAGTATCCAATTATTCATGATGTCTGGGCACATAACTTGGACGAATAATTCGCCAACATTCGTTCACTCATCAAAGATTACCCGTATGTGGCAGTAGACACGTAGTTTCCTGGAGTGGCGGCAAAACCGGTAGGCAATTTCAAGACTGCGCATGAGTTTTACTATTCAACACTGCGATGCAACGCGAATGTGTTAAAAATTATTCAAGTAGGATTAACTTTACTCAATGAGCGAGGTGAGGTACCGTAGCACTGCGCAACGTGGCAGTTTAACTTTTGCTTTAATCTCAAAAACGACTTGTTTACCGGTGAAAGCATCAAACTATTACAGAAAAGTGGTATTATGTTTGAGTACTTTGCCTAGTTTGGAATTGAAATGTCTCGCTTTGCGTAGCTACTCATTTCAAGTGGATTAGTTTTGAACTCTGACGTTCGTTGACTTGCGTTTCATGGTGGTTATGACTTTTGCTATCTCATTAAAATGTTATGTAATAAAGAGCTGCCGGAAAAGGAGCAAGATTTTCAGCAACTCTTTCACACTCTGTTCCCATCTATGTTTGATGTTAAATATCTTGTTCAATCGAAGGATAGCTCACACTCGTACGGATTAGACTACCTTGGCGAAACCTTGAAGCTGCGTCGTTTTGGTACTGCTCACCAGGCCGGAAGTGATTCTTTGCTAACAGGACATTGCTACTTTAGGCTGCTGCGTGAAAATTTTAACAATAACGTCCCGACGCAATGTAATGGCATTCTATACGGACTCAGTGAGGACGCTGCATCGTTGACAACTCCTAGTAGTGCGGCGGCAAACGTTCCTGGTGGTGGTGGTGGTGTAAATAATACAGGCAGCAATTTTAGTAGCCCAATGATGGATAATTACCCCAATAGTCCAGGAGGAAGCATTTTTCCAGCAACTCCGATGAACAACAGTTTGCGTAAGTAAAACTAAGACTACAAATAATAATACTTACTTCAGCTGTTAACATCGATTACTATAACAATAAATTCTTCTTTGCCCTTTTTTACATAATTTTTGATTTAAAGAAAAAAAATATAATAAGTTCATACATATGTATATTTAGTTAGTAATAATATTTGCGTGGTATTCTAATGAGGAAATTTTGTATTGCTCACAAACCTTGTACCTATTCAATAGAATTTTTTATATTTTTGGGAAAAAAAAATTTTAGCTGGTGTCGGTTAATTATTTGCAAAAATATAGTTGGCACTTTATAAGTCATGTACTATAGTTTGTCACAAGAAAGTAAAAGTATTATTCTACAAGGACAAACTATTTTTAAAATTCTTTATGTACTTTGATAAATATTTTAATTATCTTTATCATTTGTGCAACTGTCTGTTACTTAATTTTGATATTGTAAATAACATTATAAATATTGTTTAAAAAAACAACATATCATATCGGCAACAAAGTAATTTTTGTAACTTGAAGATGTCATTAATAGAGAGATGAGACCATGTACTTCTCATAAGCTGAACTTAAATCAACATTCTGCTTTTTGCAACTTCGTATTTTATAAACTGTTAACTTTTTTTTTTTGCTTAGTAAAAAAAATTTGTTACGTAAAGTATTTTGATTTATTTTTTCCTATCAGTGCAAAAAAAAAAGTGAAATTTACATAACTTGAATTAATTTAAAGAAAAAAACTTAATAAATAAAATATATATTTTTTTGTGAGCGATTTTGCGCTAGCACAATGACAGTTAACAGCATAGATTTGAACAGTTGTGCAAGCCATGCGTAGTAGCAATTGACCTCCCATGCTAGTCAAATTAGTTGCCATGCCAGCGACAACGAAAATGATTTCTGGACGAACCCAGTCGACCACTTCCGACCTACACTCAAGTTTCTTACCGTATATTTTGATCGTCAGTATGTGGTAGATCGTTGGTTGCACACCAAGGAGCGTTGGCTTAAACCATGATACATGCCATGGTGAAGCCCAGTATATCAGATGTTAACATGATACTCACAACGTAATCGTAACGTTTTCCTGGTTGAGAACAACCTAAACTACCGACCCTACGCATTCCGACGCAACGACGAAGATCGTGACAATCCGTATTAAACAAAGCAGCAGCAACAACAACAAAAGCAACAACAACAAATTATTAGTTTAATATAGCTATCACATGTCGACAAAGTACTAGCTTATCTTCTACTTTTTTTTATTTGTACTCAGTTCCTTCTTTTATCTTTGTGTTACACGTTTGTATGCGTTAACATCACTTAACTTATTAATTAGTTGGTTAGTTGTAATCGAACAAACATATATATTTTGTCCGTGAAAAAATTGTAGTAACATTACTTTGTTTAATGTATCGTAAACATTTAGCATCAATGAGTAGTTTTATTAGTAGATTGCATATGATACATAAAATTGTATACCTTTTGGTTACTCGTTTGTTTGTTTGTTTGTTTATTGTGTTCTGTTTTGTACGTTGTGTAAGTAATTGACACAGTGAACGTTATTGTTTATAAGAAACGAAAAAGAAATATAACTATTTTGTAAAATACGAACATCATGATATGTACTATTAACCTATTATCAATGATATTACTTTATCATATTATAACGTCGACACTGGCTAACAAATCTTGTTTTTACATCAGTTGTCAAATAAAATATTTATGAAAGTATTATTAATCGTCGTAAATATTTATCAATTTTATTTTTTTTTTGATATTTGTATTTCGAACTCTTTACATTTAGCGAAATAATGTTTTACGTTCGTAACGTCATGTTTCGTTGTCAATTTGTCAAACAAATTTAATGAATAATGAGCAAATCAAACATAATTCTTCTTGTGTGAAAAGTGGAATACATGTGTGTTTTATACCCTAACCACATTGCAAGTAAGCAAGCAAATGGTAGTCGATAGTAGTATAACATACTACAAGATGATAACACTCTTTGAATTATATTCTTCTCACGATCACATTACAAGACAACTTACTTGTTTAATAAATTTAATATACTTATTTTTTTGATAAAGGTGAAAAACAAGAGTTAACATAAACTTATACACATTTTTAAAAATTTTATTTTCTTTATTCACATTTAGTGGTTTATATTGCTGCAGAAAAGATGAGTAGCTCATAGCACATGCGCTAACCTGTACCGATAGCCGTCTTTTCTGGCTTCTTAGGGTCAGGTAAAACGACAATACTACAACGCGTCATTCCTACACTGTAGGCTAAAGGCTAAAAAGTGTGTGTTATTGTCAATGATTTGAGTATGGATAACATTGATGTGTTTGCCTTTAGTGCCGGAGGTGATAAAAAAAATGCCTTGTAATAAAGAGACTATTTTAATTGTATTGACAATATTGTTACTACTAATACACAAAATACACACGTACATAATAGTAGCATCAATAACGACAAAATTAGTGTGCTAAAAAAATATTCTCAGTAAACAACGTCAGCAATGCTAATCGATAACAAAAACAAATAATAACTAAATCACTCTGTTGATAAGGATAAACACCAAAAAAATTTGACATTAGGCGTAAAGGCGCTATCTGGTGGGTGTATTTGCTGCAATTTGTTAAGTGAGTTAATTTGCTAATTGCTAAAAATTTACAATGAAGGTAAATATACTTATATATTCATTGAATGCACCGGTGTGGCCGATACTACACCTCTCATCACAACACTAGCCTCATTGCCATTACTGCACAATAAGATTAAGATTGATGTTGTATGTACTGTCCTACACGCTCCTACACTGCTGACTGTAACAATATAAAAGATTTGCGATACATAGAGTAGACAATAGTAATAACAACATTGTGTATAGTACATTGTTGACGTAAATTCACTCAACATTATGTGTAGACGACAAATGAGTGGAGCTAATGTTATTTTAATTAACAACTGATAGCACTTGCTGTCATCAGACAAAAATTTCTCTACTAATTTACTGTAAGCATGAGAAACTGCGATACTTACTTTTGTGAAGTAGAGTAATAGTCATGCTCGAGTTTTCTTTACAAACAACGGGTATGTTGCCTTTGCTGAATTACTTTACCATCAACACTGTTTTGACCTTGACGGATCTCTGTTATACTTTCTGAAAACATTTGCCGCTATGAATCAGTCGTTAGACTCGCTGTAAGATAAACTTCTCAACAAGGCTAGAAAATCTAAAAATGTTTTAGAGTTGCTGCCACCAAGTTAAAAATAAGGTGAAAATGTTGTACGCTCATCCGATAACGCAAATCATAACAGTAATGAAAAAAATAACAGTGATAGTAGAATAGTTATCAATAAATTAAGTAATCATGACTACGACGACGACGAAGAGGCCTTCTAGTTGCGTCTGTTAGGTATACAAACCATTACATTTTGCTCATCAAGTCTTATTGTCTCGATTAGGGCACTATGCCAAAACATGTCAACATAACGAGGAGTCAATGTGATGCATGACATTATTCGTAGCAAAGGCTTTTTTGACGCTCTTGACGATGTCAATGCTGACGACAGTAATAATAATAGTAGTAGTAGTAGTAGTAGTAGTAGTAGTACTGATACTATCATTAATATCAACACAGTAAAAACTAACTACAATAGTAACAATAACAAGATAAGTAATGATGCCTAAAGTTCAATCAATAAACGTGTTATTCAGTTTCGTTGACAAAGTGTGAATAACCACTTTGATTACGGCCCAGTCTTACCACCGTATGTCACCTTACACACTGCTGCGAAATCACAGAAATAGGCAGACAGTGTTTGCATCAACACGTAGGTGCTAGATGTTTCTTAATAACAATTACACAAACAAAATTGCACGGCACATCTACGATGTAAAATTGTGTTTATTGGCACATTTAGTGATGCAGTAAGGAAACGAGAAGAGCTATAGTAGTTTTTCAATCTGTGTGCACTATAATAGCGTAAGCTGTTTCATTCGGATAGTACAAAAAACAATTGTTAAGTAATACTTTACTAATATAATTTTTTTCTCACATTTGACATAACTGACATCATGAAATTAGTATTTGCTTGTCAGCAAAATATATTTTTTATTTACTAAAAATTTAATACCATAAATAATGTTATTTTTATCATTTAGACGTAAATCAGAATTGTATTTGCAGGTGTTAAGTATTTAACTTTCTCGTTATACATGAATCTACATATTTTTGTTTATTAAATAACGTTTGTTTAGAAATTATTTTAAAATTTTACTTGTGCGTTTACAAATACATAAATAAGCAATATATATTCAAGTGTAAATATTTAGTAGAAAGAAGATTATATTTATTTAAAAAATTATAGCAAATGTCTGCACCTGATGAAAGTCTGCTTGATTATCTGATAGATCACCTTACGTCGTATCACACAAGTATTAGGGAGTAGAAGAAAACTTTACCATGTGCAACATCACCATCCTCATCACTAAGCTATACATTAGCGTAGCAATATCAGCTTGCCTATCAAACATGAACAAGACAATAAGGTGAACGGAGTAAGAAGTGAGCTAATTCTTCTAATAAGACTGCAGGCAAAATTAGGCAACAATAGAAAAAGAATTATTGTTAAAATAATATAGTAACAAAGATCAAATAAGAGTAACGGAAGCAGAGAAGTTTAGTCAAGACAGCAACATCATTAGCGAGTGAGTGAGAAACTACAATATAATAGCTAAAAGAATCGGAAAAGTATATGTTAAAGTAAAATATAGAGTCAGCATTGCTAATGAATGCTAAATTAATTGCGTAAACATAGCTTTTCTTTCAAAGTATAAAGAGCTAAATCGTTTTATAGCATCAAGTGTCACACGTATACATATAATCACGAAAATGATAAGAACAATATGCTTAGCAATAAGTATGACTTACCATCAATATCGTGCTCAAGCCGATAATTGTTGCATTGATGTAATTCTATAATGTTTGTAAGAGTAAATTTGTTGACAATACATAACGACAGAAAGATTATGATGATGATTAAGAAAATAATACAGAGAAAATTAGCTCAGATCACCAGAAGTAGTTACGGTTTTTGTAACAGATATATTATGTCTAGTTATTACCAAAAGTTATAGATATTCTACAGCTTATTCACATGCAAGGTTTAACTGTAAGTAAACATAATACATAGCAAGACACATAATAAAATACAAGTTTTGATAATAGTATATGTAGCAGTAGTAATACTAGTAGTGATGCTACTGCTCTGTTTGACTAGAGCACTAGTGAGTGTAGTGGAGATTTTACAAATGACATTGGTAGCGTTGATAGTAGTCAAAATTGTAATGCTAACAGAACAGTGAAAGATAAATAAGATGCTACAAGTGTATAAGACAATAAGAAGACGTTTCAAAATACAAATATTGATGCACTAATAAACTAAAATGATCAACACAAAAACTTGTTGTGCAAGTTTATTTGAACAAATTTACAAAATAATTAGTAAATTAGTTTTGCCTTTGCCCCGCTGCTCGCTCGTGTTGCACTTCCATGCATAAAATAATGCTATTATTACTTCAAGTCTGGCCAACAAACCGCGCAACCTCATCAGCCTCAATTTCTATTTACTTTTTTACGATAGGCTGTAGTGCGAATGCACAAAGAACTTTGCTCATTGTATAGTGTGCCAGCACTTGCAGGTTGCAACATTGACAGAAAAATGTTAATGTATGTAGCATAGACTATAGTGCAATGCACATTGTTTACCTCTTTACGAACTTTGTTTTGTACAACATACGGCTGATTTCTTTAATCTTAATGTAATTCTTCATATCCTCTTTGTAAAAATGATGTTAACAATAACAGGAACAAAAACAGTAATATCGGTAAAAGTAATCGTGACGCAAACTCGCCTACGTGGTCTATCGCATCATACAATACAGTAATGATAAACGCACTTAGCGATTTTTGCATCGTTGCATGTCATCAAAATGCTCCTAGCATTCAAATTGAAAAAATAGTAAAAGAAGTCAACTCGTCTGTGTTAACTACCAATGAGAACATCGGTGTAAATTGTCCTTTCTTGGTGCATTCATTAGCCATGTAAATTTTATGTAAAACCATTTTACTTGAAGAGGCGTTGACAGTCTACTGCCGCAACACCGTAAAGGCTGCATAGAATGCGTTTAAACATGGTGCAGAGGTGTTATGACGTCGTGAGCAACTCACGTAGAGTGATAACACATTATTTTACAAATATAACTGTCGTTAACAACAAGAACAAAAACAATAATAACATGTAATGTTTCACTTATCATGTAAAACGATGCACTTCATTCGTTTTCTCTGCGCCTTTATTCGTCGAATAGAGCAAGGATTACTGCTTGTACAGCCTGCGTTGTCTGGAGTACTGTGAAACAGAATTCTAGCAATTACTTTTCGTTTTTTCCTATCTTAACTAGTCAATGCAACGGAAGAAATAGAAATCGATTGAAAAAGATGAAGAAAGAGTAACCACAGTAGTGATGGTGATAGTGATCACAAATATATTAGCGGTGATATCAGCAACAACAGTAACTGTGTAACAAAAAAAGATGACAGCAGTAAACAAATAGCAGCACGTACTGCTACACATGAACGCTGATCACCTATTAGTAATTCAAAATGTAAAGAATAATTACAAGCATCAGCAATTTATGTAATTGATTTATTACATGCAATCTTCCTTATTCATCGAGTAGTGTCAATAGCCTCAACACACAAGCATAAACTTGAGCAGCACATGTGGCGCTATTAACAACAGGAGCAATTCAATAAGTTACACAATCAAAATTTACGTGATGCTATTGCCGTAAATCACACGGCAACAATACACTTAACACGTCATTCACCATAGCTTCTGCCACACGTGTCAAGTGACGAGCTGCACTCATCATGTCTTGATGAATTGCATCTTTTGCATGACCGTTGTGTCAGACATGTTATTGAGAATTATACAAAGTAGATTACGAACTAATTGACAAAATCAGCTACAAATAATACATACAGTGTATTGTTTGGTATTGATAACGTCTTGTACACACTGTAGTCATTACAAATAAAAAATGTAATAAGTGAACACTAGTCAACTTGCCAGCAACCATTTGTACTACACAATGAAAGCAATAACGAAACATGACGTGTACCACAACTCGTTCGTCAATCAATTTATGACACTTTACAAAATTTATGCAACGCTGAACAGACGAGGCAGCTTCAGTAGTGTTGCAGCCTTTGTGATGTACAATATGCACGTAGGTTGTTTACCGAGTTATGCAACCAGTATTAAAGTTTAATAGTGTTTGTACTTTCTTTTTTTGATTCGACTTGACGCATTATACAATTTTCCTCTTAATTCTTACATTTTACACATTATATTTTCTGTAACGTGACACTTAAATTATAATATTATCAGTAATGTATATGAAATTTGCAAGAATCAATTATTACACAGTGTGTTACATTAATAACGTTATTTTTTTTTCATTCTTTTGAAAATACTTGTTAGTGCTTTATTCTCTTTGACAAAGGATTAGTTCATAAATATTATTTTTATTAATAAAAATTTTTAACGCTCAAGAAAGAAAAAAGTAAAAATAAATTCTAGGCAGTATGCCTCTATTGCGATCATGTAGTAGAGCACGTTGTTTATCGTTAATACAAAAATTAGTTTAACAAAGATGCAGATAATCTTTACATTCGTCTGTATCTACTTGTGGACAATTATCGTCATTTTTATCATAATCGTCAACCATTAGATAACGTTAATTTAATAGTTTAAAGCAAAAACGTTATCTAATACACAACTCATTTAATAGTAAAAATTGCTAATATGATAATAATAGAGTGCTACGCTATTCTCCTTTACTCTTTGCGCTCATACATGATTAGTGTATATTAGGTATACACTACACTAGCAATCAACAGAGTGTACTTGCTTTTTTTTCATCGTTATCCAACGACTGATATTAATTAAAAAATTAATTATAAAAATGGCAGTCGACATTACAGCCACTTCATACTTACGTGTTGGCTAGAATGGTGCACGTTACTAAAATATGTAAGTAGTCATTAACACATAATAATGCATAGGATGTAAATGAAATATCGTTAATTAGTAATTGATGGAATGATTACACATTTTGACTTCGTAGGTGACACGTTGCTCTGCATACAATATTAAACTATAAGTGCTAAATTGAAAGTATATACTCAGATGCAACAACATTAGGCGCATAAAGTACATATGTGTGACAGTGTGCACAATATTGACACGTTCATCGTGTACAAATGTAAAGTTTTTGTAATTGCCATTCAATATCTCACTTTGCCAGAATGTAGAGTGTGAACTATGTAAGGGAAAATAATATCGATTGCAACGATTAGGTGAGTTGTGCAAACAGACAGTTAGCAGCATAAATTTGACTCGCCACTTCTTTACTTTCCATGCAAGCCAAACGTAATGCGGTGTGTGGTGACAATTATTTATAACAAGATAAGTATTAATTATACTAATTAGAAGTAATAACGTCACCCCTATAAAGCAAAGCAGAGCAAATGACAGACTTTTGGCAAAAGCTAAAATTTATGCTATCTTGTATTGTGTAACTGCCTAGTGAGCATGTTATAGTAGGAATACTACAAAGCCACACCCACCCTGCACTTATTCGTAAGTTGTTGCAATTTTTTATTAAATTGCATTTATGCAATCAAATCAATAATATAGCTCACGTTCATGATAACAATGATGATGTTATTGACAAAAGCAGCAATATGAATAATTAATGATAGAGAATCAAGCAATCAATACTGCCTGCTGGTAATTATTACAGCCAACAAAATGCTATTTTCTTCAACACAATTATGATGGCTATATTGCATAACAATTGCATTTTTGACAAACATATGTTTACTGAAATACATAAATGTATTATGTAAATTATACTACCCTTTGTTAGTGCTGTTGCTGTTGCTACAAAACCAAGAAAATCAAAGTAAGAATAACAGAAAAACGAATGATTGCTAACCAAGACAAAGTATTCACAATATTTATAATTTTTATAGTAATAATGATAAGACGAAAAACTGAAATAGTAGGAAAGATGCGAGTATAAGAATGCAATGCAAAAAGTTCAATCAAAGATAAAGGCAAGCAATGCTTTTTATAGTTTGTAAGCGTCGAATTCACAGCTAAAGGCTTAACAAATGAAATCAGGATTTGACATTCATGCTGTAAAGTGAATACCGCTTATAAAACGGTGAATACGTGTGTATACTGTCATGACAAAAGGGTTTGATCTATACAAAGGGTTTACTTTACTATTGCATCAACTACCACAAATTGTTACTAAATTACCGGTAACAGTTTATGTGAGAGTAATTGGCGCACTACTAGACTAAGGGCGTTGCTGTCCATTGTGCCAACTTGCACCGCACTAAACAGAACGCAATCACGAATAAAAACTTGGATTGTGAAAGCAATAACGGTTGACACACATTTTAAACCATAAGTGTTGCTAAAACTTTCATGTAAATGAAAGTAATAGTGGCAGTAGTTTTATATCTTGTTACGAGGCTAATACACACAAAGATAACGAACATAAAGATAACATTAGTGGTAACAAAGAAATAAAGCAATATATAATCAAAGAATAACAAATATGAAGTGCTATCATTGACTTGACTAGGAATGCGATAAAATGTTATCCACGTGATAGACGCGCAATAAGTCAACTTTGAACTATTGTATTCAAGACAGCAATGACGCTCACTCGAAAACAGTGTGAATTGCATGATCAGTAAAGCATACAATGAGGTATCAACCATTATACTTAAAATGACAACATTGACCATGAAAAATCGTCAAACGATTATGACAATTTAAATGATGCAAATAATAGTTAGCAAATTTCAACGAAGTATAAGAGGTATGGTGTGAGTGTGAGCACTTTGCGTGTATTGCAGGTGTATAAGTTGTTCACTTAATTACATGCACCAGTGTAAATCTATCACGAAAATGTCTCTCAACTCACACGAATGTGTGTGTAAAGTTTACACCAAATCACTTTGTAGGAAGCAAATAAGCTAGTCGTGTGCTTTATTGACTTTGTATAAAATATACACTTGACACAAAATTGCCATAGCAGACAAAGTACAATAAGACATAATCACATAGGTCAAGCAATTGGGCTAATTACATAATCTTTGTGAAGTCATTATGGTCATACCGCATTGCACTTGGCGTAATATTTATGTGTTGCTGTTATGAAATGAAAAAAAAAATATGATGCAGCGTGCAATGTGTATAGCAAAAGAAAAAACAATTCAAAAAATTATATTAATAATTCATTGTTATTGTCAACCATGAAATTATTTGGTTTAAACGTGCATGCTTGTCTACACTGTCCCTTGTGTCAAAAATAATGCAGTGTAAATTTTTACGTTCCAACCTGCGAGTAAATGTATAGCTTTACTTCCAAAAATATTTACCTGCAAAGTCAATCAAGCAAAGTATTTACAGTGCGAGTACATTGCTCACAATGTAATATGTAGCTTGATTGAGAACAACTTAGACCAATGCTTACAGAAAGATAGGAAGAAGCAACAATAAGAAATGCTAGCGAGTAAGCTTTGTGTAATGCTATCAATTACAAAGCGACGAACGCAAAAGCGAAAGAGAAGATAAATTTGTAAACTAGCAATGTGCAAGATGTAAGTGCTGCAAGTAAATAACAACAACAGCAACAACAACGACATAGGTAAAAACCTTTATTAACACCTACATTAACAGCGTCCAAAGATGAACATTAATATCTACTGAATGGGAAGTAACGTTATTAGTTACAGCATGACAATAAACGTTTGCTTACGCAAAAATAAGCACTGCTCGACTGATGTCATGTCTGATATTGTTAAGTTTGTGATAGCTGAAATTAGGATAGGCATTCACAAAATAGCGTGCTCGAAAAGATGCAATATTAGCAAAATCACAACTGTAACGGTAAACTAGATGCTAGCAAAACATCAACTATTCCATTAGCATAACTAGTTAGCGCAAACAAAATATAATTTTACAACAACCTCTCTGCTGCACAGAATACAGGTTATAAAGTATAGTTCATACACGCTAATCGCTGCAAACGTTGTAGTTCAATTGTGCACATGACAAATACGCGTATCAATGGACTGTTGCCGCAGTGATTTTGTGGTTGTGGATCTTTGAATACACCAATCAACTAACACTGTGAAAGTTGTTCATCTCAACACGCTAACGGTGTGTTATACTCTCATGACCAACATAATTTCTCAACTTTGCAAAACGGATTTGACCTACATGAACAAAAAAGCAAATAATGATTATGCTACACTTGCGCAAATTGCAGTGCAGCTGTCACTATTTGTAATGTACCTTCATATAAAATACGTTTCAAATAATTGTAAAGATTGAACGAACGCAACAGTGATGATGATGATGAGGAAGAAAAACAATATTTTTGTATTAATAATAATAATGAGATACATGATATAAATCCAAATATGTGTTAATAAAATAGTTTACACTAAACAAGTTCACGATCACGTTTGTTGCATTAATTACAACTTCACTTGTGTCCATACTGTCATGAACTTCACCCACGTGATGCACTGCTCTTCGCACGCATGAACAAAATAAGAAACTATCAGGTGCAAGTGCACAGCGCACACCCTACATTGGAGCACTCAATATATAGAATGGAGAGTTGCTAAACGAGACAGTAGTCCCATTCGTCATAGTCGTGTTAGCATCAATAGTAATAATAATAATAATAATAATAATAATAATAATAATAATAATAATAATAATAATAATAATAATAGTAATAATCTTTACCGTCACTGATCGAACAGTATGTTTGCCGCCACTGTACAGTTTGCGGTGAGAATGTTAACTGAAGTGAAGTCAATGAAAATGGGTAATTCTATCATTGTGGAGTTGTACAGGCGTGCAATTAATATTTGCCCTTTACGTGCTTGCACTGTAAACACAAACAGTAACACCATCGTATTAACAACAAATAAACTAAAACAATTACAGTTATGCAAAACAAAGGCAACTGTTCAGAAAGTATGTAGTCATAGCAAACATTAGTAGCTTTGTCCTAAAGTACATTCAGTGCACAATGCGCGGAGAATGGCTTAAATTGTGGTTACCACTGTCCACAATGTCGCTGACCTAGGCCATAGCTGTGTGATGTGTCTTCGTTGCAAAACTTAACGCAAGCAGTATAAAATACACGGATTATGAGATAAAGTATGTTGTAATGTGAACCATAACCGGAAATACAATCATGCGTGCTATGACAGTGTGCGCAGGAATTGCCTGATACACACACAACGTGTGGCTAATGAAACTATGGCTGATAATGTTCGTGTATTAATTGTCATGCTACTAGAATACACTCTGAATACGAATACAAGATAGCAGTACCTTTTACAGGTTGATATTGTAGATAGTGTAATTAGTAAAATCCACCATGGCAGCTGCTTACATGTGCTAATTGTGCATGCGGTGCTCAAGACGTGCCAACATGCTTATACTGTGGCTTATAACATCTGAGCTACAGCTGCGATGAAACAATTTTGTAACAATAACAGCAATAAAAAAGAAGTGATAAAACTTACTTTGTAAAACAAATACAAAAAATATAATTTTAAAAAAAATACAACACTTGTGTGAAAGCAAGTAATAAAAATATAATATAGTGAAAAGAACTAGTTGCAACGATGCGCTTTTCTTATGGAATGTGTCATGCATAATTCTGAAAAAAATAAAAATAAAATTTTGTTAAATGACCTTGCTAATCTGCTGATAGCTATCACTAATATTAATAGAATTACAATTTCTATGTTGTCAATCGCAAATCACTTTAAAAAAATATGTGACTGACAACAACAACAACATCAACATCAACATTATGTAACAACGATATATATATGTTATTTCAAATAAATAGCTAGCATATGTATTACGTAACTTTTTTCACCTTGTCATCATCACCGATTTTCTCTTATCCATTGAAAAGAAAATTAGCAGCAAGCTTTAAATCAAATTTTATAATAAATAATTTTATAAACTTTATAATACATCTCATTATAAATAAATAAAGACTATACGATCAGTGATAGTTTAAGACACACTTTTCAAAAAAAAATAATTATAATTATCTTTTCCTAGTAGGATCGTACATTTATTAACAATTTGAAAGAGAGACTTCAAATATTAGCGAGATGCCAACTCGAAAAGTGTAAGTTTGTACGAAGTCGGGTTAGTCTATTGTTTTAGATGTGGAACAGTAGACACCATTTGGATTTAATCCAGGAGACATTGTACACTTTACAAAAAGTCTGCGAAATGGAAAAGTAGCGTTGATTCGTGGAATGAGTGATGGCATGATATGATTTTCTGTGCATCCATCTGTTGAGTAGGCGGCAAAACCTTCTGCTATAAAAGTACCCGTTGATACAGTTAGTTGTCGCGGAAAGGAAGAACTAATCCGTCAATACGGATGAATGAAGGATGATAAAACAAACGAGTTGGCATCAGCAGATCACAATGAAAGTACAAACAGTCATGTTGGTAAGTTAACTATTTAAGAAGTAACCCCGTTAATAAATTAAATAATGTTGATTTTGCTATAATTTTTAAAGCGTGCATTGATAGACAGGCGAATCTTTATGGTGATGTAAAAAATGGTTGTAGAAAAAAACGGTGCAATATATAAAAATTATTTTTCATACATATCAATATACATTAAAAATATATACACGAATTAAAGCTGTAAGTCTTTTTTACCCTCATCACATTTAAGTATACAAAATTTGCGTACATATTATCGATCACTTAATACTAATTTTACATGATATACAAGATCATTATTTAACATCTTTACTAAATTGAAAATTGGGTTCGCTAGTTCAGAGTGTTCACACTTTTAATATAATTCAATTGTAAGTGTGTTATTAGTATATACCTATATTATTTATTTCATTATTATTCATGAATTCTATAGTTGTGCAATCTATCTATAATGTCATGCTAGCAAACTTATTGATATTTTTTTTGTTTATTTATATTTGAAGTAAAGCTTTTGAATTACAAAGACAATTTTACAGTGTTAACGTTTTAATTACAATCATAGTATCTAATAAATTTAACAAATTAACTTTCATTAACAATGACCTCGTTTCCGTCTGATGCGAAAAGTTGGCTTGGTAAGTTGGTCAGTTTTGACACTACCAGTTACAAGTCTAATTTGCCACTACTGGACTATGTACGAGATTACCTCAAGACGTTCAACATTGAGTCTGTTTATGTGTACAACCCAGAAAAGACACATGCCAATCTCTTTGCTACTATTCCAGCTTCTGATGGCACTACACAAGGTGGCATCATATTATCCGGTCATACCGATGTTGTGCCTGTGGATGGGCAAAAGTGAAATACTGATCCGTTTACAATGATTGAGAAAGATGGTAAGCTGTTTGGTCGAGGTACATGTGACATGAAAGGCTTTCTTGCTGTTGCGTTGTCGCTCGTGCCTATGTTTGTAAAGATGCACAAATCGAAGCCCATTCACTTTGCCTTTTCGTTCAATGAATAAATTGGTTGCACAGGGGTGCCATTCTTGATAACGTATCTGAAAGATAAAGGCTTCAAGGCAGATTGTTGTGTTATTGGGTAACCCACTGAAATGCTACCATATGTAGGAAGTAAAGGTCGTTGCCAATGAAAAGTTATTGTTCATGGCAAAGCCATTCATTCCTCATTGGCATTGATGAATACAAGTTGTAATGCAATAGAGTATACAGCAAAGATAATTACCAAAATACGTGAAATTGCGCTAAAGCTGCGTGAAGAAAAACCACATGACAAGTTTTATACTTGTCCTTTTCCATGTATTACAACTGGCCTGATCAAAGGCGGTAATGCAGTAAACACAGTGCCTGCTGAGTGTTAGTTTACTTTTGGAGTCCGCATTATTGATTAAGACGTGAAATCATTTATTTATCAATAGATACAGTCATACATCAATGATGTTATTTTGCCGTAAATGCGCAAAGAGTACGCAGATGCATCAGTCAAATTCACGCTAGAAACGCATTATCCTGGCTTTGATGCTGAAAGTAACTCATTTGTAGTGAAAACCGTAAATTAGTTATTGAATAATACAAGTATATCCAAAATGGGAGGTGGCACAGAAGCTGGTTACTTTCAAGGTACATTACATATACCTTCAATTATTGTTGGTCCAGGCTAGCTTACTGTGGCGCACATGCCTAACGAGTGTACAACTATCAATCAACTAGACAAGTGTAAAGTCTTTTTTACCAACTTAATTTCAAGCTCAGGTGTGACAAAGCAGAATTCAAAGTATTAATTTACATTTGTTGTTATTCACTTTATGTGTTTGTAATCTACTTGCATTTTCATATATATAATTTTTGTTACAATTTACCATATTACCAACAAAAAACTTTTAATCAACTGTTCGATATATACATATAGACATATATTGAATACGTTAACAGTATAAACTAAAATTATTTAATTGAAATATTTAAAAAAAAACCTACACAAAGTGCATAGAATAAGTGAGTTATCTTAATAAATGATTAACTGTTATGACAAATCATAAACTTTTATTCTTTTTTTTAAGTGTTTACTTCTTTTTTAAAAAAAGTTGTAATTTATACACATAATAAATAACTGTATTTGAGAATAATTAAATTCTGCATAGGCTACATAAAGCAATTATTGGACTCACAACAATTTTATTAAGTATTACACAATGTCTAAACACTCCGCTAACGTTGGTAACCAGGGCAATACAAACAGCTTTTTGCAGGATGATATGGTGTAAATGAATGACGTATCAAGTAAGAACAATAATTTCAGTCAACGCGGAGGAAGTTACACGTCCAACGGCGGGGTTAGTGCTAGGCATACTCAACGTCAACCCGGTTTTGCGGCCAAGATTGAGTCAAAGGTGATGTCAATTATTCACTTTATTATCCCACCTGGTGGAATACTTGCAGGAGCATTTAATATGGCTGCAGCATCTATCGGAGCAGGAATTCTCGGCTTACCTTCTGCGACCGAGGCTACTGGATTAGTTCTTGCGATGATTATTCTACTTATCATTACACTGTACTCGGTTTTTTCCATGTACATTCTTGCTTTGGCAGCACAACAAACTCGATTGAAAAGTTTTGAAGGCATGGCACACTGACTATTTCCACACTTTCACAACGGTTTTGCGTATTGGGTGTCGTTTATGCGGTGATTCTATTCATTTTCTGCATGTGTGGCTTATGTAATTAGTCTAGGCAACTGTCTTGAGCCCATATTCCATGAGGCCGTCATACAACATCCAGGCAATAAGACAATACATTATTTTAGCACGCAAGCAGGAAATCGTGTATTGACATCAGTGATATGAGTATGTATCATGCTACCACTGGTCATCCCTAAACACGTCGACTCCTTGCGTATTCCGTCCATGCTTGCGGTGCTCTTCATGCTCTTCTTTGGTATCATCATTATCGTTCACAGCATTCTCAACGGATTTAAAATTAATAACAGAAAAATCAAGTTTGATGACCGCAACATTGCAACTAACGACCCCGACACCGTTTACCTATTTCGGTCAGGCAATGGTGTACTCACCGCACTTGGCACATTTATTTTTGCGTATGTTTGCCAAATCAATGGACTGTAAATTTTTCATGACATGCCACCTGCCATTCGAACACCGGCTAACTATACACTGTCAGCGATGATTGCAATGTTAATTTGTGGAACATTATATGCACTGGTTTGTATCTTTGGTTACTTTGATTTTGGTTCAACCAAATTACACGGCAACTCTATACTGTTAATGTACAATCCACTTAAATAGCCAGTCATATTAGTATCGTACATTGCGGTGTTATTCAAATTATGTGTAGCATATGCGTTACAATCAAGCGCTGCACGCAATTCCATGTATTACATCATTGGTTGGCAAATAAAGTATCACACGCCCAAAGTTCGCCAATTTAATTATGACGACAATGCGCAAAATAACATAAATGCAGATAATGCAATCAATTCATAGATTCGATGCAAGGACAGTAAAACGGACCGTGAATACGTTGCCAATATTGCATCACCGGTCAAGCCGGTAAATTATACACAGTTCAATCAAGAACTTCCTGGACGAATGCGTGATATTGAACCTAACATCTTGATCGAAGTTGATACGTAGCCCGTGTAGGCAGAGGAAGATTTGACATACATTGACAACATTCCCTTCTGAAAGCATTTTATTGCAGTCCTTATAATGGCCATTATTTCTTTATTATGCGGACTGTTTATTCCTAAAATTAATACTGTGCTTGGTTACGCTGGCTCATTGAGTGGCGGTTTTGTTGCCTTTGTTTGTCCAGCCTTGTATTATATGTATGCAGGAAACTTTGGATGGCATGAAGCCGGTTGGTTTTGTTATTTAGGAACATATTCCTTGCTTCTATGCGGTGTAATTGGGATAGTGTTTGGTACATGCGGGAGTATATATGACACTATGTAAACTTTATTGATAATAATCAATAAAAAACTATTACTGTTAAACTAAAATATATATTTAAACATTAAATTTTTTATTTTTATAAAATTTTTGCAGAACTACCTAACCTCTTTCTACAATATAATTTTAAAGCTGTACGTTGTTTTCCAGATATTACAAAAAAAGACTTTATATAAACGTAATTTTGCATAAATATCTTGTTAATATTTTGTTCATATTTTTATTATCAGCAAAAAATAAACTAATTAATAAATTACATTAATTTGCACAAGAAATATTTTTAAAAAAATATTATCTATTTTTGTCTTTTCTAAGTTTCAGTGTTGTATATTGTTTTGCTGTAATAATGTTATCTTCCACCGCAATATTCGTAAACTGTAAGTGATAATTTGTATTTATAAGAACTGTAACAATGTTTTTAGACGAAAGAAGTAACTCTTTTTTTCCCCGTTCAATTTGAAAAAAGAGAGGTTTTTTATATCTCTAATACAGCTTAAATGTGTTGTGCCAAGTGATCAACTTTTGTTTCCTATTTGAATTTAAACTTATTTTAAATTGCTGAAAAAATTGTTGATGTTAAGCTGTATATTATATTTACTCAAAGATTAATAGCACAAGGTATTAATATCATCTTTCAAGTCTTCTTTCTGGAAAACTTTCATTTACCTTATTTAAAAAAAAAAAGAAAAAGTAATTTTATTTTATATAGTTAAAACCTATGAGTTATATGCTTGTCTTCTCTAAATTGTAGCATTTTAACATACAATTCAAAGTTGCACCCTTTTTCTCCTAATATCTCAATGTATACTTTACTAGCACAAAGTTTATAAAGTGTAATGAGGTGTGCAAACAGTGTTCACTATTTACAAAGAAAACATCAAATATTATTGATAGAATGTTTGTAAAAAAAAATATGATACAATCAAATAGAAACTATTTCAAAAAAGAAAACCTTATATGAAATAAATTTTATTAGTATATTTGCTACGTAATTAGTATTGTAGCAATCTTTTTTTATTATTATTAAGCAAACAACATTTCCTTCTTGCGTTGGTAGAACACTCAAAGTGAAAATTGGTTTACGTAGGAAAATATGGAAAAATCATCAATTCAATGATTATCGGAAAAAACAAGTTCAATTACTCAACTCAATAGTACACGATATACAACTTATATCATCTACGTAACTTTTTCTTTAAGCAAAAAAACAATCTTTGAACAATATTTTAAATAGTTTATTGACATATATTGCAGTAGTTGGTACTGAAAATTTATTACATAAGTTCGATCAATGATGATGAAACAATTAGATTATTATAACAAAAACCTGATAATCTTTAAAAAAATGTTTTCACTCCATTTCCAAACTATTTGTATTTAAAGTTTAGTACAGTAATTACTTGTGTGCAAGCACATATAATATATAAATATAAATTAAATTACTTTTTAACGCTGTAAAATTTATATATATATATATATATATATATATATATATATATTCGAAAACATTCCTGATTGCACTATATTTATATTGATAATGACCAAATTAGTATGTTAAGTTTCTAAGTAAATTATTCCTACACAGGTAATGAAATGTAAAGTTTTAGCTAAATTACGTATGTATGGCATAGGATGCTCATCAGCGATAACATTACAATATTGTGAACGATAATATGACAGTATGGCTAACATCAAGTATTACAAACCTAAAGTAATTACTACAAAATCAATACCATTCAATGTAACATTGGCAGTCATACCGTAGTCAGCTATAATTAATGTCAATAAGACAATGGATGCCGATAAAACAGGTATTATACCACACTTATCAGATGTTTTTCAGTGTTGTTACTAATATTAAAAATAATTATAAATTATATATTTAGCGCATTGTATATCATTGATATGCATGACAGATAATTCATGCTGATTTTATTAACGACTAAATGCGTTCAAGTAAATTTTGGCTTATGAAATTTATAATAGACAGCAATACAAATTTTTATTATAGATTTACGATCGAATAAATAGGGTTATGATAACTGCACCGTTACAACATTTTTTAGCAGCGTACATGTATGTGAAAAGCAGCGCATATGTATGCAATACATGTTGGCATGGTAAACAAATAAATGGTACGATTTAATTGTCATGTGACAACTAGAGTGCGAAGAGTAAGTCTAACAAGAAAAGCATGTAGGGCTTGTAAACAATGCTAATGTTGGCACCACTGCTTGATATGATATAAAAAAATAATACATAGCAGCTTTGTAATGGGTAAATGGGAGCTAGCACAAACGTAACTTTATAACGTAAAACTGCAAATGATGTGCGACAATTGCTAAATGACAATAGTAGATAAGTTAATCATGAAAAATTGAAGAAATGTTTAGGTGCCCGACAATATTTACGCCGTAAAGATGATGCATACGTGTATTATATACTAAAAACAGTAAAGTGTGTAGATGCTGGATATGTGTTAAAAATATAAATTAATTTGCAACTGCTGTATACTAAAATTTTATTCATGCTGGAAAATACAAGTATTCTTTTGTATGCGTCGTTGGTTTCAATTTCCCGCGTTGTGTCGAGCGTCGTCTGTTTTTTAAAAAAATATTCCTCTAGGTCGTTTTGCTTTGCTGCGGCGAGCGTCGTTCTTCGGCTTGGCGGTCGGGCGATCATCCCAAAGCCCCAACAAAAAAAGGGCGCGATGAACAACCGGCCGGAAAGGAATGCCGGGATAGATAAGAGAACGCATGAAAGAAAGACGCCTAGTATAAAATATTTTACTACAAAAAAAATGTCAAAAAACAGTGAATAGTTTATATTATTCAAACAGTAATGATATTTTAATTGTTCAGCATTATACACAATATAAATAAGTGTTTTATGCTCACATTGCTTATCAAAAAATAACAAAACATTAATTATTTTTCTTTTTTTCGATTCATAATTAACAACACAATTTCTATCCTCTATGAATACATAATTGTTATTAAGACAAAACAACGTTAAATATTATCGATGTTATGAAAAATCAGGCCACATTATCAAATAACATAAAAGTATAAAAATAAAAATACCGTTTTCGTTCAAACTATAAAAGAAAATTATTTATAATTAATGATTTATCTTCTTAAGATTAATAATACTAAACAACTCACCAACTTTTATTTGAAAGTAACTACACTTAAATATTATGACTAAAAAGAAAATACGTAAATAGATATGTATATAATTAATATTGTTCGTTTTTAACGAGATGATGAAAAAACTTACAAAACATTAACTCACACCTTAACTTTACTACTTTCGCACTGTATAAAAAAAAAGGGTATGTTAATTTCGTTTTTACATTAATCTTATTTTATACTTATTAAAAAAATAGAAGTATAGAATCTCAAATAACTGTTAATAGTATATCTTCGTATGATTGTTTTAAAACATTTTACCAAAACATTAAAATAATTTATCTGATAACAAAATTAATTTATAGTATAAGGTTATGTAAATTAATAGTATTAACGTGGTTAATCTACCTTTGAAACTACTGTAAGAACGTAAAACAGTGCACCAGCGAATGCACCAAGGAATGGAACGAGCAGAGGGATAACGAAGTAATGATTGTTGAGTGTCAAAGGTTCACTACCCCATAAAAAGACAGTGACAAGTCGAGGTCCAAAATCACGAGCTGGGTTCATTGCATACCCTGTACACCAACCAGGAGCAAGACCAATAATAACAACGAGCAAACCGACAGCAATAGGTTTATGGTTTACAGCAGGCGTCATGCGTTCATCATTGATGCCAAAAATTGCAAGCATTAGCACTGCTGTACAAATAAATTCACTCCAAACTGCTGAACTGTTAGAGATATTAGGATATGTACAAAATAAGCCTCCGAGTTTTTGTGTCATGGTTTCATTAGGTTTGAGAGAAGCCTTTGTAGTGTTGAAGTGATCGCGAAAAAGTGCATACATTGAGGCAGCACCAACCATTGCACCACAAAACTGTGCAACAATATACCCAGGAACTTTACGCCATGGAAACGCACCGAATATGGCATTTGTGACTGTAACCGCAGGATTTAGATGCCCACCACTGATACCCATACTTACATACAAACCCAGAGTTAGACCAAACCCCCAGGCAATTGTCAAAGATAAATATCGCGCGACAGTTTGGTAATCAAGCGTCTAACCTGCATTGAAGAAGGTCGCGGCGTTGGTGCTGTTGCCGAAAAACAACAAAAAGAATGTGCCCCAGAACTAGGCAAGATACTCCCTATAGGCTACACGGAACTTATATAATGGCCATCGCTTTGGATCGAGTAAGTTGGACTTGGGCTCATCCATCTTTACTTCAACAGATACATGTCCATCACGATCATCTTCTTGCATTTCAATGCTTGAGACTTACATATCTTACAATTTGTGCTCAGCAACTTGCACAGCTTCTTCAATCTAACGTCCATGATCATATGGAGAAGTTGTCATCTTTTTGTGAAATTAACTTTGTTTGATTTGTTTAATGCTATTTAAGTGCTTGTAAATATTAAAACTGTTGAGAAATCTTTTTGTAAAATGTTACTAATAAAGTGGCTATATTAGACAAAAATCGAATAATTAAAAATAAATGATGTTTAAATTTTGACAAAGATGTTTAGTAGTTAGTAAATCTGATATATTTGCACGATAGTGGTTTACAACACATTCTACATCAATATTTATAATACATATAATAAATATTGCTTAAATTAACGAAGTAGTTAAAGTAATTTGTCATTTGCAACTACTCTGCTTTATATTGTTTAATCAATTTTGTACTAAAAACTGAGAAATGTTTGCGGAATTTCTCATTCGTGCAATTAATTTTAAATATTAATTAATAATATTCTCCTCGTAAATAATGTTATTGAAACGTTTTATTACATAAAAAAACCTTAATATTTACGAGTATTTTAGAGAAAGAGATTTCAATTATAAAACAAATAATTTCTGTGTCTTTATATAAATGTATAAGTATTGACACACAGAATTAATAAAAATTAATGACAACAATTTATAAAATACGTTTTATAATTTGAAAATTTTTAGTGAGAAAGAAATCATGTCAGAGAAAGAGATAATTTACTGATCTAAATACCGCCAAACAGTAAATCTTTTTGTATAAAATTAAATTTATACATTATATTGCAATTGGCTGCTTTTATAACTGCTTTTTTATCACACAAGTAAACTGTAAAGTTAAAACAATATAATATAAAGTTATCTTTTATTCAAAAAATTGCACCTTCCCTCTTTTTCTTTGATTTACATCATCTACTTAACAGCAAATGCACTATTATCAACGTTTAAAATGTTCGCACCTTTCACATATACCTTTTTTATTGAAACTTGTCGACATGAATTATAAAAATTATATGCCGTTGATCTTAAACTATTATTTGTAAGTTTATACGTATGATTTGTATAGCATTAATAAGAAGGTAAATATATGTACTTATTTGTAATTAAATCGGTCGACTGTAACAATAAATAAAACGCAGAAAACACCTTGTTTAATAATTTTTTTAGAAGTGTGTATTAACTCAATATATAACGTAATTTGTTTAATATGATCGTAATTAACGCACATTTATATAAAAATAAATGTATATAGTGCCAAATAAATGTTGATAACATATCTTCGTATGATTGTTTTAAAACATTTTACCAAAACATTAAAATAATTTATCTGATAACAAAATTAATTTATAGTATAAGGTTATGTAAATTAATAGTATTAACGTGGTTAATCTACCTTTGAAACTACTGTAAGAACGTAAAACAGTGCACCAGCGAATGCACCAAGGAATGGAACGAGCAGAGGGATAACGAAGTAATGATTGTTGAGTGTCAAAGGTTCACTACCCCATAAAAAGACAGTGACAAGTCGAGGTCCAAAATCACGAGCTGGGTTCATTGCATACCCTGTACACCAACCAGGAGCAAGACCAATAATAACAACGAGCAAACCGACAGCAATAGGTTTATGGTTTACAGCAGGCGTCATGCGTTCATCATTGATGCCAAAAATTGCAAGCATTAGCACTGCTGTACAAATAAATTCACTCCAAACTGCTGAACTGTTAGAGATATTAGGATATGTACAAAATAAGCCTCCGAGTTTTTGTGTCATGGTTTCATTAGGTTTGAGAGAAGCCTTTGTAGTGTTGAAGTGATCGCGAAAAAGTGCATACATTGAGGCAGCACCAACCATTGCACCACAAAACTGTGCAACAATATACCCAGGAACTTTACGCCATGGAAACGCACCGAATATGGCATTTGTGACTGTAACCGCAGGATTTTAGATGCCCACCACTGATACCCATACTTACATACAAACCCAGAGTTAGACCAAACCCCCAGGCAATTGTTAAAGATAAATATCGCGCGACAGTTTGGTAATCAAGCGTCTAACCTGCATTGAAGAAGGTCGCGGCGTTGGTGCTGTTGCCGAAAAACAACAAAAAGAATGTGCCCCAGAACTAGGCAAGATACTCCCTATAGGCTACACGGAACTTATATAATGGCCATCGCTTTGGATCGAGTAAGTTGGACTTGGGCTCATCCATCTTTACTTCAACAGATACATGTCCATCACGATCATCTTCTTGCATTTCAATGCTTGAGACTTACATATCTTACAATTTGTGCTCAGCAACTTGCACAGCTTCTTCAATATAACGTCCATGATCATATGGAGAAGTTGTCATCTTTTTGTGAAATTAACTTTGTTTGATTTGTTTAATGCTATTTAAGTGCTTGTAAATATTAAAACTGTTGAGAAATCTTTTTGTAAAATGTTACTAATAAAGTGGCTATATTAGACAAAAATCGAATAATTAAAAATAAATGATGTTTAAATTTTGACAAAGATGTTTAGTAGTTAGTAAATCTGATATATTTGCACGATAGTGGTTTACAACACATTCTACATCAATATTGATAATACATATAATAAATATTGCTTAAATTAACGAAGTAGTTAAAGTAATTTGTCATTTGCAACTACTCTGCTTTATATTGTTTAATCAATTTTGTACTAAAAATACGAGTATTTTAGAGAAAGAGATTTCAATTATAAAACAAATAATTTCTGTGTCTTTATATAAATGTATAAGTATTGACACACAGAATTAATAAAAATTAATGACAACAATTTATAAAATACGTTTTATAATTTGAAAATTTTTAGTGAGAAAGAAATCATGTCAGAGAAAGAGATAATTTACTGATCTAAATACCGCCAAACAGTAAATCTTTTTGTATAAAATTAAATTTATACATTATATTGCAATTGGCTGCTTTTATAACTGCTTTTTTATCACACAAGTAAACTGTAAAGTTAAAACAATATAATATAAAGTTATCTTTTATTCAAAAAATTGCACCTTCCCTCTTTTTCTTTGATTTACATCATCTACTTAACAGCAAATGCACTATTATCAACGTTTAAAATGTTCGCACCTTTCACATATACCTTTTTTATTGAAACTTGTCGACATATTTTATGAAAAATAAAAGAGTACTTAATAATAATTTATGCCAAACGATAAATTAAGTTATCGAAAAAAAGATGCTAAAAGTCATAGATAAGTATTTTCCAAAATTATAAGTGTGCATATAGGTTAAATAACATTTATTCATGTCTTAAAAAAAATAATAACCTCTTAACTGCTATTTCTATTCAGTTTATTCCTTAACAATTGGATAAAGTGAACAGTTTTCTTCCAAATTTTACGTAGAAATTACTTGAGTGGCCAAAAAAATATATGTAAAAAAAATAATAATAATTAAATAATTAAAGATAACAAAATAGCCTTATATGTATTTCTTTGCTTGTAGCAAATATAGTTGTACTTGATTTATTTATAATAAAATGTTAAAAAACAACAACTTTGCAATTAAATATATAAATATATATATATGTTTTTGATGAGAAATATTAGTGAATCAAAAAATAAAACGTTGATAATAAAAGATACATTAACAAATTAGATAAAAATTGTATTTAAAAAAGTAAGAATAATTTTTAAGAAGTTATTTAATGTTAATATTGCAACGCAATTATAAAATAACAAAATATAATTATTAACGTGGTTAATCTACCTTTGAAACTACTGTAAGAACGTAAAACAGTGCACCAGCGAATGCACCAAGGAATGGAACGAGCAGAGGGATAACGAAGTAATGATTGTTGAGTGTCAAAGGTTCACTACCCCATAAAAAGACAGTGACAAGTCGAGGTCCAAAATCACGAGCTGGGTTCATTGCATACCCTGTACACCAACCAGGAGCAAGACCAATAATAACAACGAGCAAACCGACAGCAATAGGTTTATGGTTTACAGCAGGCGTCATGCGTTCATCATTGATGCCAAAAATTGCAAGCATTAGCACTGCTGTACAAATAAATTCACTCCAAACTGCTGAACTGTTAGAGATATTAGGATATGTACAAAATAAGCCTCCGAGTTTTTGTGTCATGGTTTCATTAGGTTTGAGAGAAGCCTTTGTAGTGTTGAAGTGATCGCGAAAAAGTGCATACATTGAGGCAGCACCAACCATTGCACCACAAAACTGTGCAACAATATACCCAGGAACTTTACGCCATGGAAACGCACCGAATATGGCATTTGTGACTGTAACCGCAGGATTTAGATGCCCACCACTGATACCCATACTTACATACAAACCCAGAGTTAGACCAAACCCCCAGGCAATTGTTAAAGATAAATATCGCGCGACAGTTTGGTAATCAAGCGTCTAACCTGCATTGAAGAAGGTCGCGGCGTTGGTGCTGTTGCCGAAAAACAACAAAAAGAATGTGCCCCAGAACTAGGCAAGATACTCCCTATAGGCTACACGGAACTTATATAATGGCCATCGCTTTGGATCGAGTAAGTTGGACTTGGGCTCATCCATCTTTACTTCAATAGACACAGTCGGTGCACTCGTTAATTATTTATCGTTATAGTTTGGTGAGTTATTTTCCATCATCGTTAATTTAATTAATATTGTTTTATGTTATAAAATGATTTTATAGTATTCTTAAGCTTTGAAATAGAGTATTAAAAATATAAATATTAATAAACTGTCTGTGTAATTAACTTTTCTAAATATTAAAATAGAATAAGTACAATTAATTCCGTTAAATTTGTTTTTTGAATGTCAACTTAATATATAATTATATTACATTGTAAAATTGATATGCATATTATAAAATTATATTAATTAAAGTTTTTGATAATAATTTAATTTACTCTTTATTCTTCAAAGTAGTAGCTTACAACACCTTCCAAAACAATTTAAGTATCACAAAACTGTATTAAAATATGTATATAAAGTAATATATAAAAGATTCAATTATTTTTAAGCCATAGCGTAATAAAATTTTTTACTATTCTAATTATTTTTTTTTCAGACTAATATTTTTAAAGGTATGACTATAAGTCGTGCAAGCATCGCACCTGTTCCTTACTTAGGCATGCAGCACATCGTCCATGATCAATGACGAGCACTCGATCACACAATGACATTATTGTTTCTAGACGATGTGCTATCAAAAGTACACCACACTTCTACTGTTTTCCTTTAACTTGTAATTTTTCTGCATTATCGTAATTGTTACTTATACTTGAATTTGTATGTAGCTTTTCGCTAGTACTATAAACGTAATTTTTTTTATTTTTCTCCATGATTTTAGCACCCTTCTATATTTCAGCATCAATAATCTATTTTTTTGTGGTGTCGTAACTTTTTTCAGTCTCTTCATTTTCTAGATCTTTTTTATTACGTGTGATACTATCATCAACGATGACAGTTCTACCTAAAAATTATCGTTATACAACATGTTGTATCAATGTTTATGTTTGAGCATCAACGTGTGAACTAATCTCATCTAATAACACTACTTTTGGTTTATGTAGTAATGCACGAGCCAAGCACAGTAACTGACGTTGTCCTGCTGATAAATTGCTACCATTTGCAGCAATTGTATACTATAGTAAACACTATCTATTGTAATTTTCTTCAATTTTTTTTTAATGCGTCTCAGCAAAGTTATTATAATTATTATCATTGTTGACATTAATTCCTTGTATTTATTCAACATCTAAATTTTCACTTTCATTAAGTTTAGCATGCATTATTTATGCACCTATTTTGTTTTGACAAGTTGGCTCTACAGGAGCTAATATCACGTCTAAACCAACTTTATGCAATACCTCGAGAAGCTGTTGATCTACTTTTGCACGCGTGAATTACTTAATTAGTTATTCATGCTCGTTATTTTGCAAAGTGTCAATGCTATTTTATATCACATTGTGGTGCGCGTTGTCGTAGCCCAAGAGTAAATTGTCACGACACGTGCCTTGAAGAAGAAACGGCTATTGTGTAATAATTTGAAAATAGCTTTTCCGTGTCTATGCCTGGTTGTATTCTAACAAATTGATCATTTGGGTGCGATGCTTGTCACCTTCATGTCCCATCTTGTCACTTATATCAGTTATATCATCGGTTAACATTGACACTGGTGCGTTAATTTCACCTTATACAACGTCCATGAGTTGCAGTAATGCGTTAAACACCGATGACTTCCCATTACCGGTTCGTCCAATGAGGCCAACACACTCTCCTGCACGTAATGAAAAACTTACATCACGCAACACATACGGTAATTGAGGTTGATATCGTGCACTCAAATGCTATACTTGCAATAGTGGTAATGGTAATGGAGAGGTAGTAGTAGCACAGAATTAATGTGCGTTCAACTATGATTATGACTGCTTCTTATCTATCATCGCCTTCTCTACCGTGTCTACGTGCTGTGTATCGACGTCACTACTTTGCATGAACGCAGAAGCAGTGCCTACATTTTATTATTGCAAACAATTTACACTTTCTACATCATTGTCATCTTCTACCGTGTCAAATTGAATATTTTCTAATTATTGTTATTCCTACTATTGTAATTGTACGAGCATTGTGTTGTTATTTGCATCATTTTAAATACTATCATTATTATTAGTATTACTACTACTACTTTCACTGGTATTAATATTGCTATGGTGTGTTTAAAAATGAGATAAATTGTGATGCATGTCCTCGCGTGGAACGTCACGTAGTAAGTTGAGTAGCTGTTAGGCACTCACAAATTCATTCTGAAACATTCCTAGACGCCTGCAGAGCATGGAAAGTGCACGCGCGGCAGTAATGCTTGAGACAATGCTCAATCCAGCGAAAACTGCCCCAGCCGAAGCCGTATTCTCGTCAATAATTCTACTGCCTCCACTATGAATTGTATTACGTTCTGTATTATTATTCATACTAGCATTGCTACTTATACTATCTCCATTATGGTAGCCCTTCGTACGACTATTCATGACATGGGTGTAGTTCATGGCACTCAGGCATACGCTTAAAACCGACAACACCGCCAGCGACGATGTCATGACAATGGAAACGAGTTACAACCGAATCGCAACTCAGCGATCGGCCCCAATGCAGGCATGAACGGCGGTGTGAACATCATCCAATGCCTCATGCATCTCGGCATACACCTCATCGAGTGCATGTTCACCATAGGCACGCAGCGTTACTGCGCCTTTAAACGTTTCTTTCACAATATTCACCACACGACCGTTAAGCTTGCTCTACAAGGTACGTGCCTGTTTGATGAATACCAAGAATCGAAGTGTCAGGTGGTAGAATAAGTACACCGTAATGGGCAAGATGACAATAAATGCGGCATAACGCATCGCATTGAATACGATGAGAGATAGTAGCTGCAAAATGGTCAGCAATACCAGCTCAATAGACTGACCCAGCATGTAATCTACCACTTGCTGATCACGACTGAGGACCTGAATGAGGGTACTCGATGGCACTCGATCATAGTAGGAGACCGGTGCACGAAATAAAATGTGGGTGACATCTTGTTGCAATCGATTTGCCACACGCTTGTAGGCACGGAAAAAAATACGTGAGCGTAAAAAGGATAGCCCGGTAGATATTAAACCAATGGCCGCGTATGATAATAAAAATTGTGTAATCATTGAGTCGTGTAGATTGAAGAGGAGTGTTTGTACAAAATTACTAAATGCAATCTGGTTGTATAGTTTACTTCAGTAACTCAATGAGGTGAGTGAGAGTAACGACGATAGCGTTGACATTGCAGGAAACTGCAAAACATTGTGTATAATATTGTAATTACTTCTATTGATATTCATAATAGTGTTATTACTATAATTGTACATGTTACTACTACTATTATTATGGATACTATTTTGTATTGCAATTGCCTGCATCGCACTACTACTGCTGCTGCTGCTGTCTGAACTTTTAGCAGTTCATGAGCTAAAGGTGACGGTCAAAAAGCCAAGCATTAACTCTTTCACGTGAATGGCGGTAGACGTTTGATCTGCACTTACATCAGTCTTTGTCACCGCATGTAATTGAAATCAAATACCGAGTCAGTTATCCATTAACGTTCGTGCCACCTGCATCAAGACACTTGCCAGAATGACAATACACACTCGACTAGGACCCATGTAGTTGTAAAACAAGGTCATCAAATCCTCACGGTGAGGTAGTAGTGAAAATCGTGTGGTGGATGATGCTGTTATCGGCTTTTGTTTTGTTGACTCATTAGTACTAGTAGCAATGTGAGTGTTTGCATTTGTAGAATCACACGTAGACTAACGCACCGATTAAATTGTTGTATTATGTTTATTTACTTTGTGGGCTAACGAGTTGTCATTCATGCACAACGATGCTGCCCGTCACAACTCCATTCGTACATCAATCTATTTAACGGAGTGCCGTACAAACGTTAATGAGCCGTGGTGATGTGGACTGTCTAGTGAGGCAAATGAAAAATCACTTGATCGATTACACGTGTCAATTTCTGCGATTTGGTCGTGTGAAGTCGATTGAATGGGTGTGAGCTCAGATAAAGTACCATCTCCGTTTAGATGAAGAACACGATCGGGCATAATCATCTATGGTGAGACATGAGTAGACAAGATGAGTGTCTTGGTGCGGTAATGAGTTTCATCACTGAAACGTAACATGCCATGCATGACGTGGGCGATGATGTGCTTTTGCACCTACACATCCAAGGCAGAGAGAACGTCATCCATAATAAATACCTATGCATTACGGGCCGCGTACAAGGATCGTGCAATCCCAACTCGAGCACGCTGTCCGCCAGACAACTTACTCCCATCTTCACCGACAATGGTGGCGTCTTTGGCTGGTAATGCGTCCAGGTCATCGCGTAAGGCGCAGGCAATGATCACTCGTTCATACCACTCCTGTTAGGCCTAGGAGGCAAACGGAACGTAATCTGGTACGAGTCGAATATTCTGGCGAATTGTCTGATTACGTAATCATGGTATTTCACTACAATACGCAATTCGCCCATGAACTACAAACTTTTCTTTTGCGTCGTCTTCCTCTTCTTCTTCTTCTTCTTCTTCGTTTTTATTAATACAACCATTATCATCATCATCATCATCATTGTTGTTGTTGTTGTTGTGCTATTCTGATGCAGGAGGAATAGGATACAGTTCATTGAGAATGGCCAGCAACAGGGCTGACTTACCACTTCCAGTAGCCCCACTCACTAACACAAACTAACCGGGTAAAATTTATAGTTTGATGTTTTTCAACACCACAGCCGATGACACGGTAACATTGTTATTTCCACCACCATTACTAAAAGCTGCTGCAATGGTAGATTCAGCAAACGTGGCTAGTTGTATTTGTGATTTAACTAGTGTGCTGTTAGCCGACTGTACTGCGTCAAAGTTCTTGATTGACACTTGTTGACTTGTTTATGCGGTTTGCAATATTTTATTTGCAGCGTTCACATTCATTTTCTCATTTGCACTAGTACGTAAAATTTGTGAGCTGCTTGGGATTACCTTCCATGCAAAGGAACAACCATCGCACTTAATGTAACCTTTTCCATTTACACAGCTTGGTGTTTTTTCGACTGTGTGTGTCCTCTTGTGTTTCATGGCCGAGTCTGCTTTTGATGCTCTAGCGTCACTGTGCAAGTTTAAGTAATTCTCGATTCGAGTCAAGGCCAAATAACCTCGACTGACTTGACCAAAGATGTGTGGTAGAGTCCATAGTGGGAATCGCATGACGTTCAATGCTGCCATGGTAGGCACCAGCACCGCCGCGTCCATCTTCCCACCACTCCACAGGTAGCTCCCGCAGCAGACTAGTGTAATCATTAGTGTGATAAACTACGTCTGAGCGGCGGCCAGGCTTTCGGCTCACCCTACCTGCACCGAACCAGCAATTTAGGCACTACGGGCGTTGGCAATACGCTCCTCAATACTACTTTCCAGACCCATGCCTTTCACCGTCCGCATCGCCGGCAGCGTGGTACTCAAGTCACTCAGACGGGCACTGTTGTTTTGTGCACGCTGCTGTGCTACGCGAACTCGTTTGGCGCCATACCGGTTAAACGGAATGAGCGCTGTCACAACAAGGAATGTGGTGATGGTGGAAAATCACCCCACGTAGCGGTACATGGTAAACAAGGAGGCAACGATGATGACTGGGTGGCCTCAGACGTTGTGCAGGAAAATCAAACACTACGCACACGCGGTGGTGTCGACGCTAATCAGTGACACAATCTCACCCTCACGAGATAACGAGGCCATGTTGCTTTTACCTGCTTTATTCTCATTATTTGCACTATTTGCGATATTATTATTATTCTTGGTAGTACTATTATTATTATTCTTCTCATTTAAACTAATCTTGCTGGAGGGCAACTCCTACGAATTCTGCCGACGTCGTGCAAATGGACTTGCCAGTCGGTTCAGACTCTACGACAGTGGACTACCAAAAAATGACACTCGCGTTGTCGACTGCTCCTTTTCACTTTTATTTTGTTAAAATTTGTTTGCTACATTTTCTACCTTATTCTTATTATTGTTATTATTATTATTATCACTGTTCTTGTTTGTTTTGTTTGTTGCATGACCTGCGTCGTTGGTTGGTTGTGTGCTTGATGACACCTGCAGGTAAGCCATGGGCATTTACAGGTTGTGGTGTAAGATGAGTGTCTTGAGGGCCGATCCTGCCTTGAACGCACAGCCGTACAAATGTTTCAAATAGTACTGAAAGACAACGGATTGCCCTAGCAAAACTAATGTCAAGAGGGTGCAAATACCAAGGCCCTGAAGCAGTTCCCGTGTTACATTGCGAACTCTCTTGGGCATACTCACCTCTCGAAGGTAAACGACCAACATACGCACCACCGATGGTGCTATAACAGAAAAGACATCTTACAATAACTTGAGTGGAACACACACCCAGATAAACTACCGCCCACTCGGATGCTATAGAAAGAGCTTGAACAGGCTAGCTCGACGTCGAGGCTGTACAATTGGCTAACTTATGTCCTTATTTGCATTATAACTCGTTGTGTTATCAGATGATTTGCACGAGGAAGAAGGAAGTTATTGTGTCGGTTGCCCAGGCATTTATTAGTTATCACTTACAACACATTCCTTTCCATTACCATCACTACTCTACAATAATACTTCGACATCACCATCTTCTTGTTCTTATTCACTCTTTGCTACTTGCTTGCCATTTGTGGTACATGCTGTGTTTTTGTTGCTATTTGTATTTGTGTAGGTGTTCTACTGCACTTTATCACTCATACCTCTGCACAGGTTACTTCCAGTAGTATTCGCATTACTACAAGAATTGCTGTTGTTATTACTCTTAGGTGGGAGAAAGAACACCGTAAAGGCTGTACACAAAATACGACGAAGTGGTGCGGTGCAGTACAAAAAGACACGTTCCGCTTTACCTTGTTTGACTGTTACACCTTCTAGCGTCATTGTATTATTGTTATTATTCTTCTTGCCATGGTCATTATCTGCCAGTTCGAATCGATGCGTTCATAATTGTCAGGCCGGTGCATCAATGGCCTCTGCGGTGGCAAAATCTCGTGGTAGTGGGGGCAACTTACTCACCACAAGATGTTGTGCCTTTCATAGCATACTCCCACCATCACTGTACCGTTACGGTGACGGTGCGCTAAACTCACCAAAGGGTGAAATCAGTGCCACGTTAAGCAGAGGTGTCATTCAGCTGAAAAGTACCTAGGACCACCATGAGACGTGATCTGGGTGTGGAAAGGCATCGCCGAGGCGGTAGGACCAGACACGGTGATCTATTTCTGCACATTACTATTATTATTAATATTTTTGATGCGATAAACAAGATAAGATAGAAAATTGATTACACTAATTTTTGCGGTTTACTTTGTTTTCTTCATTTAGCTCTATTACTTCTTACTACTACTATTATAATTATTAATGTTGTTGTTTTTGATGGTAGTGACACATTTATGTTCTCTTTCTTGCATTATTTTTGTGATGACCTGAATAAGAAGTGTGATACTTATCATTACTGTGTACGGTAGGCGTCTCATCTTGTGTGACTTATGGTGTCTGCATTCATGGACAAATGTGCACCTGGTTGGGTGCTTTGCGCGAGGTCTTTCACAGAGCCTCACACAATGGGCAACTCTCTCAGCCGTTAGGAATGTGCATCGGTTGTGCACCGGCACAGGCGTTGAATATTCGTTTAGCATCCATTAATGCGGTAATACCTAGCATTATCTCGATCAACTTGACCATGTGATGTGGTGATAGTGGCAGCAGCAACGACGCAGCATACGGGACAGTGAAAAACTTAAATCCTTTATCCTGTTGCATACGTCAGCTAAACTGTACAAGTCAGGCAAGCTCAATGAGTGTAAGCGTTAACCGTAGTAAGGTATCATACCCATCACCGTAACGTAGTGTCAAGTAGAGTGGAACAGAACGAGAATGTCGTTTACTTCACCGAACTACCGCCACATTACCTGATTTATGAGGATGTGATGAATGATGTAAACTTTACACGCACTTCTCTTGGATAGACTTTGACCTACAAGTTCACTTCTTTATTCTCATGAACAAGCACAGCGGCAAACGTCAAACTACACAGACAACAAGATAACATACGAGGCATAATAGCCGTCATGCGATGCGAAGCACAAGTGCTGCCGCGTAGAGAATAAAAAACAAGAAGCCAAAAATAACCAATGCGCTAAAGGGACTACTTCATAGTCAGTATAACGACGAGTACACGTCATTGCCACGTTTTCAGCGAACCATTATCTAAGTGTATGCCATGCGTGGTAGTATTTCGTGCAAAGTCAGCTGTACACATATCGCGCACTCCTTGTACACCTCATGCAGCTACTCTCGTGCTCTTTGCACAAATAGTTATCGGTTTGCGTCATTGCTGTTGCCTGCATTGTTCATTGTGCTTAGGGCACTGATCTTTTCTAGTATATGAGCCGATGATGAAGGTAAGCATTCGTAAAACGGCTCAAAAAAGGTGTGTAAGTAATACAGATGAATAACGACGTAAATAATACAATGTATGTTTAGCAATGTTGCTCTGCAAAAGCGACGCAGCAGTGAACGAGTTGATCGATGCATTTTATGAGTTGGTGTAATTTATTATTGTTGTGATTGCTGCTATACTTCTTCTTCTAACTATTAGTAATATTGTTATTTTTTAGGCAGTACACGAGGAGTTTTAGGTAATCTACTTGACTCGGAATAGTTCGATCGAACAAGGCTTCGTATTCTCAGAAACATTTTTTTTCCTTGTTTTTTTACGTTCACAAAAACACAAATACAAAATATCAAATTAACAACTTTTCAGAAAGCAATCTCAGCAACAGCTTTATACTCTTTACTTTTATCTTTCCCGTTGAATTTGTGAGAAAGTGATGATTTGTCAATATTTTTGCTAGAACAGAATTTTGTGTTTTTTTTAATGAAATTTTAAGCAAATAAATTAAAACACACAGAAAGAATTTAAGGCTTGATTATAATAACCTTTGTGAAGATATTGAACTAGATGTGCAAATATTAAATACTTTTAAAAAAACCGAACAAAGTTTGATTACTGTAAATTCGTAAAGTATACAAAATATATATTTTCTGGAAAAGAAAGGTCAAAAATTAAAAGAACAAATATTGATGGCAAGTAAAAACTTGCTTAGTGTAGCCCAGAAAAAAAAGAAGTAAAATTTGAAAAGCTGTGACGCTTGCACAATCTACTATTTTCTCTTTTGTAAAAAAAAAAGAAGACGCAATAAAAGAAGCAAATTGTTGTCTTTCTCTTTTTTTATAAAAAAATATATTTTGTTATAAAAACAACTCCTATATATTCACAACAATGGGGGAAAAAAAAGAAAAAACGTAAAGCTGAAAATTATTTTTTTGTTTGTGTGTTTGTTTGTTTTGTGTATTGACTAATAGACTAATTACTGGTATTTAACTACAACTTGAAGCTGTATTATTTATAAATAAATATATGTAACAAAAATTATATTACTTTCCAAAATTATGTCGTTACTATATTAAATATTAAAAAAATAATATATAAGTAGACGCCTTTTGCCAAATTGCCTGATCTTATTTCCGGTCAAAATGAAAAGTAATATGATTATTACTTTTTTCTGCAAATAACTTTCTACAAACTAAATGATTAATTTATTTATTTGTATAGCTTGCTACTAAAATTTAAAAAACAAAATGAAAAGTTAAATTAGACGTATGAAATTGTTATATTCATTACTTTATACATTTACAAACACAAGAGAATTAATGACTAAAAAGAAATGCTCAACAACATAGGAACAAAGTAAAATGCCAATTTTTTTGTGTATTGACGCAATACACAATAGAATATTATGAATGTAAGCAATATGTAAGCACTTAGAAAAAAAAATGCGTTTTAAAAGTAACATATCATGTTATATATGTATATGTATATATAAATCATACTATATATAGCGTTATATGAAATATGTTTATATAACTACAGATATATTTGAATATATTAATTATTATTATTTATGATCAATTGTATAAAAGATTGTCAACGTTTTCTTGTGTGCTTACAGTGTGAACCACTTTCATCGTATTTCTACCTCATCCTACGTGAAAAGCGTAAATGTCATTTGCATCAGCAACAACAGAGATAATTGCTAAACATTTTTCGAAGCATTATTTTCACCAGCGCCATTTTTGTTGACCTCACTCGCACCAGACTTAATCTATGCTGATTTGTATATTTCTGTTTTTATTTTTGTCGACTGCGAAATAGTGTACAGACGAAACAATTTACTCACGCAGACGACCGGCACGCCACGTGAGGAACTGTAGTAGAGGTGTATACGTGTACCACGTTTATGTGATGGCTTTACTTGTTATTGTTATTGTTATTGTTTCTGTTCTTATGTATTTTGTTAACATTTTACATTGTTAGTGTTATGAATTTCAGACTTGTCTGATGGCGAGACTGACTCACTTGATGAATAAGTTGGAATAAGGAAAACCGAGCCGTCAATGTCTTCGCGGAAAAGCGACTTATTCACATTTACGTAGCCGTTCATCGAATCTTTGCGCTGTATTTTTTTTCTAATGTGCTCACAAAACTTGTGCAAATCACACACTGCAGGCTCACCAATCATCAACGGCTCATTCCGCTTAAAATGATGAGTACGATTTTGACTGTCCTGATAATGATGTTTTTTCTTTGCATTTCGGATTTCAGCAACATTTTGAATCTTTGACCTTGCAACTTTCTTTGTCAACGATAGCTTTTACAAGTCGTCTAGAACACTTCAATCATTCTCATCATCATCTTCTTATAACTTTTATAAGACGAAGCTATCTTTTTTGTTACTTTTGTTATTACCACCAGTAATATTGCTGCTAGTTGCTATTTAATTTGTATTACGATAAATTTCAGCTTGTTGACTGTTTTAACTCTCTGTACTTTTACTGCATAACTACTTGCTTTAGTCATCAGCTTTGATTTCTACATGTTCACTTGAAATAGTTTTATTGTCACTACACTCCTTTTATGCATTATCTTTCATCTGCCCTTTGTTATCAGTGTTTTAGCTATTGTCTTCGCCAACTTCAGCATTTTCTTATCCGATTTTGTCGTCATCGCTGCTCGTGACGTTTCGTGACGGCAGTGGAGTAGCACACGCCAATGCATGCATACCAATCTGTTCATACAGCAGCATATACGGAAAGGCAAGAAAGGACTGCTGACCAGCCAACACCACCTCACGTGCTGCGGCAAATACTTTACGTCCTTTCTACTTGATTGATCGAGGATAGATCGATTTGATTTACCGGCCCTCTATTCGTGCCTGCCACATTTATCGCAAACGCGATAGAGTGCTCCGCGTTCCGCAGTTTTGTGTCATATTATCACTATTACTACTGTTAGAATTTGCTATTGATGTACTACATGCAAAGCTTTCAGTATTGCTGTTATTGTTATTATTATTGTTGTTGCTTTTCATTTGAGTTATGACATCGCGTATGGGTTCTACCACAAATTAAGGAAGTGCAGCCTGCGCATGTGCTAATGCGTCTTTCACCGCCGCACCACCGACACTCAGTAGAGATCGCCACACATCTCGATTACGAATGCGTGTTGGTGACGCGTTGTTAGTGTTGTTGGCACTGGCATGAAGATCTCCATTTGTAGCGAAAGATGAAGCTTATTATCAACTTGTGCTTTAAGTCGTTGTCATCGTGGTGGTTGTGGTTGATGGCGATGAAGATTGCAATGATAACGAGTTGCATGGTGATGATTTTTTAGCTTCTTGCCCATTTAGTGATTTCATCCGTATTGAATGTCGAACTAACACATCGGCGCTTCCTCGATCAAAGGCGTATTATAAATAACTCAACACAATAACCGCCGCGTCATCGGCGTTGTTGAGCACACTTTATTGCACAATAAACACCTCACGTGCGATGTCCCGTTTGAATTGTTTTCAGACAAAGCGTCATTACCGCGCGACTTGGTCATTGCCGATAACTATGCGATTTGTTCGTCTCTACATGCCGTGACATTTATTCTGATCATCTAAGTCCAATATTTCGTCTTGTGCATTTGTGCCGAGGCCAGATGTGGAAAAAGAATAACGTTCATACACTGGATACTTATGTCGTAGAAAATACGGCGTGCTTTTGTTCTGACTTAGCTTGTCTTTCATAAATAAGAAATACTGCTGCTTAGCTGACAGTTGCGCTGCGGCAGTGCAGGATGACATTTGCAAGGTTTACTATTCTACTTCTCCCTTGTTATGTGGTGATTATGATGCCATGACGGATGTGTGCTATAAACTTTTCACTGTGTTAGCTTCTTTCCCTTTTGATATGTCATTTGATTACATTTTGTTTTAGCGTTTTTGTGCCTTGTGCAACTTCTCTCTATTGTTGTTAGGTGCATTAGTTTGCAATGATGAAACCTTTGGTCTTGCTAATTGATGTTACTATTACTACTGCTATCAGTACACTCTCTACCGTTGCTACTATTGTAGCTGTTACATGTACAGTTAACGCAGTCTAAGTTATTATCTTTGTTCACGCTGAGCTTCATTCGTAAAGCCAGTCAGGGCATCAGCAAACACCGCACTACGAGTAACAAACAACGAAACACTGCACTGTGCTTGTTCAGCGAACTATTGTAGTGTAATAGGCAAATCGTGACATTCATGCTTATTTGATCTGTTATTTTTGGCAGCTTTAGTGTTGTTATGCTATACAGATGCGTATGTTGGCGAATGAGCACGCTTAGTATTTGTCTTTGCACATTGACTGCCAATTAACGTTTATAGTTACCTTGCTCTCTGCTCATGATTTATTGTTTATAAGCAGTTGAATTTGTTGCTATCGTATTTACAACTATTATCATCTTTACCACTATCATCATCATTACCGTCAACACGATCAAGATGACAATGATTAGTGTTATAATTGCGCTGACATTTCCGCACTAGTTATATCGCCTCATTTGCACTCTTCACACACCCAATAAGCAAAACCGCGTCTTCACTATCGCTCTATTCATCTTTTTCTTCATTTCCTTCATTGACAACGTTACACTACGATAATTTGGCCTCTTTATTATTTATTACTTTGATCTTGTCTTCTTAATTTTTTTATTAACGATTGAAATTTTTTTCTTCTTATCTTATGCACTATTCATGAATACATCTTACAGGCGTGTATGAAACATGTTCTTACATTGGTAACGATACGTTACCGCTGTTGACTCGCTCGTCTTACGATTATGGCGATATATGAATCACATTTTGTGCTTAGTCTCCTTCCCTATATGTCTTTTACTGTTCTTTTACAGGAGTTAGTTAGTTGGTCTGAGATGTCATTAAAGATTCCTTAAAATTATGTACGTTTAGTGAATAATTTTAAACTTAAATAGATTCAGTCGTTGTATTAACTTGCGAAGACATTCTGAGCTAATTTTGCCGTGAATACTTCTATGAATATCAAAATAAATTTGTATTCTTCAAATTACACTTTAACTGAATATGACAATGGTATTGTACCATTATACACAAAAACACGTAAATAGAAGACACAAGAGAAACAAATTGTATATGAAAGTATCCTTGAAATAGTCATTTTAGTAAATAGCAGCTTGCATTAATTACTATTAAAGAAATAAATTTTGATAGATACTATCGATAAAGATTTTTAAAAAAATGTTTACTCAAATTGATTATGTCAACTAATAAAATTTTCTTCTTTCTTATTAATGAAGTGTTGTCAATGTTATTTCAAACGTTATATTTGATTTTTACCTTTTCTGTTTTACTACAGAACGTTTCAACAGAAAAAAAAACCAACATCTAACAACAATTGTTTCTTTTTGCATTGTCATTGATCTTTAACAACAACGGCAACAAGAATAGCATCAAGAATAACAAAATTGTTAAAACAAAACAAAAGCGTAAGTAATCAAAAATTTAAATAATAAATAACAAAAATTATAATTTAGTATTAAAAACCAATAAATTTTTTTTCTGTAAAAATAACGAAAACATGGTTTGTTTAGGCTGGATTTTTATTTTTTACAGATATATAACTATTTTTTGTTGTCACAGCATAATTATAATTAAAGAAAACTTACCTTATTTTAAGTGAAGAAGTCAATCGTAAGTAGGTTTTTTTTCCTTTTCAAATGCATTGAAACTTTAAAAAAAAAAAAAGTAAATTACATCAAAAAAAAATGCCACCAATAAGTAGGCGAATGACATTTATTAAATTTGTATAATAACAATTAGTTGTTAATCTTAAAAAATTTAATAGAAGACATTTTTTAGTGTAAAAATAAATACAAAGATTTGGGTATCAAAACAATCAATGCAGTAACAAATCTATGCCTTACAATTATAAAGTACAACGTCTACTTTGTAAGTAAATGGTTTGCGTTGTTAGTATGTAAATTGTACCTGAAAGAATTATATCTTAGCAAAAAATAATATATATATATATATATATATATATATATATATATATATTTATATATGTTTGATCAAGCTGTTGCATAAAAGTATTATGCTCCGCATAACAAGGTTTTGATTTCACTTGCACATTCCTAAATTGTCAATAGGTCTGTCTGACAGAACAAAAAAGGTGAATAAAGTTTATTTAGCGGTGTGAATTACAAGCAGATGTGAGGTATGTGTATAAAAAAAAAACCCGTTCAGATTCGTTCCGGTCAATTTTACCTATTGAAAGAACTTTTATTTAATTAGTTAACGAGCGTGCTATTATCTTTATAAAAAATTACTTTACAGTAATTTTATTTATTTTTTCCCTTAAGGTAACAAGTTATATTGATAGCAACAAAATTTTCAAAGTTGAAAACAGTTATACAGCTTAACTTGCAGTAACAAGGTAAATCATGACAAAAAAAAATAAAAATTGAGATAGTTTAAGAGGTGTATAGAATGAGTATGAAAATCCGGATGTGTATAGAAGTCGGAATAAAGTGATATTTTAAATAAAAATAAATTAGGTCCAAACCTCAGTAGAGGATAGTAAGTGAACGAAAAAGAAAAGTTTAAAAACAATCAAAAAACTAGTTACATTAAAAAAATACGTATCGTATAATTAACAAAAAGCTGGATGTTTTAATTGGAGCAAGCACAAAATAATGAGCAAAGTATTTATTTACTTCTATAAATATTTGTTTTGTTTGTAAATGCATGTATATACATATATATATATATATATATATATGTAGAAATTAATATATTTTTGTAAATAGCTATCTTTTTTCTCTACATTGTATAATGCTATGAATATCCAAACAGTGTAAACGTAACTAGTACAAACACTTTTATAACATGTATATATCATAATTTTTTAAATCTTTTTATTAACTCGTAAAACAATTTATTAACTGATACATTTTTTTCTTCAATTCTGTTTAAACTATTGATGTAGAGTAAATAATTTTAGTAGATAGATACATATTACGGCTATGGAGTGTATCAGTAAAAACAGTTAATGTTCACAGTGTTCACCTAATGTATTATAATTTTCCTTTTCTTTTGTGTTTGTTAATTTGTTTAACAGTAGAGCAGAATACTGAAACAGTGATGTGAAATAGCAAAAAACAAATATAAGGAGCTAAGCATTACATTTCAAGTACATAAACGAAAATGCTAATAACAAAAACATATACACACGCAATTAGAGAAATTGTAAAAATTAACTTCGTAGCGATTGCCACGAAGAAAATAAGTAACAAATACAGGAATGTGAAGCAAACAAAATAATAACAGCAAACAAACAAAGAACGTAAGCAAATTAGCAAAAAAATATAAAAGAATTTTTTAGTGTGAATGATGGTAGCTCGTCATTTATATCTCAAAAAATATGTTATCGAATCTTAACTTGTTAACGATGAATTGTATGTAAATAAAATAATTTAATAAATAATTAGTTTTTTGTTTCTTTTTCAATAATTTACATATTCTTTAGGGTGAGTAGAGCGTTTTTGTGTATATATATAACGTATAAAATATAATCAAATATTAACTTCACCTTATTTGATATGCTATATCTCTTCCACACAACTCTATCAACTATCGCTGTCTCTTTTAGCCGCAGAACTTGTAGAGGATATTGTAAACGTGCTCGCCGTACGTGCGCGGAAAACATTTAATGTAGTTATCATTGACAATGTCGCGTCTAGTGTCGCAGGAACGTTGACAGCGTTAGTGAGTGAAGTGTTTGCAGTAATGTTATGTGTTACCTTGTCGAAGCTGCACGAATCAGCATTACACCAATCTCAAAATTTTAGCAAACTCTTATTATTTCGTGAATTCCTATTTGCCGTTGAACTCTTTGAGCTGCTATAGTTTCCGTCTTTTTCTCATGAAACCCTTCCTTACTCACGTTCAGACAACTGTTGCTAATTTGTGTCATGACTAGATTAATTTTTGATATGGCTGAGATACTTCTACGCGAATGAGCTAGATCGACTATTATCGTAACTGTTATCGTTATTGCTGTGGTAGTCATCATAAGTGTGCACCTCATACTGATCATAATTATCCGTGAAGCTAACAATAGCATATCTCTTCTCATCGTCAATCTCGTTGCTATCAAAAGCACTACTGCCTTTTTCTATGAAGTTATTAGACTTTACAGTATTGTTATTATATTAATTATTATTGCCAATATCATTATCGTCGTTATCACTGTTTACGATAGCTACATTGCGGAATGCACGACTGCTGTAATCATTCTTCTTTTACTTCACTGAAGATGTGTTTGCTAAACTGCAAAACTTACAATTTTTTTGATCTTTTTAGCTTTATACTGATAACATATTATTTGCTAACGCGTCGAATGATATCACATCGATCAAACCATGCTAAAAGAATTGAGAAATGCTAACTTTGGGGTTAACACGTGTAAAGTTATTAGTAGAATTGCACTATTTTTATTAACCGCTTTACTGGACTATATCTGCTTATTGTCCACGATTACGCCGCGGTAGCGCATGAGCGTACGGTAATACAGATAGAGGAGTAAACTTCACTATTTATTTTGTTGAATTGCAGCTCATTATGCAGTAAACTTTGCAAGACAAGTGTTGTATATGTAATAGAGCGAAACAAGCTCAAAATTTGCACCGTAATAAATTTAAGTGACAATGTTAACTGATAATTTTTTAAAAAATTATAAATATATAAATATTTTAGAATAAAAACGTGTTTTATTATGCTGCTAGATAATAATTATAGAAATTGTAATATTTTTTTTGTGTCTATTGTAATGCAAAGAAAACAAGCTAGCTATACTATACATGAAATGTGATCACCACCACAAAAAAACTAATTTGTTGTACCAAAGTTGCGTGAATTTAAGAAATTGAATAAGATCTTCAAATTTGATATGTTTATCGGAAGCAGAAATTTTTTTTATGGGTATATGTTGTCTATTGCAAAATTATCAGCAAATAATGATTTCTAGCGGATAAAACTCAATAAATATAACTGCAAAATAAATAAAAATGTAAATAATAGAGCTAATGTGAAAACAGAAAGTTTAGGAAGAAAAAATTAGCCAACCAAACAATTAATTAAAAAAAGAAAAACAAGTGCCTGAGGTAATACATAATAAAATAAAAATATATTAAATACGAAAATCAATATAATAGGAGTAACAAAAGTTGATATACGAATAGTAAAGCCTTTCCATTTAACTGTGTATACTAACACGTGCTTTATTGAGGCAAAACATGCCTTTTTTTCTTCGAGTTGAAAGCGCAACTTACGAACGCAGAAATGTATAAATTTTGTCAAATGAATAGCAAAAAATATATTAATGAATGCTAAGATTAGGGTAATGTGGTAATACGTGTGTATAAACATATATTTTATATTAAGGAAAAAAAATTTGAATATACTTACGATTAGCTTTGTATATATATTATCAAAACGTTGACAATCCGTTAATTCCTTTAATAACGTAAACTTGCCGATTAGCTACGTATGCGACTGATCTATAATTTTTCCTGAGTACATATATATATATATAATATTATTATTAAAAAAATAAAAGGAAGCCAAGATGTGAAAATTTTAAAAAAAAGTTTGAATTATAATTAAGAAAATTCTAAGTGCTTTCTGTAAATAGTTTCAAGTAAAAACGTTTCTTTACTAATAATTTATTTAATGAAAGAAAAATGGTATTATGTTGTTTTTTCTATTCCTATCTTTAAAACACGACTGCGTTTATCATTGCACCTACCGACTCGTTCAAGTCACGATTGATCATATTCTCCGCTTCATGCTGCAAGTGTATAATAGCGTTAATGCGACCAATGTTACCGATGTCATCCTCATCGTGACCCTGTGTAATAAACTTTTCTGACTGCTTTGCAAGTGAGATAATTTCTCGTACACTGTGACGAGTGTCTTTAACGTACTGTTTTGCATCTTCAAGTTTGAAACCTTCTTGCCACCCTTTCTTGTACACGTTCATCAATAATGCAAGCTCATGTGCCTTTTTACGAAAGGTAATGGCAAGGCTATAGTATTGCCGATCTAATCCACGAGAGAGAGCCACCAGCGTAGGACGTGTGAGGAACCCAATATTTGAGGTTACTTGACGAGGCTACGTGATACCGTTATAGTTAGGATCTTGCATTCCCTGACTTATCATACTTAATACTTGGCGAGGTATAGTACGGAATGCATCAATGACTACCTTACCGCGAACAGATTGAATAGGGTCAACCACAACACTAACACTGCGAGGGGTTAAATTTTCATAACTACTGGCTGTCATGACATCCTACGAGGAAAGCCAACATCCAAAGCCTGGATGACTATGATACCAGCCAACTACGTTTTCGTGTCGACCTACCAATTTTAACTTATCTAGCATGTGCACCTGATACTACGGATCAACAGCCTACACAGATTGCCCTGTTGCAGTTTGGGGCATACTGAAAACATCAGCCACACGAATAGTGTAATCGTCAATTTGCTCACCTATCATAAGACCCATTACCTCAAGAGGTACACCCGCACGACCATGCAGTAGCATTTTCAGCAGGGCAAGCGACGAAATCTGAATCGTTTCTGCGGTATCATTGACGTTATCAATTTATCCACCCATACCCATGCCACCATACATATCTTGCATTTGACTAAACATTTATTTTTTATTGTTGTTAATGTGTAAATAGATGTGTATTTATGTACAAAATAGAAATTAATAGATAACGGTTGTTTGTACTCTGTAAGCACAAGTTTGATTGACAACGTTCTTATTCGCAAGAGCAAAGGCTACTTATAAACGTGTTTTTTTGAAAAAAGAGGAAATAAAATGCAAAAAGTGTAAAGCAAACAATAGAAAATGTTAATTTTTACCTTTGAAAATACACATTATGCTGATCTTTTATAGAGAACAAAATAAACTTGAGGTGACATGTTAGATTATCTGTTACAACGTTGCAAATAATATAAAGGTTACAAAAACAAGTCGTTGTACTAACAACTATTGTGTTGCTTGACGCAATTGTCGTTGCTCATAAAGATGATATAAAATAGTAAATAGATTTCAGAGAAAGAAAAAATAGTTATAATATATGTAACACATTTGTAATTTGTTATTAATAGTTCTACTTTTTGTCTTACAGTGTTTCTGCTGCACGCATTGCACAGTTAGTAATTTCCTGTACCTTGCTGTGCGCAGATTGCACTACATCTATAATCTCATTACTAAAATCTATTGCACTTTCTATTATTTGAAGACAAGACTATCCATCGTATATATCGTAAACCATAACATCTTTATTGTTGTTACTATAGTCTGCTAATTTCTAGCATTCAGCTTTCTGCTACCTTGAAGTATCATAATCTATTGCATCGTTAGCAATGTTTTTGGTGAATGAGGGCGTTCTATTCGTAACTAGCTTATTTGTGTTCTACAAGCGTAAACATGTATGCAACTTCTGCATCAACAATTGCATATCCCGGCTCACTTGCATCACTCGTTATGTGAAAATATCAATCTCATTGCTGACATCAGTGCAGCAATACTCAATCACGTCCAGTAATTTCTCTATTACTTCTTCCTTTTAGACGGCTGCAGCAGCAGCAGAAGCAGTTGCAATTGTTACTTCATCATCTTAAGCTTCATCGCTTTGCTATTCTTCTTCCTCCTATAAATATTATCGTTTTTTAGCGTTGGCCATTGCCTTTCTTGCTGCTTTGCGTGCAACATGCGACGACATTTCATTGTGCTACACATCACTGTCAACCATATCAAATTGCTAACGTTATTTATTATTACATGATTTGTTAATGTCAACATCATCAATATCATTATTATCATTACGATTGACTCGCTATGCATTTGCATCGTGCTATTGCATATGTTATGACAGTTGACCCAAGTATAACATGATGTGTTTGACAAACTCGTCATATCTGGCAAACAACTACAAGTAACGATGACTTGAGACTTGTATTCGTGTAGCACGTCGCAGAGTGTAGTGCTAACGAGCAATAAAACGGACAAATTAATGTATAATGGATGCAAATTACAAAACAAGATATTATTGTTGTTTCTCACATTTAGCTTCGCCACTTCTGCCATGCTAAATGTTATTTCTACTTTATGTGTGCAACGTATTTGCTTGTAAATGTAAGCTAGCACAGTTGTAAGGATATTGGTGTACCTTGTTCACGTTATGTTAATTTTAATTAGCTGTACTGTATGGCAAAGACATGAAACGCTTGTACACGTGTTAACTTGAACGTATGTTTTTGCGTTTGATTTGTAATTCTTGTGTTCTACTTTTATTCTTGTATGAGCGTAGCCTCTTTTGCAGCCTTGCATTTCATATTTGGTTTAGTTTTATTAAGAAAGGATAAAAATGTGTCAACGCAGGCAGTTTGGCAAAATACTTATTTTTGAACGACTGTGCTAGAGTGAAAATTTCAAACGGAATTCAGTAATCTTTTTAGGCAGACCGACACTACATGAGATCAGTTCATCTGTCTCGTTTCGCCCTTTATCTTGTAGCCGGCGAGTCAGAGGAGAGAGGTGACAGTAAAGGAAGTCCATTGACAACATTACCCGCCTCTTCCATTTCGTACAGTTTAATTTTCTTCATTTTTGTGTAAACGTTTTCGTCATTTATAATATCTTGTAGCTGCTCGACTCATTTGCCGTTGAGCATGATATTTTTTGACTAGCCTGACGTTACTGCACCAGCGTAAACACCTCCTTCTACACCGGTAGTCACTTTATTATTGTTGTAGTTATTACCATAGCTTGCAGTGCTATAATTATTACAGGTTTCATGTTGCTCTCCGCGTACATTGTCATTGTCACTGTCTGACACAAACTGCGAAAAGAAGTGCACCGGGTAGCCTACAAAGACAAATTAGTGACCTAACTCATCTCACTTAAGATATTCACTGAGTGCAGGTAGGCAACTAATCAAATGAAGCAAACGTGAAATACTTAATCGAAGCACATCATTTTCTGCACATAGCGTCGCATTTTTGCGTTGCTCATTCAGTAACTAATTGTTATGTGCATTCTGCCGCTTCGCTTCGTTACTTTGCCATTCAGCTATCGACTTCATTTCTTCAGCTGCTGTCTTTATTGCGGCAATAGGTGTGATATGAGCGTTACCTTTTTTTCGATTACTAATACTGTTATTACTGCTGTTGTGGTTATGCTCTTTGTTTCAGTTTGCAGAATGTTCGTCTACTAAATTTGCTGCATTATTAGCATTTTTGATGTTGTGCGACATCATTTGCTTGAAGTGTTTGTCAAGTGTTCGTATTTGTACCTCATATGCTCTTCGTGCATTTTCTAACTCATTCTTGTGCAGCTTTTCACTTTGGGCAATCTTACTTTACGCTACTTGCAGTTGACGCTGCAACTCACGTTTGGCCTGTTCATCTGCCTCATGTTGTTTTTACAGCTATGCTACATGTGTAGTCAGTGCTGCGGTAGATTGCATTGAATAGGACTTTGTTTTCGCATAACGTTTGCGTTCCCGTTTTACCTGTTTCATCAATTTACTTGTTGTGTCAAGTAGTTCATGCTCCATTGCTGCTACTGGGATAGACGCCTACTGTAATTGATGTCGAAGTCGTTGCACTTATTTCTATAGGCTGTCAATCACATCATCACGTTATGTAATTTGTGTGTTGGCAGAGTTGAGTAAGTGATTGATGTGATAGACTTTATGATCAAACTACCTCTCCGTAGCGCGCATACGCGCCAGTAGCGAATCGCTGCTAGCGTTACTACCACTACAAGAACGGATAGTATTTTGTTTTTTATGCTTGGTAGTAGCGTGTAACAGGTTGCACTTATGTGGCAGTCTCTGAGTCTAATTTTGCTACTTACAGTTTTGTTTATTTACATTTTACATTACATTTTCTTTTGTTATTACTGTTGTCGAAATTGATGCTGTTTGTGTAGGTGTTTATGCGCGTATAGCATTAGCATCAATGTTGATAACTTTACTCTTGTTTTACAATGAAACAAACTATTATTAGGAATTTGCTGTAAGCTTATCTGTCGGTTGATGTATCTATAAATCATGGTGTGAGTTGTGTGTGCTAGAAACATTGTGATGATGACGATTGTGAAATGCATTACGCAATTGATGAGGGCGGTATGAGCGCTAATCAGCTTGAAATAGTGTTTACTTAATTGAATGTTGGTGATTATTTTCTTTTTCTTTTGTTTTCTCTGTTACTAGCTTTTACGGATCACTCTATTGATTTTACACAAATGTAGTTGTTTTTTTAGTTTTATCTCCTGCACATCTATGCAGCTGGAAAGTGTTTGCGCTATTTTATTACATCTAATTCTGTGTTGGCGATAACATATCCTACAAATGTGTAACGTTTATACCGTTACTCGCCAACATAATTAAAATAGTTAATAATTTTACTACTAAGTGTGCAACAACAACAACAGCAACAACAGGCAAATAAAAAAAAGTTAAAGTGAAAGAATAGCAGTTGTATTATATAATCGTATCCAGTGACAGTCTTGCATAGCACTCATAAACAAGACTACTATTGTTGAATAAATAAATAATATATTTTTTGCAAAGCAGTTTAGTGATTGCTCAAATTAACGAAATGTCCTACATACTGTGCATGAGTGTATGTACAGGACAAAAAATCACGTACAATATACTAATCAGCAACTATAACAGTAAACAAGACATCACAAAGAACAACAACAAATAGTTATCAGTGTCTATCTAATTGTAAATAACGGTGTCATGATGACACAAAAAAAGGCAAAAAACAAATAGAAGAAATACGTGCTAAAAAATAGTATTGTTGCGTGTATAAACTGGTTTTGTGTGTAATGTACAAATATGTTTGACCTGACGTCAACAAACTCTTCACCATCAGCTAAAAGACAAAATAGCAACAACAAGAATTCAAACACAGTGAACTCTAATTGTATATGAACAATTGCATAACAAAAATATAGGAGTTTACTAAGTAAAATTACATGTTGCTGTTATTGTCAATCAGCGTTGAGCAAGTAAACGATAAGTACATCACAAAATTCACTATTCTTGATAGTTTTGCTGAAGAATATTCTATCAAAAAAAAACTTTTGAAAAAGAAGTTACATTAGATTTATGCTATTACAAGAATTTAAAGAAATTATCACTAAAAATATTTATAATAGTGATATTACAGTTAATATGTTGTTTACTTCTTCTCGTACTGCTGTCGTCGTCGCGCAGAGTCTACACGTTTTGCACGTAATCGCTGAAGTATCTTCTCAACCTCTGCCTTACGCGCAGAGGTGGCAGGCGACTGTGGTGATAGAGGTTGACGCAGCGAGGTTAATGTAGATTCTGGCACGTCTATGACGTTATTCGATTTATGTGCTGGGGCATTACTGCCAATAGGCGTAGAATGAACAGTGTATATTGGCTTTCGTTCAATAGATGACGGTGATGATGCTATTTAAGTATTTGTATTATGATTTGACAAACTTTTTCGTGATGGAGTTTGTTTACTCGTCAAAGTTTACTATTTGATAGAGCGAGGAGATGGTGATGCATGCCTTGCCCGCTAGACTTACTATTTAATACCTGTGTTACTGTTATCATTACCTCTGATGTTACCACTAAGGTTTTTATCCTCACTTTATGTATTACATGAAGTTTTCTTTATTGTTGGTATTGGTGCCGTCTTGAGTTGTGTAGGAGAGCGTTGCATTGACACCGATCGTCGCATTGGAGATATTGACGGAGAAGTGGTGAGAGGTGAAATGGTGATGGTGTTATACGTGTTTAGTGGACTATTTTCTGTACTTCGTAAAGAGATGCGTTCCATTGGCATCGATGCTTGATGACTACTTTCACTGCCACTGGTACTAATACTCTGTCGTTTTGTACTATTCATGTGAATATGCTGTGCAGGTGGCGTTGTAGATTATCGTTCGTCGTGTCCAACTCCTACTACTTCATCATGTACAAATCCTGTAAATTAGGCGGTAGATCGCTTCGGACTTGGTGGCTCACGCGCTGAGAGTGATGTACTCTTTGCATAAGATCGAGAAGATGCAGCAGTGCAATCTTACTTAGATTGATGTGTTGGTTTTTTTTATTACAACTACCACTACTATTATTTTTGTGTGTGTGTCAAAGGTTGATGCAACGATGCCTTGTTGTGAAGTGTAGAAGGCTTCTGCATTACTGGCCGTCGAGGTGAATGAGACTTTTTATGCAAAGAGGTCAATGACGATGATGATAATGATGTGGACGACAACGATGTTGCAAAACGGGCAGACGTTTTCATTGCTAAATTTAATCGTTTTGATGAATCGGTGTGTGAAGTTGTAACTTACTGTTCTCTTTGCAATTTTTAGTGTTACCCTTTCATTATTTTTTCATTTTTCGCAAGAGGGCCATGTGTGTGACACTATTGTGGTTATACTTCATTATCTACTATCTCATATTTTGCTCTATTTACATTACCATCACCAATATTATCATTATCATTATTGAATTTTTTTCCAACACTAGTGGGCTTTTGCTACTTGACACGGTGCAAAGCATCTGGTGATTGCTACGTTACTTGTTACTGAGAATACGACGAGTGTGATCGAGTCGTACTGCGTGCGAGTCGATTTGCTGGCATGCGTGCGTAGACGTATTAGGGTATTTCCGATGAACGCAACGAGCTTTTTCTGCTAAATTGCGAACTAGGCACACTACCTGCCTTTGATCATTTATACTTGTAATTGTTCCAGTTATTATTGCTCTCATCAGTGTGATCGGGTGATGTTGACACAATAGTATATGGGTGCATGAGACTCTTCGTTGTCGCGGAAACGGGACTAACTTTCACTTTCATCAGTGGTAATTCTGTGTAGTTGTGCCGTGATGAGGTGCTGTGCAAGCGTGGGGTGTGCATCTCCACACTCATCACACGAGGCTATGGTGAGAAATCGTACGACTCGTTTGTACATTACAGTTTTTATTATTACTACATCAACATTTGTTGTTACTTTTTTAGTGATATTGGCAAATCAGAAGGTTTTGCATTTACTTGTTTTATAGGTGTAATTTGAGGTGAATTCGATAAACTAGCATTTTATTTTATTTTATCAACATTTGTGCCATGTTCATCAGTATTCAAGTTTGCACTTGGAGATAACTATGACAGTTTCTCTTGTTGCAAAGATTATGAATTTAATAGTGCCTTTGCTGTTGATGATGCTGCTGCTGCTGTTGTAATATTATTTTACTGCAGTCCTTCGTGTTGTTTCATTAATTTAGCCTTGGTATTTTTATCAGTATTATCACTTTGTTTTTGTTGTGTATCTTGTGCATTTTCCATGTTTATAACAGGAGAAGACGACGATGTAGAACGAATCAATTGAGATGTAGGTGTAGTAGTGGAGTGTGTTAACAATGAACGTGCCTTGTGAATGCCCGCATTGATTCGTGGCACACCAGTTTTATGCTTTGGTTCATTCAACTCACGACGCATCATGGCGGCTTTGTTTTCACGATATGTCACCTGATTAGAGGAGAGTGATGTACTACTATTTGTGCGAGTAAACGACTGGGCTCGTGTGGAGGGTGATTTCTGCCGTGCACTTGCCCTTTCACTTGTTGCTTTACCTAATTCAAATGTTTCACGTATATTGTGTGGTGTATTTACGAAAGTATTGCTTGTACTATTTACCGGAGTGATAGTTTCAACGGCAGTAGTATTATCAGGTTTCTTGTTTGCACTTGTTTAATCATGATCAACATGCTCTGTGTGTATTTTACCTTTTGATGAAATAGACTAGTGCTTCTGTTTGATGTTATGGTTTTTATCTTTGTGTTATGATTACAACAATTACTACTACTGCTGCTGCTTTTATGGCATCTTTGTCTGTTGCTCTCTTATTTAGGGGCTATGTTCGCGTGAGATAATGTACTGTTATCGTGGTCGTGATGTACTGTACGATGAGGACAAGGGTGAAATGGGTGGTTATGGCTGTGGCGCAATGCTCGATGGCATTGGTATAGATTCACACCGCTCTGCACTGTGAGGCAGCGGTAACGATACATGTGTTCGGGCACTACTCTACACACTGTCTTTACTATCGTGTGCACTCGTTAACGTAAGTTTATCTTTTGAGTTATTATGTTGTACATTATGTATTTTATATTTATTATCCTTATCTTAATCTTCATTACTACACTTTATGTTAGCTTTGACGTCAGTAGTAATATTATTATTTTTCGTATAGTTGTCTATCTTGTCTTGTGTTAATTACTATATTGCGACTTCTCGTGGTGTACTATGATTACGATGTACTTGCTAAACATTTGCATTCTTTAACTTGCCAATATGTTATTTATTTTCTTTGTTGTCGAGCTGTTTATTCACATGTTATTGAGTTGTTAATGAGTTACAGTGCTTGTGTGCAGGTAACGACAATTACGATGGCAATGTAGAGTGTGCACTTTACGTAGGTAGAGTTGAAGGTGCAACGGTTATATTTGGTGTTGTTCTACTTACTGTAATAGAAACAGGATCGCTAGGTGTAGACTAGACACACTATGCTACACTGACAAGCTGTGATGGTATCTGTAGAGTTGTCAAATTTACATCTTTGCCATCACTAACGCTATCACCAATGATACTATTCTACATTTTCTTCTTCTTTTATTATTCTCATTCATTTTCTATAGTGTCACTTTATTTTCCAACTTTAACACTGTGTGCTTGCTTATCTTTGTGACTAGCATGCGATATGATATCTACGTCATTCATTAGCTTGTTCACATTGTGTCCATCGTCGATTGAGTTTACTGTTGGTGTGTGCAAGAAGGTATGACTTGGTGTGAAAGTAGAATGTGCCACAGATGCACTGGGTTCACTATCGGGGTGTGAAGTAGTAGCAGCGGTATTGGTAGTAGTACGTCATGTAAATGAACTACTGTCACTATTACTTGGACATTTGTCTTAATTCTATTTGTCTCCGTTATCATTATAGTCATCAAAATCTTATTACATCAAATTATCATGAATGTCAACACCACATTTTGTGTCGTCTTATTTTTTGTTTTGTTCTGGTAATAATTGTTATTGTTTACACTCTTATAGTTATTTTTATTGTTCAGCAGTCATTGACACAAAAGACGAAGATGCTAACGACGACGACGATAAAGATTATGCATTATCAATAACATGATGTTTCTCTTTCTTATCATCATCACCATTATCATCTGATGCTGCTGCTGCTGTTCTTGGGTGTTACTGTGCTTTTTACATTAATTATTATTATTGTTATTGTTATTGTTATTATCGTGCTTAACTGCTCACTCTCTACAAGGCGAATCTGTTTGTTTATTTTATTTACTATGTGTGGTTTTTGTCTGATGCTTTGTCCGTATTAAGTTTTTTGTGAAGTACATGATGTAAATTTCTATTTTCGGATTATTTTTATTAATATTTTAGTTTAGGCTAGGCACTTTACACTTTTACAAACGTTTCATTTTACTTGTTACTTGTGTGGACGTTGTTAGTTGTCATGGTAGCATCGTTGTGATGTTACTTGTGTTATTGGTGATACGGACGAAAATTGTTGTAATGATTTTTGCCAGAAGAAGAAGAGTAGCTGTTATTCTACGTGATTGTAGGCGATGACACGGAAACGTTATCGACGGCAATGTTATTATTTGTTTCTGGACCAGAAATACAATAATTGTTATGATTGTTATTATCATCATCATCATCATCATCAACATCAACATCAACATTATTATTATCACTATTGTGACTAATGCCAGACACATCTCTAACGTGATCTAATTTATCGTGTCGTTCACTATTGCTACTACCTTTACTTATTGTTAGTTAGTGAAGTGCATCAATGAATGGTATCGTAACATCATTCTTATCACGATCATTAACATTATTATCAATTTCATTCTTTATATTTTCCCATTTTTCATTACCCTCGTTCACTTTGGTCAGTGAAGTATTGACGTTCTACGGCAACCTATGTAATCCTTACTCTTATAATAATTAATTTACATGAACTACTTTTCCTTATTATTGTTGCTGCTACTTCTTTTACTTTTACTTTTACTATTTATTGTATTGTTGTAACATTTCAGTACTACGCTTGTCCCTAAAATGGTTTGCTTCATCGTGTGCAAAAAGTTGATCTTTCACTTATTACTCGTCACTTTACAGAGGCGATAGCGGTGGTGGGGGTGACAAAATCGGTGAAAGTGGAATAGTATTGATCTTGTCATGTAATGCGTTACTCTGCTTTTTTTGTTACTAGTGCGATCACAAATCATGTTGATCGTTTTACTTTGACACATCCGAGCTGATGTCTTACCGCATTAAACTCTCACACGGTCTATTGATGGGCAAAGCGGTTGCAAAACTATTATGTTGCGGAGGATAATAGTGCATGATCTGTTGTGAGGGCAGATGGTGATCACACATTTATGGACGAACAGGAGATGGACTAATACTGCTCTCATGATTGGTAACACCTTCTTATTTGTGATCGACGTCACGTGTTTATTGTAACATAATTGTATTCCCAGTTTGACTAGCAGGTGACAATAAATGTAAATGATTATGTCTATGAACGTCATGATATTAATCTTTTCAGGTAGACTACTTGTGTGGTTTGTATGGTAAAGGCTATTACTTCTACTAGTGATTTAATTTTTACTACTATTACTATCTCAACGAATGAGTAATTGGCTCTTACTGTATCTTTTGGACTTACTTTTCTTGGTCATGTTTACTACTTATTTATGGCATTTTTTATTCTTCTTTTTTGCACGAGCTACTGTGACGCTGTCACTAACTCTAGCGATCATCATTGCAAGCACCAGCATTATTATCATCATCATCATGTTGACTGTTTAATATACCTACACCATTTTTACTTATATTATCAATTTACCTTTTCTACTTGGTGTGAAGTGGAAAGTGTTGCCTTGACAAGTTTAATTTTTGCGGTAGTGGTGGTGGTGGTGGAAGCGGACTAGGTATAGTAGAGTCTATCAGTTATTATTACTATGATAAAAATTATTTTGTAGACACTTGCCCTACCTATCCCTTTTTGTGTGTAGAAGGCAGTTTATTATTTCTGTTATTATGTTGCATAGTACTATCAACTCTCAGCGGCTAATCGACATCAGCATCGAAGTGATCAGGTACGGAAAGCTGTTACGTAAATAGTGATTGTTCTTATGGTTTAGCAATCTTTTCGTGTCGTTTTATGCCACCGTTTACGTAGTCATTATTATCATTATTATTATTATTATTATCATCATCGTGAAATAATGCCCTGTGTACGTTATAATTTTTATTACCATCATTATTTTACACAATGGTGCCACTATTACAACTACTGTAATTTCCACCGTCAACGATACTTTTATTACACTTTTTATTATTATTGTTGATTTTATTTTCCTTCACTTTTTGTAGTTACTGTAAGGCATACTCACTCTACTAGACACACTGGTCTACCTACTTGAAAAGTTAGGCACGCAGCTTGTTACGTTCATCACGATTTATTTTGCCTTTGTCCTTGTCTATCTTTGCTTTGCTGCCTTCATCATCGTCTTTTTCATTATCTTTTTCATCATCCACACTCATCTCACGCAAATCACGAAGAAATTTGGCGAGAAGTGTAAAGTCGTGCATCGCCTTTTGAACAAACTGTACAGTCAATGGTGCTAAATTTTGTGTTGCACCATTGTACTACTTTTTGTTTTGCGTGTTATAACTTGCGTTATTGCTAATTTTATTGTAAGTGCTATTGACATCTTGTACATCATTTGCTAATGATAACACTTTCTACGCCTCACTTCGCGAGGTTGTGATAGATTTGCTAACATTGGTAGCTTGCGCTTTAATGTTGTCTAACTGTTCAACTTGTTCTCTGCTTTTACTACGCAAATGCGTGTTAACTTATTCCAGCTCATTCACTTCATCGTCTTGTGCTTCAAGACTATTGAGGCAATCACGTAAAGAGTGGTGTAATGCGTTTACGATTAGCTCATAACGACGCAGTTGATCTTTAAACTAAGTTTATTGTACTACACTTTGGTGAATTGCCTGCTCATTGCTCTCAATCAACGACTATATCAGCTTATCACCTTGTTACGGTAGTGATTGCAGCATTATTTATTACGAAGGTGCTGGTGGCAATGAATGTGTAGTAGAAGGAGCTAAAGAAGAAGATGAAGATAACGATGTCGTCAACGTTAAAGGTTTGCGATCAGCTGAAGTGTGTCCTTTTTATTACTATAACTTGTCTTACATGTTAATACTCATGGGCCTCCTACCCATTTCCTTTTACTTTGCTTTTGTAATTTTCTATTCCCTGTGTTGGTTTGCTTGTTTATGGTTGTTCTTGTTGTATTTGTATTGTGATTGCACCTCACGCAGACGCGATGCGGCGGCATTTCGCTCCATCTCTGTTAGCTTACCATCAAGCACACGAATCTGCTCCATTGCCATTGTTAACTCCTACGCCAACTGACATTTCTACTCTTCCATTTTGCGCCGATCCTATGCATTATTCGTGGTGGTGGTGGTAGTAATATCAGAATGAGGAATAAATTTTTTTCCTTTGTTTTCTGTCGATAGTGCTTTTGCCTTGGTTGGTGTACTATTGACATTTTTTCACTTACTTCTATTATTTACTTTTGTATTGCTGTTTTTATTGTCACTATAATGTTTAGGTTACGAAGACATTTTTTGCATTTGCTTTTTGGACTGTATTTATTATTACTGTTACTATAAGCACTACGATTATGATTATTATTATTATTTCTATCACGGATGCTGCTAACTTTATGCCAGCATGCGTTGTAGTCTTTTCATTTTGAGTTCATACAATTGTACTTCTTCCTCTTTTGCTTATAGCTACTTCAGCAAAGCAGATCGACTCTACATCTTCGCAGAATGCCTTTCAATAATGCGGTGAAGTCGTGCGATCTCGTCGTTGCAGTCATCAAGGTCTTGTTGCAGGTCATGTACATTATCGTTAAGTTTTTTCTTTTATGTAATCGACTTGGCTAAATGACGTGCCAACGCCTCTGCTTTCGCCTTGGCCTTTGCCGTCTAGGTATCTTAAAAGTGCCGCGATTTATTGAACGCATTGCTATTGTTGTAATTAATATCAGAATTGTTTGATTGTGAGTTAGCTTATGGATTATGATCAGAAGATAACCTTCTTGATTTTCTTGTTTTTCTATTCTCCATCTTATTCTTATTTTAATTTCCAGTTTTACTCTCACTATGTGCTTTTCGATAAGCTCTATCATTTTACTTGCGAGATTTGTCTTTGTTTCTGTGGTGTGTGTGCGACTTGTTATAATTACGTAATTTGTTCTTATTTCGCTACTATGAATACGTGGACTATGACAATGACGACTATGACGATGAAAAAGAAGATATTGAAGATGATGTGGTAGCGATGCTATTCGTGCGTTCATGAGATGACGAAGATACATGAGAAGATGTTGTAGTCATCTATGATGTATGGCTACTATCGTTTATAAAGTCATCAATATTATTATATGGGTGACTGCCATTTTTGCGATTTCAATCATGTGTTGCAGCCTTCCTAGTGTTACCTGTACGTTTACTTTGACGCTCTCTTTCTTTCTTTCTGTTTTACTTATTTTTTGCTTTGTTCTCGCCACGTTGGCGATCGTATTTGCTGTGCTATTAATTATTTTTATGCTTGCCTTCATTATTTTTCTTTTTTGATCTAGTCACACTGTTATTTCGCTGCCTATACTACAAGTTGTACTATGGAGTTGATAATGATGATGTTTACTATTACTATTATTAATCATTGTTTATAATTGACGCTGCACGGTGCCTGTTGCTCGGTTCATCTGTTGCTCATACGTCTGATAAACGTGAAGTTTTGCGGCTTTGTCTGTTACGTCCTTGTTCGTGTGGCAATGATTTGTGTTGCTTGCTTGACTTGGGTACAGATTACACGTTCGACTTTGGTGCAGCAGGCATGGTTTCATCTTTGTGCAAATGATCAGAGTATCGAGCACGTAGTACACTTCTGTTAAGTTGATTGCGTAGCTTACGTACAGCATCAATGGCACTGCTTTTGTCTTTATTATCACTACTAGTATGACTATTAATACGACTAATATTTCTTTTATTGATAAAGCTTCTATACATCTATAAATTCTCATCTTCACTTTATATTGGTGGTGATACAAATTTTGCGTTTTGACGTGAGTGACTTGACGGAAGCAATTTCTAAAATACTTTTTAACTTTATCGATGTGCAACTGGCACACTACGTACACGAGGACGAAATGGTGAGACAACATCCATTGGAGGTGACGTAATGTGTGTCACATGAACTCGTGCAGCGTCAGAGGTAGACGGAGAGACTAAGATATGCCTTGCTTTACGTTAATGCATTGAATTACGTCGCGATTGCTTGTGTGGCATGTATTTCTCACGTAACGATGACCTGTTGGGCAATGACAACCGTTTGTGAGTTTTACCGAGTAGCGAAGATATGCTTGATTACAGAGACATTGATTATGGTAATGGTGGTGGTAGTAGAGAAGATCGTCTTTGGGTTGGGAGAGGCCAAAACGATGATATACTGGTTTTCACACTTGTCTGATATTTGCCATCACTATCACCTTTATTATCATCATTGCTTTTATTAATTTAACTATATTGACTGCCAAAATAATTCCTTGAAGTGATGTGTTTATCTAACTCTCCACTTGCTGGTGATAATGGTGCAACTCGATAATGTGTCGTGCTACCGTGTTTCTCCAATTCATCTTCGTGTTTTAATTCTACTTTGTTGTTATCACCACCATCACCAATACCTGCATAATTCTAATCACCGGCTGGTGCTGGGAATGGAGTGTACACAATACCCGATGACGATTCAAATTTATTAAATGGCGACGCTGAACGAGAGTTGGCTACTCTAGCGGCATGAAGAGGTGTCACCCATTTATTGATCGTGTCCTAAATTGTTGAATCGTGCGCTGTGTTGCTGTTATTAGTTTCATTGACCGAATAATAATTGTCCTTTTGTAATGTTGTATTTGCACTTGTTGCTTATGATCGTGGTGACACCAGTGCTTTGTTCATGTGTGTTGCAAAGTGCAACGGATGTTGAACTTGACGTGTGTGTCTAGTTGATGGTCGTGCTTTCTTTCGTCAGTTACTACGTAGTGTACTAAATTTGTTCTACAAAACGCTAGGTGTGTTGTGTGAGTTTCTATTTCACGTTTTTGCTAGATATTGTTATGTTTCTACTGATGATGGTGGTGGTGGTGGTGGAGGAGGAGGTGCTTGTTTTGTAGAGTAATGATATGGTTTAGAAAGTATAGGATTAGTTCGAGACAGTTACGGCGCTGGAGCAGGAATGATTCGTCTTTTATTACCATTACAGTCAGTCGTTGTGTAATTTTTGTTAATGTCACTATTCGTATTCAAATAATTACTTTTAGGATTGTACTTTGCTTGCAACGTTGTAAAGAGCTCGTTGCCCTGTTGCCCATAACTTGGTGATGGCAGCTAGGACAATGACAAGGATGGCAATGACTAGTGTTTGTTATTATTCATAACACCGTCTTCATTGTATTCTGAGTTGTTAGAGTTAATGGATGATAAACGAGTGTAACTAGCAGCATCACGAAATGATTGCACTTCGCCTGTCAATAAATCTTCATGCAATGCCGTCTCATCTTTACCTGGAGCAGGTATGGTGGTGGTAAACGGTTTGTTAAACACATTAGTTTGCTTTGTGGCGTTTGCCAGTGAGGTAAAGAAAGAAGATGGTGATTAGTATGGTTGTGGTGATTATTAATTTACCATCGTAGGTGCTGTTAACTTTGTATCTGTTTTCACAACACTATTTGCGTTGTTGTTATTGTTGTTATTGTTGTTTGTCAACTCATTTTACTGCAACGCGGCCTCGCACATTTATTGCAGACGAAGTTGACGTTATTACAATTACTTGAGCTGTGCTAGTCTGTTAGAGTAAGTTGTATATCTAAATGTTGCTGAAGGTGGTTGTTCTTATTGCTGCTCTTGTACATCGTTATCATTGTCATTGACTTATTTGTTCAACGCAGCAGCAGAAATTTTTTACACTGCGGGTGACTAAGACAAAGACGATGATGACGATGAAGAGGAAGAAAGGGTTGCTCGAACCGTTTATGATGTCAATCCCGCTTGAGGTGATAACATCTAGTGCGTAAATTAGATATATAGTCAAGAATACTAAAGCAATCAATTTTTGTTCGCACTGTAATTAAGTACAGTAATTATTATATATTTTAGTGTATAATTTATGTAATGAAGTTTATAATAAAAAATAAGATGTAGCTGCGAGCTTGTGAGCTAAAACTATAAATGATAAATAGAAAAAAAAGATTTCTAATTTTTTACACATATATTAGAAATGGATATAGTACATTAATTATTTACAAGAAAGACACATTATTTAGTGAAAAATGTTTCTTAATAAAGTTTCACAATAATCATGATGATTGTTCTTTCCAACAACAAATAGGCTATAAAAAAAAAAAAGAACTAATGATAATTATGTAAAATAAAAACTAAGTGTTTGCAAAACAAACAAAAAAAGGAAAACCGTTTTCTTATTTGTTGTTGCTTCAAAAAAATAAACTACAAGAATGGTTATTTAAAAATTTCAGAACAAAGATTTAATAACACACACTTTTCTTATCTGCATTGTATTTGACATTAGTTCACTTTTTCTTCATTCAGTGTAAGTACAAATAAGATATAAAAAAAAAAAGAAGAAACAACGAATCGGATAACATATAAAGTAAAATGCTTAAATAATTTTCGTCATTAAAATAAACAAGGAAAAAAAATACAACTTACTCTTTGCTTTCAAAAGAGCATGTACATTGTTCAAAATATATTAACAAGAAAAATATACTTTTTTTTAGGACATAATAAATACAAAAGAATACAATAAAATACATATATTAATATATATATATATATTATAATTTTGATGAAGTTTACTGATTTGTAATCTAATAAATAGATATGTAAAATAATTATAATGGAAAGATAGCATTGCACTTTATCTTATTTCCGATGAATATAGTTGTTATTAATTATGTAAAGCGTGATGTGATAACATACATGATCAATATTTTTGTAAATCCTTACGGTAAGTAAAAAAAGAAGGAAAGTACATTTGTTGATTGGAAGTGAATTTTATTTTTTCTTGAGGAAAAATAGTTTGATACAAACTAAAATTTTGCGTAGCATATTATTATTAGTGAAATTATTTTTTTACAACAAACAAGCAAACGAAACAAATAAACAAAAATAGAAAATGTTATGTAATGAGAACAATGAATTACCGTCAATAGTTTTTGATAAATAATTATAAAATTTCGAACAAACGCTATATAATTTTTATATATTTATAATGCTGTTAATTAAAATATTTTTGTTTTGCTGTCTACTGATAATTACTTTAATAAATACCTTATGAATTGCACAACGATATATTTTTATAAATCAAATTATTTACTGTAATTACATTTTCATCGCACCAATTCGTTCTGCTGTTTCGCTGTACTCTTTCACCATGCGTTCCATGACCTGAGCAACAGTAGGCACATCACAAATTGCAGACGCAATCTGACCAATCTAAAGCTCGCCCTCATCAAGATCACCTTCAAACATACCTTTGCGTGTTCGACCGATTCCACAAAATTCCATCAGCTTTTCCTTTGGCGCACCACTCTAACTCAACTCGGTAATTTCTTTCCCGTATTTATTCAATATCAGACGCGTAGGCATCCATTTTTTCATGGAAAGCCATGTTTCTCCTTCCTTAGACTCAATACAACGTTGCTTGAAGGCATCAGAGCAGCTGCTCTCTTGTGTGATGGCAAATCGTGTACCAACTTGCACACCATCTGCACCAAGTGCCATGGCAGCGGCCATTGCCTGCCCACTTGCAATACCACCCGCCGCGAGTAGTGGTATGCTGCCGTCAATCAAGTTCTTTAGTGCATCCTTGTCCTTGTGTTTCGCAATCATGTTCGTCAAATTTGTGTGCACCTGCGGGATGAGGGTCATGGTGGTAATCTCTTCTAATCCGTTATGCCCACCAGCTTCGAAGCCTTCCGCGGCAATCGCGTTGACACCAGCCTCTGCACACTTTAGTGCCAACTTGGAGTTGGGCACGACGTGTGCGACTTTGACATTTTTTTGTTGCAGTTTTGCAGTCCACAGTTTGGGGCTACCCGCACTGGTAAACACAACCGGCACTTTCTTCTCAATGACGTATTCCATGTATGGTGCGGCATCTTTCATCGCGAGAGGGACATTGACACCAAATGGTTTACCGTTCACCGCCTCAACACACTTGTCCACGTGATGGCGAAACTCCTCAATGGTCATCGAGCCAGCCCCAATCAGACCCAACCCACCGGCATTCGTCACCGCAGACACTAACTTCCACCCACTGCACCACACCATACCGCCTTGCACGATAGGGTAGGTGATGCCAAAGACCTTACAAACACGATTGTTTGCTTTCATTGTGATTATTTAGTGCGATTAGTTTTTTTTTAGTATAAGTATTTGTGTATTTCTATTATTTAATAACAAAAACAAACACAAAAATTGTCAATACAAATAACAAAAAAGCAAAATAAAGTAAAATAAAAAATTTCAAGCGTTGTTAGTGTATGAGTAAGGATATGTACATTATTTAACAGGTATTTATATTATTACCTATAATAGTAGTTATAATAAATTAAATTATTTATATATTTATGGTGTACATTTGCCTATTGAATATGTCAATGTACTGATATCGTGATTAATACTACAAGAAAACAACAACAATATTACGTTTTTGAGCAAAATAGTCTATGATAGATCTATAAAAATACGCATTCTATGGAAATACACGTATTCTATTTATATATTACAAAAGAAAAATAGCAAGAAATAAAGAAGAAAATAAAATAAATTAATTTTATGAAGAATGAACTATACTCTCTCTCGCAACTAGTTAATTAAAATGAGCTTGATGAGCTAGTTGATTTCTTAGCAAAGAGTAATTCATCGGCTTCATCATCACTAAATTCGTCTGTGTCATCACTATGATTAACATATTGGTCAACATTATGAGCACTGCTTACAATTTTACGCTACTGTGCAGCTTCTGCCCGTTGCATTCGTGCAAATAAACTAATCGGTGAGGCAGCAGCAACCTCGTCGTCGCTATCACTATCCTTGTTGGCTGTATTGTCATTATGCACATTGTATTCAGTGTCGTTACGTTATCGTGTTGCACTCGTATTCTTTTCACGTTACGTGATAAGTGACAGTTGTGATTTATGTGTTCATGCAATACCACTTCACACCTGCTGCTCTTACTGTAAAAGAGCACGTCGTTCATCTACTTCTTCCATATTAATCATGTCATTTATTTGGGTGTTTATTTGTTACAATACATTCTTTTATGCAATTTACTTTGCCCGCACTGACTAACTTTTACTGTCATCTTTTTATTCAATTGATCTTGATGTTGTTGATGTTGTTGTACTGCTAGATGATGACGGCACATTTCGATGTACCTATTATTTGTTTGTAACGTCACCACTGCTATGTTTGCTTGATTGTGTAGTAGTAATAGTAGTAGTAGTGATTGATTATGAAGATGTGTACGACGTGTTAGTAGATTAGTGTTACTGTGTTTATAATTTCTTACTTGTGCCTGCACGTTAAGGTTAGTTTTTGTGCTATAGCTCTTACTACGTTGGCAGCTATACTGATGCACGCTGATCGTACACCTGTACATCTTCTACAAGGTTACTACTATTTTTATAATGATTAATGTTGACTCTTTCACCTGTAGGCTAATCGTTGTGTGCTGTTGCATTTACTGCAGGTAATGTTGATGGTAGTGCATTGCCATGTCTTACATGATCATTTTTGTTTATTTATTTATGCCCATTTTTGATACATTCACATTACTACTGTTATATATTGTGATTGGTGTTATGTTATTACTTTCCTTTCTTCACTGTATCACTAGCGATGCTGCTGTTATTATTATTTTCTTGTTTGCCTGCATGCATATCGCTATCTAACTATCACGAACTGATTACTTTTTACACATTTCTCTTGGCATTATTTTACTTATTATCACTGTTGATTTTATTACTAGTATTATTTATTTTGTGATTATATATTGTTTTCTTGTCAATTATGTCTTACGATTTATGCTATTTATTTTTAGTCGTGCTATAATCATCATGCCTGTTGCCACCAATGTGTTCACTTAGTAACATTCGTAGTTTAAACTGTAAACGAGCAATCTCATCATTTTTGGCATCACTCTCCTGTGCGTATTCTGCATACATGCGTTAAATATGTGAGGACAATGACTATACTTTGCGTTTCAACTGATTTACTTAGACCAAGCGTGATGACGCTAACTCTTCTCACTTGGCACACTTTACCTGCATTAATAATAACTTTTCATTATTTTCACGTAGCTTGATTAGCTGAAATGCATTTACTTCGTCATGTTGCATTCGCTCTTACGCCATAGCCCTCTGTGATTTGAGTAACTGATTTCGTTACGCCTCAAGGCTTTACTTCAATGTCGTGAGAGCCTGTCTTTCATTGGCTAGTTTTACTTCCAGTGCTCGTTTCTGCTATGCCATTGCCTCAGTCATGTTACTTATTCGTACTGCAAAATTTTATGCAGCTTCTTGCTTCGCATGCTACAGTGTTTCACGCTCAAAACGTTCACGCTTCATTTCGTACTCCTTGCGAAGCTGTGCATGCATCTCTTGCTTGTACGTCTACAATCGACGCTCTACCGCCAACTGGAAGGAGAGTGGTGTGGCAGAGGGTGTATAACAGTAAAGATCACTATTTTATCGACACTACCTGCCATCATGGTTTCTAATTGATGCAACATTAAACAAATGCCGAGAACGTTGTATGTGAGACATTTATAGTGCATGCTTGACATCCACAGCGGCCAGTCGAGCTTACAATGTAGTCAGTGGTGCATAGCCATTTCGTTTACTAGCACCTCGATTATCATTTTTAAAATCACTAAAATGATCATTTACTTATTTGTGACGATCACCACCAAATACTTCTGTAGCAAACTATCCATGTTACGTTTGTGTACCTGCTGTACGATTAGTACATGTCATACGTGTTTTACTACCACTACTACTAATGTGTCTTTGAAGTAAAAGATTGCATTATATCAGGGATTGTAATACGCTATACCTACTTGCATTACGCATACGTATTTGACGATAAATCTTGCCATCATCATCATCATCATTTTCGCATATATTTGCAACATTTGCATTTCCTGCTGATGTACCATGATGTGACGAAGTTAGTGAAGAAGAAGAAGAAGTAGAATGCACGAGTAGCATTTTTCGTAGCACTTCGTCCTACTATTCACGAACACCACAGTCTGTCAACGGCAGCACTACAGCTTCGTTTACAAACAACGAGTATGTGAGTTGACGTTATGTGATGCGTAGGTGATGTGCAACCAGAGCATCGGCAACATGAGCGCACCACTTCTGAAATGCAAAGTGTGTTTCTTGTTGTCATTGTTATTCTTATTATTACTACTTATATTATTATTACTACTACAGACTTTGCTTTTGTTACTGCACTGAGGCTTATTTTTGTGTTTGGTGTTAAGGTAGTGGTAGCGTAGCAACCAAATGGTCCGTTGTTAACTCATTAAGCTAATTTGCACTTCTTGCATCTTGTGTAGCAAAGATAGATCGCATTTTTTCAAAGTTTTACAACGAATCGTACTGTTTACTGGCAGTGGATGATGAAGTAGGTAATTTACTAGTAGCACCATTAGCACCCACTGCATTACAACTACTACTCGGTTGTTTTTCTTTGGCACGTTTCATTTTCGTCTCTTTCAATACTCCTTCTAACATCATCCCACGCAATTAGGTCTTGAGTCGATTCAATGCGCCACATTGCTTGAGATGTGCTTCTACTGCGGTACGTAATTCATTGACTGAAAGCGTTTTTACTGCTGCAAACGGAAGATTGTCAGCAGCAGCACCAGAAGCCGCCGTTCTTTAATTTCTACACTACTAAGCCATCATTAGTGTATGTATGTAGCTAAATAACTTTGTATAAAATACACTAAATAAATATATACTGTTATTTAACGTATTGCAAATATTGTTAAACGGTAAATGCACAGATAATATATATCTTGTATGTATAAAAAGATGATTGATAGCGATAGTCAAAATTTGTTTGTAGTAGCAGTTTTCATCATAAGATGCAATACAAAATAATTAATTAGAAAAAAAGCGTAAGTACTACTTTGAACTTACACAGTATACATTTTGTTTACGTGTATGACATTTATTTTATCACAACATAATAAAATATAGAAAAAATAAAAAATAAAAATTTTATCTATTTATGTATTAATTCAAATTTACTATTATAATTGATTCTACACTATAAATATATATATATATTTTTTTCTTATGTAAATTTGAACTAATCTACAAAGTATGGTGAGTGTCACATATAGTATGCTGCATTAGCTGAACTGTTTGCATTGGCAGCAGCTTGACTAGTTGTCATAGATATTGTAAGTGCTGACAATGATGCACTGTTGTTTACTGTGTTATTCGCGTGTGATGAAGGTGACTATGTGTTACACAGTGCCAGCGTGTGTAGAAGTATGCGTAGTTGACGTCATTGATGCAGCAGAAAAGGATCTACATTTACTTTACATGCATCCTTATTATCATTTTTATTTTGATATTTGTAAAAGTTTAATGATGAATGCTGCGAATGATGACATTGGTGTAATTTACAAACTACTTTCTGCATGTTCAGTCGTTCCTGCATCTTTGTTAATAACTGATGTAATAAACGACGCACGATTTACCGGCTAAGTGACGCTACATCAAAGGTGCAACTGTTGTAAGCACTAACTTTGATTGCAGAACTATTAGTGACGCTATGCTGAAAAGATGACGCATTGTGTTTATTAGCTTGTTGATTGTTGTCAGCATTATAATTGTTATTTCGTATATTGTGTAATGATTGCAGCAAGTAATTTGATTGTGAGTATGGCACAAGTGTAGACTAACATCACTGTCATGCAGCATTCTGCAAAATATCTGCACAAAGCACGTTGAACTGTGAACTATCAATAAATTTTTATTTATTCACTTTATTTTTATCAACATCAATGTTATCCTTCTGCTTCTTCTTCTTCGTCATTATTATCATCTATTTATTAGTGCTGTTAGACTTATTGAGTGAAGATGCCCATTCATGAACAAGTACACTCGATGGTAGAAAACACTGCAAACAGGCTAAAAGTCCATCGCTGGCTTGCAATACATCACTGAACGAGTGTGCACCAAAGTGTAGTAAAGCCTAACCAATACGCTAAACAGATTACGCACCCTTAATTAATTTGCTTGTGTCATCGTGGCTGTTCAACTTTACATTAGCACTAGCTTCAGCATTAATAACACCACCACCTTTCGTTTCATCTGTGTTGCATTTATCGTCTACACGGCAACATGTCTTACCGCAATATGCACGATGGCTTGATAGACATACCTCACGTGCGGCTTTGCATCATTGTCGATAGCAGCGTGCATTTAGTACATCAGCATAGGTCGAACGCAAAATAGATAGCGCATTCGCGGATGAATAGTTACGAGTGGAATGAATGGCTGTGTAATTACTTGGAGCATAGGCTGATGAGGATGCAACTTCATTGATAGTGTGTGAACCAATTTTACGTGTAGCACTTACTGCTAATGGACCTTACAACTCACACGGTGAGGTGAGTGAGACTAGAAAGCAGGCATGAATGAAATTGTCAAAGAAGCGATGCACACGCTCGTATTGGCGGTATGGTGAGCTTTATTGACTATTTTTATTACTTTCATGATTTATTTTGTGTTTTAGATCATTAATATCGATTCCGATCGATGCTGTCACAAATGCAGCCAGTGAAGTAAAGTTGTTCAGTGGCATTGTCATCGTGCTTTACTGACTGCTTTGAATTGGCAGTTGTGTTAATTGCTGTTGTTTTTGTTCTTATTACTATAATCGTTGTTACTACTATTGATGTTGCTGCAAAGTGTTCAACGATGAAAGTGCTGTGTTGACATTACTTTTGATGTGCAAATCAAATTGATGTGCCATGGCTGCAGCCACTGAATACGGATGAACACATGGTGTAATGAATGTACTATGAAAATCAGAGTACGAATTATTATAATAATTATCCTGAATTTTTGATCTTGTTGCATTATGCGCTAGTAATGAGGTATGATAGACGTGAGCAACCATGGGCAGTCATTATAATGTGTAAAATTGATAACCAACGTAATTTATCAACACCTGTGCTTCACGATTAAAACAAACATTTCTCACTTTGCGATTAGCTGATGTGCGAGCGATAAGCTCAACACCTTATGTCAATTTAGCGTCTCGCATCGATGTATATGCGCTGGCAATGAGTGGCTGCAATGTCCGAATAAGTTGCTGTAACGCACTCGGTGTAGCGAGTTGTGTGTAGACTATTAACACACTCATCAAGACCTACAGTCGATATCGTCACTCTCAGCCATTGACTCGAATTGCAGGTAAACGTAGCTCACGTGCAAGACGCGCTATTGTTGTTGTTGTTGTTGTTGTATTAGCCTGTGTGCGTATTTAAGAACTTTCTAGCATTTACACCTCCTTTTTATCTTACCCATCTTCTTCTTATTATTATTACTACATTTGCTATTATTACATTGGATGTAAATAGTTATTATACGTGTTATGGCTATACGTGTCATTGCTTGTTCGTCCAACCAGTGTACGAAGTCTTGCCGTCATGGGTAGCGCTGAGGTACTCTCAATTAAAATACGTTCTACCTCATGCACACTAACACGAGAAGCTGCGGAGCAGATGTACGAAAGCACCGGTGTGGCTGCCTCCTTGTAGTACGCTGGCAAATCAAACATGACAGATGCATAATTACCGTTTTCGTTTACAGAAATATTATCTTCATTATTGTGCTTATGCTTGTCAACAACTTTGCCTGCTTGTTGTGCAAATGATGATAGAATGGTGGTTGACGGATGGCTAAATAACCCAATAGAGTCAATGATACGATCATAACTCGACGGTAAAATGTTTGCTAATCGTGCAGGATAGGTAAACGCGGTGGCTAATCGAAGCAACAACATCTCAATAACACATCGACTACTTCACCGCACACTGATACCATAGTTAACATTTCCTGTCTTCAGTATTTATTTATTGTTATCACTACTGTAATGACTAACTTGTTACTACTTGTCAAGTGCACGAAGTTGCTTGAGGAGGGCCGATCAGGGCCATTCATATCCAGTTTGCTGCAATACCGTTGGGAATAAGTGTAATAAAAGTCCATCTGCTTCTGCCAAACACAGTCCACGCGATGTTACTACACTCAGTGCATCACACAGAAAAGTATTATTGCCATTTACTAAAGCTGAATGTGATTTACGTGATGATGATGACGAAGATGACTACAAAGATGAAACACTTGTCGGCTTGAAGAGCTCACTACGAGTGTGTTTGCCTGAAGTAGAAGCAGATGAATGAATGTCACGTTGTTTATTATTTATTGCAACTTGTGCATTAGGATCATAGGTGTAATCAGGACGTGATGACATGAACTATGTACTGCGACCTAGCACTAGTGTATACAACAATTACTGAATGGCATGCGTTACTGCAATTGCAATACTTTCACGTAAATGTACATTACCAAGGATTGTTTTATTTTTATTGTATAGTTAATGCAGTCAGTTAGACACGCAACTGTTTGCGTATGTGCTATCTCCTGCTTTCAGAGTATTAACTAATAATTAACATTGCTAAACTAGACGTGTTAGTGTAATTGCAGCCATTTGCAAAGTCATGTTGACATTATTCGTGTAGTGTGGCGATGATTACGCAAATTTGTCAAGTCAGCCATCTTCCCATTATTGCATTATTTTGTGATTTGCACTTTTATTTGTTACGTTGCCATTTAATCTATCGTTAATTTTATTATGTTACGATTACATCTTCTAGTATTTAGATTAATGTTATTATTACTGTTATTATAATGTTGAAGATTATAATGAAGTTGATGGCTGCGTGCTAGAATCGGCAGTAGAGTTAGCAAGTTAATCAAGCGCGTTAATTGTGCAATGTGTGGCAGCACGACTACACATGAGACTGTGTTAGATTACACCAGCCACCACACCTTTTACTCGTGTCACGCATAGCGCAAGTCAATCACTAATCTATTTGTTATGCATTTAGCCAGATGGTCCGTTTTTACTGTACAACTATTGTTGAAAGATATAAATAATAAGTAATTTTGACATTTATGTAACGGTACCAGCGTGCGCATTCATTGCACATAATAAGGCACTATACAAACGAGCACAATTGTAAGTATAAATTAATCGATTAGACTTTGAGTTGTGTTGCGTTTGTTTGTCTTTTTTGTAATTACTTACATTCTATTTACTCAAATCATTGCCAATACCTTCGTTGATAATACCGTTATTGATGAATACAGGAATGAATAAGGGCTTGATATTCCCAAATTTTATTACATTTTCAGTATTGGCTTTAGCTTTATTATTTACTGTATCTTATGAAGTGCTAACAGATGCGATCAGTGAGTTTCATCATATTCATTCTGTGTTAGACCGTACACACGTAGCACCTTGCAAAAATTCTGCATTTGCTGTAAAAAAAGATAAGGCCAAATTGTTTACTGTGATGTTAGTATTATTTGACAACAAAAGACGACAACTGTGCATACAAAATAGCTGTACACATGACACACATTATTCAGTTCGATTGTCAACTTAATTACCTTTTACATCTTACATAAAAGATGTAATACACACTTTTAATTATTACACTGTACTCTGGAAATTTTATTTTTACTACAAAGATATTTTAGTACTACTATTAATGTTACTAGAAATGTTATAGTCGCCAAAGCTACAATTATCAACTGCATCTAGAGCATCTCGTAACAACGTATAGCCACAATCGTGCAATATGTTCATTGTTGCCCGTATTCGCTGTAACAACGACATCTATGCATTGCAAACATCAAGAAAATAACTATGCACCGCGGACAAGTAAATAGCGTCACGTAATTCTAACGGCATAGTGTGATAGTATTAATGCCTTTCGTATAACTAATTTATTTTATTTTCCTGTCAATAGTTGCAAGTGAAAGTAAGTTAGTACCAGCTACCTCAAACAAAAAAATCAAACTAATTGAGTTTTGTTGCCTTTGTGTGCGCTAAATTGAAAAAAACTCTTTCAATATATCTATAGTGATAGTAAACACTGCTGAATAGATCAGTTTATCACATGAATTAAACAAATGTATCTGAAGGAAAGAGTTGCGAAAGTAGAAAAAAGATCATACATAAACATTAAAAGTTACGGTTGTCCATGTGAATAAAAATTAATCTGACATCAAAACAATGCATAGCGTCAAAAAAATATCAAGTTCAGCTCTGTATTGTTCTGTTCTTATAATAACATTTTTTGAGAGTTTTATTTGTAATTGTTTGTTCAATTACATGTAGGTAAGTGCATTCGTTTACACTTGTGCGCACACACACACACACAGATACTTTTCAACAGATCAAATCGTTACAAAAGTACAAAAATAGAATATCTTAAATAATTATTATTTTGAACGTTTTTAAAAATTTTATATCAATACACTAAAAAGAAAGAAGGCAAAAATAAATAACAGTCAATCAACCCTAAGAAATAAAATATTGATATTCTGAAAAATACAGATTTTTGAAGGAGAATGTGTAAAAGATATATAAAACGTGAATGTATATCATATATGTGATAACACATAAATACTAAATAAATAGATTTGTACAATAAAAAAGAAACAGTTTCAAATAGAACAACATAGAAAAAATAATCAGATATTGAACAAAACACTAACTAACAACGACTATATGCTATGTAAAATAGAACACAAATGTACTTACAGAAAACACCAACAAAAAAAAACATGTACGTATATATGTAAATACTAAACAAAAAATTATAATGACAGTGACGGTCATACAAAAATTATTTCCATTAACAATGCTATTTGCATGAATTGTAGAATTCGTTTCAACTAATTCTTTGAAGAAAATAAAAATTTTTTAGCATAGAATTTTTCACCTACTTTAATTTGCACTTTAATTTTGTTCAGATATAGCTTGTCTATATACATTCACTCCTTTGTACAGCCACATAAATTTTACTGAGAATATATCTTTTCTTTAGTCATGTTTATATGCATATGGCACACACATATATATCACCGATTTAAATACACAGACTTCAGAAGATCAATAATTGCGTAAAATATATTATGATGTATATAGCATAGATCAAATGCATATCAATTAGAGTATAAATAAATATTTTTTTTAAAAAATTAAAAAAATTTTAAGTCTGTACAGTTTGATAAACCAACACACACACACACACACACACATAAACAAACAAACAAACACACGTACATAGAATTTTTAAAACTCTTTACTACAATTGAGAATATTCTTTTGATTATTGTAGATTTGATAAATATATAATAACGTAAAAATATATATAAAAGCATTTCAACTTTTGATTTGTATTTAGCCACAACCTTCATTATAAAATATACGTACTGTTGATATAAGCGGAAATGGCTAACAATTACTAATAAAATTTCAACGATATAATTTTGACCGTTCTTATTGTTACTTTGCTCTTCAGAAAAGGTAATTCAAACAAATTATGTACTTTATTTGCACAACTGTAAATTTGATCAAACAATTTCCATTATAATTTGACATACCACTCAAACTTAACATAGCAGCTTTATTTATAATGGCAAACAACACAGTTGTTTTCCTTTCATTTTCGGTATTTCTATTGTAAAGATATCTACATACATTTTTGTTGTTTATTTTTTGTTTATGATTTGTTAGTACCAGAATTAATTTAATACGATCAACACTAGTTGCATAATATAACACAACAGCATAAACATTTCTAACAAGATGCATTCAAATTTAACTTGTCGATAAAGTACACTGAACGATAAAAGGTAAAGAAATGAATGCAAAGTAAACTTTCATGTAATACAAAATACAAGAAAAAAAAAAGAAAAAGAGAGTACAAGTAGCCACGAACATGACGTAGCACGAATATAAATGCACCGCAAATAGTGAAGCATTTGTACAAGTAAAACATGTATTTTCACTAACTTATTGCTTTGCTACTTTGATCGTCACTGAATTTATGTGGTAATAATTCTTTGCAAGATATAACATTACTTTTCACAGTGTATATTTATATAGATGAATAAAAATGAATGCAATGAAAGCAATGAAAAAATTATGGTATAGTCGTAGATAATAAACAAACTTTTATAATATATTAGAACTATACGTTTGATCTTAATGTTTATCATCTTCTTCATTCAACAACTTTATCTTTGACTCCAGCTAACTCATTTGCTTTTGCAGTTCTGACACTTGTTTATCTCGTTCCGCCTTTGCAGAGTTGAGCTTCTCTGAATGCTCCTAACGCATCTCACGCATCATCTTCTTGATAAGTTCCACCTCATGTGCGTGAGCGTAGCGCTCCTATGGGGTGTTGATGTTTTCGTCAATCTCTGCCTCTAACCAGCGCTCGTCATCAGGGATTACGAGATGCTCTTTGGCAGCCTTATTCACGTACCGCTAATTACTCGGATCACGTACTGTGCCAAAAAAGTCAGAATTACTTGACGATGTACTAGTGTCACCGGCACAACGCACGGCTCGTACCATCGTACCTGCAGCCGTGCTAGCTACTAGACTGACTAATATGTTATCGGCAACTTGACGTGATAATCGACGCATGATGTGTAAGTAATGTAAAATAGCGAAGCAAATTTTTTATAAAAGTAATTTTATGACAATGTTGAAGACTGAGATAACTGCTTTACAATCCTTTTTTTTTCCTTTCTAAATTGAAGCTTGTACTTGCGAAGGTACTAATTATTACTCCTTATTTCACAGATGTAAACGTAAATAAGAAATGCAACAAATATGAAAACGAAAAAATAACAACTAAATCTGAGTTGTTAAATATTAACTGTTTATAATAGTTGATATGCAACGTAGTACTTCTGAAAAACTTGTATATTGTAATTATTCGTATTAACGGTAAAAATATATATAGCGCTTTACTTGTATATGTGTATGCACAAATGTGTGTATAGTTACTGCAAATGAATAGTGTACTATAGTAGGCTTCTTTTGTTTTGTTTAAAAATAACAGCAATACTGATATACAGAAAAGCAAAATTCTGCAGCTGAAATAATATAAAACAAGTGCAAAGACGTTTGTAATAGTATTAGTAGTGGAAAATAACTTTGAGTTTAGTGCGAGAAAGTCTATTTTTAACGTTTAGTCTGAAGAAAAAGAGGGTTAAAAAAAAGCGCAGAAATAATGTGTGGAAAGAGTAAACATGATAAAGTTGTTGTTTTTTTATTCAAAGATTATATATGAATACAGCAATAACATATATTTGTTGTCATAGGAAATATATCAGTGTGTGTGTGTGTGTGTGTGTGTGTGTGTGTGTGTTTGTTGTTTTACAGACATGGTAGATATTTTACGCAAACTTCGTGTCACAACTATATTTTTAATACGATTATAAAAGTAACATATAAATATGTTAAATTTTATTTTATTATTTTTTTGATTAACGGAATACAGTTGCATTCATCGCAGCTGCTAAAATTTCCTGATCAATGTTAACATTGCCAAAGCTGCGTCGTGCAATCTTTTCCTTGCCCTTTTTCTGATCACTCCATTTCTTCATTTTACGCGAAATATCACCAGCGTGTATTTTGGCTGTAACATCTTTGCTGTACGCCTTAATGGTTTCTCGTGCGATAATTTTTTGTCCTACCATCGCCTGTAATGGCAAGTCAATAATTGACCGTGACAGGTTCTACTTCAATGACTGTAACACACGTCGCGCCGTGGCGGAGGCGTCTTGTCGAGGGCAAATCATTGATAACGCCGAAATACATGCCTTGTTAATCATAATTTATACTTTCACCAAATCTGCCACATTGTACGTTACATCGTCGTATGTGAGTGAGGCATACCCGTGTGAGATACTCTTTACTAGATTGAAGAACCCACGTGCCAAGTCAGCAAGCGGCATCGTGTATGTCGCACAGAGCAACGCCGATGAACCCGCGTGGTCGATGGTCTTACAGTCCTACTGGTTGCCTCGAAACAGCTGTAGTGCGATGCGGTTAATCTACTGAAAGAACTCCTGTGGGGTGACTACCACGGCGTGCACGTATGGCTACAAATACACCGCCGCCCCCTCATGCGGTCACTTCCATGTATGAATGGTGCAATCTCGCAATAACTTGTTTTATTTAATCATTTGCTGCACCACATCATTGGTGTTGTACATGTTATTTACACCTTCACCAATTGCTGTTACTGTTCCTACAGTAATAGCAGAAGTGAAATTGGCAAGGTCTGTTCGATCAATGTACTTGTATCGTACCTGGGGTGGGGTGACTAATACGGCGTAGCGAAATTCATTCAACAGGCGTTACTGAAAGACTTGCAAATGGAGCAAACCCAAGAAGCCTAACTGCAAACCTTGACCAAGTGCTGGACACGAAATACTCTACACCGTCACCGCAGGGTCATTGATGATCAGTAGTTCAACCGCCCTCGTTAGTTGCTCCACCATGTCATTTTCATCAGGGTAGAAGTCGGCAAAAACGACTGGTTGCACCCGTTTGAATCCTGGCACCGGGTAAATGATTTGTTTACACTTATTGCGAACTTTACGCGTTGACGTTGATGTGTGCTATTACTACGTTGTGCTAGGTGTATTGCTTTTATTATCATGACTATGTGTTTCAATACTTGTATAGTGTTACTACGACAATGGCACTTCCATTTTTGATTTATGTGTTATCTACTACTTCTACTACTATTTTTTCTACTTCTCCTGATGCTACTTCAGTAACATGTTTTTTTCATTGTAATTATGTTATGCAAGTACAAATTTTTACGTTGGCAGTGTCACGATAGTATCACCAATCATCAAATCACGCCGTTGTACATTTTTTAACAGTACATAACCAACCATCCCAGCCGTCAGTGAAGGTAGCGGAAATAAACTAGGATGAAGTAGACCTACTTCAAGTACCGTAAAGTGGTGTTTGGAGTGGAAAAAGGTCACGGTAGTGTTGGCGCTAACGGTGCCATCGAGAATACGAACAAGACAGTACACCGCCTCCTCATCCTTGACGTTCATCGCGGTAACACGCATCGATGGAAACGCAGCATAGTTTGTACTTTGTGTAAAAGAAGACTGTATATTATTCTTATTATTATTACTACTTTGTTTCCCTAATTTACTCGATCAAACTGGCTAATTTCTACAATTACCATTACCTTGCACATTATTGTTGTTATCCTTGTTGCTCAAGTTAATACCAGAGGTGGTGGTGGTCCAGCAATCGAACAACAACGCACGTAAGGGCACCATTGATTCACTGGCTTTGCGTCAAAGTTCACTTTATCGGTGCATCAGTGGCAACTGACTTCAGTCGGAGACACCAGCACACCCCTTTGGAGGCGGGATGCGTGTAATAATTGTATCAAATATCTGCTCTATACCTTGTTTTGCCATAGCCGAGGTAAAGAGCACCTCACGCTCAAGCAAACCGGTATTGTCCTACAACGCACGTAGCGTCTGGCTCACCTCATCGTCGCTCATGACAAGGTCCATCTTAGTAAAGACAGGAATAATCTACAAGCCTTGTTCAATGGCTTAGTTAAAATGCGCCATGGTCTGTGCCTGAAGTCCTTGGCGTACATCAATGAGTAGTAGTACTCCGTCAGAGGCGTGTAGACTTCGCGAGACTTCGTACTGAAAGTCAACATGGCCAGGTGTGTCAATCAAGTTAATCAAGTATCGTTCCGATGGCAATTGATCATCTTTCTTGTTGCCATCATCATCACCACCATCATCGATACCGCCACGAGAGTTAGCTATTGCCTGGTTTTGCAACTTTTACTTTTCATTTATTTTAACCTATTACTTGTCATGCGAATTGTTTCTTGTAACCACAAGCGAGCACGTTTGTGCTTTGATTGTTATTCCTCGCTATTTCTCTACCTGCAGACGATCCGTAAATGTACTTGTAGGAGCCGTAGCAGACAACAGCTATGCCTTACGCAGAAGTGCATCTGTCAGTGTCGTTTTACCATGATCAACATGTGCGACCACGCTCACGTTGCGAATGTGATTTGTTGGAAATGAATAATGCTTGCTTTACATCACTTTCCCCTTGGTGTTTAGAGTTACCGGTTAGAGAGGAGTTGCTACTCATCTTTGCTCATCATCCGGAATGTTATACTTACAGTGAATTTACGCAGCAATATTATTGTTGTGGTGGTGTGTGCTATTTATGCGTTGCACAGATGAGGACATGCTCGACGTCGATCCATGTGTTCTTTTTGACATGTGCAGTGCTTGCACTCTTCTTGATTATTCATTCGACAAACACTTCAATTGATGACATTTACTTCTCACATATGGCAAAAGTTGACGCTAAAATCGATAACTACCATTATGACTAATACGTATCTTCCGCAATCACATTTTTGTTATTGCCTATTTTTTTTTTTTTGGCACTGTGTAAACTATACTGTGTTAAAGTTTTTAAAGAAGATAATTAATTTGGAACGAAAACAATTGTGTACCGTAAAAATTTAAAAATAAATAAATTAAAATGATATAAATAGATGAATTTTAGTTCTGTTCATGTATAAGTTTGCTAGTAAAAATGTGAGCATACAAATGATGATGCAAATCTGACATTATTTTCAATGTAGAAGAAGAAGTTAACAAATGGCATTGGTTAAAATAGCATGCGCGAGAGAAACATATATTCATATTTTCTGGTCATTTCACATTTGCCTAATATGTTAGACTTACACAAAAGACAACAATAGTAATACAGTTACAGAATATTTTAGCACTGATTTTTTTTTAATAAAACAATTGTAGCGCGTACATTATAAATGACATCAACACTGAGATAATAACTTTTTCTACTATACATTGCAAAAAGAAATAAAATTAGATTGTTGAAGGAAAAGAAACGAAAATTAATAATTTATATACATGAGTAATTAAAACAGAGTTGGTAATTATATTTGTTTTTGATTGTTTACATTGATTTATTACTGTACATCTTGTAACACATTGTCAATCAGCTGTTCTGCTACACTAACTTTATTAGTGCTTGTGTTATGCTCATTCATTTTCTTTATTTTATCATACTATGGCATTTTTTTCAAGCTGCGTGCAATCATCGCTAGCTTCTTGCGTCGCTGTTAAGATAAATTAAGGTTATTTATTGTTCAGCACTTCTGTGTGTCTTTAGCTTGCACTTCTCTAGACTGTCGCTAAATAATGTTGTTGAACACATTATCTTTGCAATAACAACAACAATTAGTCTTGTCAAGCACTTCTTCGTTATCTCAGCACTTTCTTACACAAGTGCATCTTGTCTTATCATACACATCTTTGCTTTTTGTGTGTGTATGCTATTGTAGCATGTATGGAAAGTTTGATCGTGTTGTGGGTAAAACGATAGCAGTTTGCGCTAATGCTTTCGTACTGTCATTACCTTCTACAATGTTTTCCGTTTTAGCATATCGTACAGTATTACTTTTCGCTTACGATGACATCTAATGTTATGGTGTATACGACTAGTTATGTACAAAGTTGCCTTGATCATTACATCTTCTGTTTTATACTGTAGTTGCTAGTGTTGACACAATGGTTGACTAACAGCATTTTTTTCATGTGTCTGTTAACACGTGCGCATTCTGATGCTACAATGTAGACCTATTCACCTGTGATGCTGAATAATAATGTTGTTGTTGTTGTTGTTGTTGTTGTTGATGTTGTTGTTGTTGTTGTTGTTGTTATTAGTAATATGATGTTGTCGCATATCGAGCAGCAAGGTTTGCTGAGAGCATGAGGGGTGGTAGTAGTATTTTTTCTTGGTTTGATATACTGTTATTATGATGATTATCATAATTAACATCACTATTGTCTAAATGACTATCTTTCTGAGCTGCTACATTACAACTAGCGTCTTTGCAGTGTTGTACCGACAATGCTTGCCAACCATTTAATGCAGCAATGGGCTGACGAATCCGTGAAAGCAAATAGTGCTAAAACTCACTGTTACTCTGTACCTTGTCAAAGTACTGATTCAATTATTACAAGTGGCTAATATCATAACGGTGCCTGGCAATATTGCGTAGTTGATCTTATAAAGTGTTATTATCCGCACTGACAGGACGCATAAAGGCAACACTGTGTGCAGGCATTTGATTTTGCTCTGAATGCTATAAATGTTATTGCTATAGCTGCGCATTAGTAATCTGATCATTATTTACACACTAAGTGTTGTCTGTGATGCATTAACTGTTATTTGTACTAATAACAATATTATTTTTAAAAGTTGTGTGCATGTGCACTTGTGCGCCGCATTTCATTGCCACGTAAAGCTACTCTTCGCACAATACAGGCAATGATGCGATTTGAATAAGACTAGCTCGTTCGTTTGCGGACAATATAAAATTGTAATCTTGATCACATTTATTTAATCCTGCAAGACTGTTGCTATTCTTGTTACATTAATTGTTTCTGTTGATAGTACCATCATCATCATGATGATCAGAAATATGTGTGGGCACTGAATAAAAGTGTTAAAAGCCAATGGTATTAAACAAGAGGTAAATATCAAAGAAAATATGTATTTTATGCTTTAGCACATGATAAACACGATTTTGTATAGTGTTCAGAGCACTTGCTTTCCAATTGGTAGTAATGTTGTTAGACTATTTGTTACACTTTGCAACGCTTACGTATTGGTCCTACTGTTGCTTTTATTACTTCTATTGTTAACAATGTTGATGATGGTCTTGTTGTTGCAACATGACAAACAGTCATTCTAACTACTTACGCAGATAATCACGTACATTAACACCAAGCACACGCAAACCGCATTACTGCGTAGGATCGTAATCTTCTATTTCAAACTGTTCATTATCGTAGTTATTATCACTTGTTTACCTTGACAAATCCACACATGTATTGTGCTTGTCTCATTTTACATTATTAGAAGAACTTTGCTGCAAAAGAAGTTTTCATAGTTCAACCAATATTTGCACTATACTCTTTTTTGTATTTTCAGAATTACAATGTCATTACATTAGCTATGTGATGACATTCTACTTCAGTGTAGCACTTATCATGCTGTGTGAAATGATATTTGTGAGTGTGGTAAGTAGCAATGAGATGATCCTATTAAATTTTTTTTTGCGTGCATTATAACTTTGTAGTAATGTGTCAGACATTTCAGCTTTGAGACTGCATGAATTGTTGTCTTGTACACGATCAAACTACTGGCTTTTCATATGTATTAACTTATTATCGATGCTATTTATATTATCGGTAGTAGGTAATTTGCCTATAACATTTTGCTAAACGTTCAATGCTTAATTTGTATTTGTTGTGTGAGGTGAGTAACTGCCTTGACACATGAGTTGATGAGCAAGCAAGGTATTGTAAAGAGCGTCTTCGCTACTTTTACCAATATTATCTACAGCTTCGTTGCTTTTTAACTTTATTTTGTCAATGTCATTGCAACAGTGATTTGTGTCAGAATATATCATGGCATTGAATGTAATATGCACAAATAACGCGTTGCAAAGTGCAGTTACACCTTTGCTTTCGATAAATTTTTCAAAAAGTTACGTTACACCATTATTTGTAATTTGAATTATGCTCTGGCACACACCGATCAGCGTCAAGTACAACTCATGCAATTTGTCAGAAAAGCAAAAAGAGGTAAGTACATCAGACATAACACCTGTTACTAAACGATGTAACACATTCAATCAGTCAGCCAGCAGACGAGCAATCTGATTAAGCTCTGCATTGTGCTACAAAAACAAATAAAAAAGTGCATCGTCTTATTATTTTTATTTACCTGGTTGTGGTCGTGGAGTAAGTAAACTTAGTAGTGCATGTCAACAATAAAGCGCAAGCTTGATTTCACTTTATGCTATGCTGCCCTTTACCTGAACTTTATGAATTAGTACATTCAGGTTGTCTAATAGCACACAAACACACGCATTTGCCCCTTGGCTAACAAATTGTTTTGTAATCTACTTATCACATTGTGAATAACACACATGAGAGCACACGGTAGCAATCATTATGGTAGCGTTGATGTGAAGAGGTTGTAATCGGACATTTTCACTCTAGTAATTTTGAGTATTACTACCCGTTAATACTTGTGCATATGAAATACATAACTGTAAAAGGTTGCTCTTCACTATGTACGTCAACACTAATTGATGTGCAGAGGCAATATGTGTGATTGTACAGTGATCTGCTTTTCCGTCCCTTGAATTTACTCTAGTACTTTGATTAACATTAAACCTGTTGCTTGCATTGTTTCGATTGTGATGCTGAGATGCTATACTTGTTAAATTTAACAATTTAGTAAATGACTGCAATGCGTCAGTGCGAATGTTTGTTAATGCCTAAGGAGACAACACTTTTTTCTTGATAGTGGATGTGGTGTGCTTAGTTTGTAACATAAAATGTAAAATTTTTATCAGTTATTAGACAAGATAGTAATATCCTTTGCTAATATCGTTCACGTTTGACAAACTGTGGTTGTGCAGCAAAAATGATGATGACGACGTTCATTAACACGTGTCTGTCAAGAGCTGAATGCATAGACGAATATATTATACGTCGTTCTATTGATTACTTTGAGTAAACAAAGCCAGCGGTGTTACTTTAAATTTATTGTTATCATTATTTCACTTTGGCTCATTATTTAGACTTTTACAAATGCATTGGCGTAGCGATTACAGGGGAAAAGCTATAGAAGTTTGTTACTGCAAAAACTATACTTTTTACCATGATCGCATTCATGAAGGCATCTGTTAACTACAATAGTATGCAACTATCAACAACACTTTTGTTAGCAGTATTGTGTTCACATCCAGCTATTGACTTTACACAGCATCACTACCCTTTATTTTGATTACTTCTTGTGCTAATAACTACTACTACTACTGCTATAACTAATACCGTTTTTGTTACTTTGTTTTTTGGTTTATGCTGTACGTCTTGTATTTTGTATTTGTGGCAGCTCCACATACAAATTGACTGCTGTACTTGTTTGCCTCACGAAGTAGTTTGCAATAGAAAAGTAGACAATCATTGCGAAGTTATGTTAAGTGATGTGGTGCGTTCTGTGAAAGATTGACAAACATGAGCAATAATTTTTGTAGTAGTGACGATGAATACGACGACAATGGAATTGACAGCGGATTTGCGATGCTGCTGACTGACAAAGCATTGACGGTTGTGCCAGACACTACGAACTAGAACAGTTTATTAGGTAATATGCCTATTATTGTGATCAGCAAATCGAGTGAAAGTGAGCAGCACATTTTGTCAAGAGCGGTAAAAGTTGATTGAGTGGGCAAAAGGGATCGAGTGCACTGCACAATGCTGTCAAGAGCGCACTTCACCACAAACTCGTCTATTAATTTGTTGGCAATAATTTCATTTGCTTTTAGCAGAACAGGTTGCTACGATGATGTTGATGTTGCTACTGCAAGTCTTGTCTTGTGCTAATCAGCACATGTAATCAATAGTGTACACACACGCGCAATTCAAATAAGCTATGATAACATACATTCTCTGATGGTGCTTTTTTCATTTATGCTCCCAATTTTAGATTAGTGCTCTGCAATTTTAGAAGCGACATCGCTAATTTAACTTGTGACGACTGTGTTGTTGCTGTATACATGTTGACGTTCTTTTTATATCTATCTTGAGAGTGTTAATTACTACTTTTATTATTATTATCACTATTTGCTGAGGTGCTACATACATGACTATACGTATGTTTGATTCCTCTACAACAGCGCTAATTGTTTGTTTATGCAACTCCATCGAGCACACAGTTTTGTAGGTAGCGAGTTTGATAAAATGTCAAAGTCATCTAGTGTCATCTGCTTGAGCGTTACGCGTTCGCCATTGACACGCAAACCGCATTCCGCATTTTGGTATGTAGATATTAGTAGGTGTAAGCAACGTAATGCGGCTATTCGAATAACGTATAAAGATTTGCTACTCATATTTTGTCCCTCATCCTGTATTTACGATCCGTTGTGGTAACGATATTGATAATTCTGTCTCAACTACTTCTTTTCTTGCTAACAGCTGTACAAATCTTTTTGCTTTTTAGTTTAGTCAGCATGACTTTTACAATAAGCATCATCATCAACACCGGTCACAAGTATATCACCTAGTACGTTGTACAGCTCAAGTAACGTAGAAGTTAGGCACTGATAATCGTGCAATGTTAGAAAAATTAACGGCTTGGTGCAGTGCTAAATGAGTGCTAATAATATTTACGTTGTACTTGTATGCTCTATGCAGTTTGCCTTTTAGCGTATCACACTATCTGCGTTACCTTCTCTGCGTGCTTCCGTTTTAGACGCGTTACAGTCAATATTAGTACTTTACTTTTGATTGTAAGGTGCACTATAAGTTTGCACATCATCAGCGGCCATCATTAGTGTAGAAGTGGCAGACAGTTCATGTAATAATGTTTTTGAGCTCTTGTTTTGACTTTACATGACATACTTTGCGTCGATCAACGGTGGTAAAAATTGTTAAACTGCACATGTCTTTGCGATGTGGCAATGACTCTGAGCTACATTTTGTTGCTTGTGTGCCCTGTTTTGTGTATCACTATTATTTTACGAAAGTTTCATCAAACTCATATTAGAATCTAGCTTCTGTATTTATTTCGCAGCGTTTTGGTCTTACCCAACAGTACACTAATCACCATTAATTACTTTACAACTATTTTTAGGAACATACTTATTATTTTCATTTACTATTACTTGTTGTTATTCCACCACTGACTTGATTATATTGCTATCAACAGTTGATACGTAAGGGGCACTACAGTTCGTGTTCATTTTGTTTTACTTTACAACATTGACAAAAAATGCGATCATTTCAGTAATGCCAGCTTCAAGCATGGATGGCGTGAAACCATATGCACCTTCATGACTTAACAAGTCAATAATAAGTTTGACATGACGAGTGTGGTGCGCTTTACTGTGAACGTTACGCATTTGAGCAACAATCTACTCTACAGCACGTGTCAAGGTAGCAGCAAGACTAGTAGAGTGATCAAATAGTGTTTCGTTACCGTTGAAATTCTGAGTTAGAAAATTGGTAGTAGTGCTGCAGTAATTATGTTATCAGCGTTAATTCCATTACTTTTATTTTAGCGCTTATTGTTGCAGTTGTTGATGATGATGATGTTATCGTGGCAACGGAAACTTACCGAAAGTTAGTGTAGACCTCTTTTGCATTTATTGCTTCATTTTCGGCAAGACATTTCGCCCAGTTTGTGGTGGCTTTGGTGTAAATAGCAAATTACTTTTCTTTATTTCCATCATCTTTGATAGTAGAGATAAAGAATAATTTACACGAAAATATGATCAACTTAAACTTAAAGTAGATTAATAAAATTACTTGAAAGTTTCTTTTTAAATAAATTTAATTATAAAAAATTATAGTAAATAAAAAAAGGCTGTGATTATTTATTAGCGCATAACGAATTTATACTCTAAAATAAATTTAAAATCTCTTTTCGGCACAGGAAAAAAATTTGTTGCAATTGCACTACTCAATTTCAATAATAACAAGCATTTATATGTTATCTCAATGATATGTTATTATAATACGAAAGAAAGATTAAATTAAATGTATTGAGTAATTACAAACATAATTATTTTTGAAAGAGAGTATTTCATTTAAGATTATTTTCCTTTTGCGCGCGTTTTTATCCCATAATCGTTGTTACAGTTTATGTAAAGTGATGTCATTTTGATCGCATTGCTTAATTGTAAAACAGGAAAAAGTTGGTGGTTTTTTATTTAGTAAAATTTGTTAGGTAAAAAAAAAATTGTTTAGATTAGATAGAGAGGGAGGTGGCGGGGTAGAGAGGGAGAGAAAATTAGATTAAAAAATTTTAGCTCTTATAAATATACATATTTGTATATATTTTATCTTTGTTTTGCAATTACATAAAATTGAATTGACATCAGCAGTAATATAAGACTTTTTTTTTTTCAAATTACATTTGCTAATTATATCATAAAGAGTATTTACAATACAAAATGTATAAGTAGTAACTTGTATATTTATGAGTGTGTGTGCATAAATGTTTGTCAATTCAATTAAGTCAGGGAGCACGTGCGCCTTAATGGCAACAATATCTGCAATAAAGTACTTATAGTTCACTTATTATTAATACAAACACACATCTATTTTTTTCCCATTTTATTTTTACAACCTTAATTTAATAATTTGTTACTTATCAAAACATTGCAAGTTGACATAAACTCTCTTCTGTAAATAATGTAGTTTGGTCGAAAACAACGCAAATGTTAAATAGAGAATTACAAAAAACAAAGTCAATGTAAATTGTTTATTTGTAGCACTGACGAAAAAAGAAAAGATAACAACAATCAGAATTAAATGGAAAATATAAATAAGACCAATGCATATATATTAACACAAATTTGTGTACATGCAATTCAACTATATGAATATACTTTCAATAAAAAAAATGAAAAGATCGAGAATTCTGAATAATTGTAAAGAAACGTTTTTTTTATAGAAAAAATAAAGCAGTATTGATTGTTAATCAAGTAAAGTCTGCTTCGATTATTAAAGAAACAACATCAGCAAAAACACCAAAAAATATATTATGTCAAGTTCATCAAAGCAAATTTTTTATTAAAAATGCAATTACTCTTACCACCTGTGTTTGGATAATAACAACTAAAAGTAAACATAAAATATATATCGTCTTTTTGTCACGCAAGTTATGCATACTATTAAGAACATTTTCATATACAATCTAATACGTATCATCAATACCGATGAATAGAAACTTTTTAAGAAGAGCACTTCTTTAATCATTATGTAAAAAAGCACGTTTGCGTGTTTATTTTACAAGCAGTGACGTTGCCATGTAAACTTTTGTTAGAATAAATATATTACAAAATGAAAAATAATAAAAAAGATAAAAGTATGCAGACTTTTAACATCCAATCATAAATATGCATACATAAATTCTAGATAAAGTAATGTAAATAATAGAAATGATAACTAAATATCTCACAAAATACACTAAATGAAAACACTAAACTTTTTCTAACACTTTTTGTCGGCCACTACAACAAAAATGAGCAAATGATAATACCATGGCGTTCAGCAATGCTCTTCACTGTAAACACTTCTTTCTAATTTTGATTGTTTGGTGTAATTAAAGTCTGTAAAAAAAAACCAAAAAAAAATCAATAGGTAGAGTTTTATAATATATCACGCACTTGTTTAGTGTAAATATAATAGCAAAGAGGAGATGAGACAACTACATCACAAGTGAAATTATTTTGATGTGCCAATATTTAAAAAATAAAAAAAGTGTACTGAAGAGCAGCAGTGTAAAATTTACTTATTGCTTTACAACATCTTTATGCGTCACAAATAAAACATCAATTCCTCAAGCATTACGGTGATGAACCAGTAAGATGCTCACTCGCAAAGCAACAACACTAGTAACAAAAGATAACAAATAATAATATCATAGAAAACTAGTGAAAACTTTGCTTGTTTTTTCCCTACGTTTTCAAGGACATCGTGCACAAACATCAGCTGATAAATATAAAATAAGCAAATAAATTATGAAAAGCAATATCGTGTATAAAATACTAAAGTAAACACTAATTTGCTACTGAAAACTTTTTTCCAGTTGTTTGCTATATTACTAGCTTAGCATGAATATATACAATCTTATATCTGCTGCATACAATATATATTTTATTCATTCTCTTTTCTTGCATAAATTATTTGCGAAATGTAAGTGAGCAACTAGACTAGTTTATTGTTGGACAGTGTAAAACAGAATAATATATATAAATTTTTGGCAAGACAAACTTAACAAACTGATGATCATGCATTTGTTAACTTCAAACTGTACGCAAAATGACAACATCCTCAATAAAAAAAAAATTAATTTCAGATATACTATTAAAATTTGTTTTTTCCAAATTTTATGTGAAATAAAAGATAACAAAATTTTAAAAAACAATCTATTCAAGATCTGAAACAAAGGTCATCAACAAGCCAAAAAAAAAAATAAATAAATATGGAAAGGTAATAAAATTTAAGTTAACAGAAAACAAGATGAAAAAAAACAGAGAAAGCAATGAAGAAATACATATAAATTTAATTTGGTCTTTTATTTATTTATAGTAGGTTGTTTTTCTATAAACTTAAATTTTTTAATATAGAATGTCTTTACTGTACTTGTGGTGGAATTTGTAACATCTTTTGCTCTACACCATCCATCGGGTCTGCGTGAATGTTGCCCGAAGAAATCAACATGTCGTTTGTACAGTTGTTATTGTTATTGTTGACTGTTGCGGCAGAGGTTGAGGTCAATGGTAGTGTGCCTACATAATTGTTAGTCGGTGAGCTAATCGGTGTGAGCGATCCAAGTAAATTGCTGTTGTTATGACTGCTACCAAGATGATTGTTTGTGCCAGTGCTGCTAACCGAAAACAAACTGCTACTTTGCAAATTATTTACACCATTCGCTGCAACACAGGGCACATTATTTATACTAGATGCCGCTTGACTGCTGACAGCCGTGGCAGTGTTGTTGTTGTTACTATTCGCATTCGCATTGGCGTTACCTATAGTAGAAGGATTGGCAAAGACAATCTCGACATGCCCTGTTAAACGTAATATATGAATACCGTTTGTCATTGGGTTGGCGGAGCTCATGCCATAATCAAGAACAACTCGATTCAAGTTGCTCATCACCGCCAAGCATTACACACTGGTTATTTTATAACATCCATCAAGGTAAATTGCACTAAGTGATGAGCTTTTGGTGAGCTTAAGTAGCTGCTCCTCATCAATGGCTGTGTGACTTAGTCGAATTGTCTTTAATGCCGGTAACAGTGCAATTTCGTTAATATCCGCTAGCTGAGTGCAACCTTCTGCATCAATCATCTCAAGTGCGGCAAAGATTTTGTTAAAGCTTGGCAATTTTGTAATTCAGCTCAGGTCATGCACAAGGCTGTTGTCTTTCATGTTAAAGTTTTTCATCGCACTGATTGCAGGAATGTTGGTCAAGTCAAGTTTATCAAACTTGATGCCATCAACGTTGAGTGTAAGCAAGTTAGCTCCAATGCTGTTTAGCACGTCGGAGATGCTGGTAGGGATAATATTACCAGAGTAACGGCAGTACAACAGTTTCAACTACTTGAGATTACTCACACATGTAATGTCAGTAATGTTCACACAGCTGTTAATGGCAAGTCGACTGAGTTGCAAACAATTTTGCGAAATGGCTTGTAGGGACTCGTTGCCAATTTGACTTCCAGACAAGTTGAGGTCAAATAAGAAGGCTAAGTTAGACAGCGGCGTAGCATCGGTAACACGCTCACAACCGCACAAGTTGAGACGACTGAGACGTTTGTTAAATGTACCAATTAACTTGACAACCGAGTCATCAACAAACTGCGAGCATCCTTGCAGGTTTAACTTTCACAAGTTGTGTAGACGACTGAGTGGGGTAAAGTTTGAGATACTCTTACACCCTTTCAGGCAGACCTCCTTCAGCCATGTCTGCTGACAGGCTCGGTCAAGTGTGTCGTTGTTCGTGCGTGATGGGTCAAGGGTGACGACGGTGGGCAACGCCTGACTTATGCCAAAGTTCATGTTAGCCCCGCTGTGTGTGGGGCTCATTCCATTAATGTGATCAAACATGTTAAGATTGTTTCCGAACATCGTATTGGTGCCTACATTAGCATTGTGGTTATTTGGCAAGCCATTGGCAACTAACGTATTCGCCGACGCAGGTGGGTATAGTCCGGATGGCATGAGATTGGCATTGGGTAAGAGATTATTGGATTGAGCTTGTAGAGGGCTGGCGAAATGAGCCGCAAGTGGAATACCCGAGGCATCTACAGGACCAGGCATGGGCTGCACCGGGGATTGAATCGCATTCATCGCCATTGAGGTGGTTGCGTTGGCAATCAACGATGGGTTGGCAGCGTTGATCATGTTGACATTGCCGTTGGCAGAGGTCGGGAAAACGCCACTAATTGAGTTGGGAGACATATTTGGTGTAGTCTGTTGATTTAGCAAATTTAGCAACACTTCTTATGCTTGTTGTTGTTGCTGTTGCTGTTGCTGCTGCTGCTGTTGCGCTAACAGAGCCGCTGCTGTAGCTGCCGCTGCGTTTGACGTAAACGGTGAGTGACCTTGACCAAGTTGAAGCTGTTGTTGTTATTGTTGTTGTTGTTGCTGTTGTTGGTGAAGCGTGTATGCAGCTGCGGCGGCGGTGGTTGGGGGTACACCCAACATCTGCATGCCTTCCTACAACTGTTTGGCCGCTGCTAGAATAGCCGCTTCATCTAACTTGCCTGATAGTGAATTGATGTTGTTATTAGTATTGATGTTATTATTTGCAGTGGCAATAGACGAGTGGTGTGATGCAGATGGCGTGAGCTGAGATAAGAGAATTTGATTGGTGTTCAATAATCCATTACCATTGCTGACGGAACCACTCACACCACTGTTGTTGCTGTTATTATTATTGTTGAGCACATTAACATTATTCAAGGCATTCAAATTACCGTTCATATTGTTGTTAGTGTTATTACTGTTATTTATATTACCAGCAGCATTAGATGGTCACAAGTAGTAATTGTTTGGCAGCTGCTGAGTTGGTGTTCCGGTAAAATTGGCTCGTTGTTGATTTTGTAACTGTGGCAACGCCGCTGTAAGATTGTTGGCGTTCACACCTAACGTTTGTAAGGCATTAATGTTACTGCCATTAATGAAATTGTTATTACTGTTATTACTGTTAGCGTTATTATTGCTGCTGCTGTTGCTACTATTACTACTGGTCAAGGTGGTGAGTATGATAGATTGTATGTTTTGTGTGGTCGCCAGCTGCTGCTCTAATGAATCAACGCGCATTTGCAGCAATGACACCTGTGTTTAGAGTGCATCAACGTGTGCACGAGTCTTGTACAGCACATTCTACAATCCATGATCAGGATTCGATGCAACGTCAGACATCGCTGCGTTGCTCATCTTTCCGCACACGTAAGATTATGTTTGGAATAAAGTCTTTTTAAAAAATTTCGGAGTTTGATATATTAAATATATGTATGTATAAAATTAGTATTTTTTTGTATGTGTTTTGTTGTATAACTTTTTTGTGTAAATTAACAGGAAGAAAAGAAAAGAGTTTAAGGTAAATTATATGCTTATATTTGTCAGACAATATTTTTCTTAATTGTCAATCTTTACAAGACTAACAAACGAGCAGAATGAAAAAAATAAATTTGTGTATTATTTTGCTTTTGTTCTTTATTTACACGTATGGCGACTAGGGTATTATTCAGCTTATATATTAATGATTTTATCTTAAAATAGCGACTTGGTTGTGTTATTTCAAAATTAGATTTCTCTATTATACTTGTGTTTGCCTGCGTAAAAAAATAATTTAATCTCGACTCACTTACAATTTAATAGTGTTGCTACAAAATACAAATAATAGTTTATATATATGTATATATATGTTGGTAAATGTATATATCTGTGAAAATAATATTTTTAATTAGTTTTATAATTTACAACAAAGACGGAAAAAGTTTAATTTTTTTCAAAAAAGAAAGAAAAGTAGTTTATTTATGTGAGAATATATTTTTTTTAAAAAAAGCCTTTTTTTGTAAATAAAAAAAAAAGGAAGAAAAGAGTTTTGTGTGTTTTTATTAAACTTGTTCTTTTATATAAACTATATTAATATTTATCCTTTTTGCTCAGTAACCAAACAAATTATATGTTTATTCTTATGTTGTTGACGTCCCGCCTATACAATACAAAGATAAATGAAAATTAACACTTCTCTTATTGTGATGCTTAATATCAACTTGTAAATATGTTGCTCGAAAAAAAAGAAAGATGTTAATATTTTCTTTATTGAAACGGCTTTATTTGTTAAATAGTTTTTTATTTGAGATTATTCTCTTTAATTTTATAGCAAGACAGATTGCTACAATTAAGAATTTTGCTATAAGATAATAAATTATGATAAGTAGAAAAGATAAAAGTCACCAAAAAAAATCAGAGTATTATTGTAATTGTATCGTACAAAAACATAACCATTTATCAAAAAAATTTACAACGCCAGTTGAGCATACATATTTATCAAAGGTTGTAAGTTGTTCCAGCACAAAAAATTATGCTGAAATAAAGGCACGACTATTATATATCATTAAGTGCACCAGTGTTAAAGGATTCGTAATTACAATGTTAACAGTTTTAAAAATAAAGAGTGTACTTGCAAAGCATTTACAAAAAAAAAAGGAAATAAACTAACTTAATAAAAAGATAGTGTATTGATGTACATTAATATCGTAGTGCAGATGTGTAGGCATGTATTGACGCGCACGTATATGTATATGTGCTTGCAAATATATCAATATTAAAATTAATAACAAAATAAAAACGTTCTGATAGAACACAAAACAACAATAACAAAAAGAAAATTTATGAAATACCCTCTATAGCTGTACATTTTAAATAAACAAAAGCAAAAATGAAAGTTAAATGTTAAGAACTTGTAAAATGATGTGATTTCCATTTAATAAAATAAGAAAAAATAAAGAGTGCAAAAACAGAAAAAAAAACTATTGAACTGCTATGTCATTAAGTAATAAAGAATAGTCGGGATAGTGATATCACCGTATTTCACTTTACGAAAATTACATGAAGGGAGAAAGAAATGGAAAATAAGTTGTTATATTAAGGTGATTTACGAGAAAAGTAAAGTTATATGTGGGTAAATGACAATAAATATGTAAATTTGTGCGTGCGCGATTAACTATAAATTAAAAAAATTTTATGTCAACGCAAAATTGTTGTTATGAAAGCGCACATAAAAAATACTTTTAATTATATGCGAAAATTTTTTTCAAAATAAATGTAAATGAATTGAACATTTTTTTTCTAAAATGAGACTTTTAATTTTAGTAACGTAAAGCAAACGCCATATTTTCTATAAAAAAGAAGAAAAGAGAAAATCATTGAAAATTTAAATAATAAAATAATTCAACAACAAATATAAAACTATCGTATGCCCAATAATAATGCTGTGATAAATTACATATAATATTATACTACAATATTTCATTTACTTAACGCAAATCTTCTTCAGGTGATATATCGTTTGCGTCAGTTTGTTCGATCTTTTCACTTTGTGATTTCTCTTCGTTTGCTGTTGTTGATGCCGAGGTGAACGTTGTCGTTTGTTGCACAGTGTTAGCACGATTCTTGTCATGTGCTTTGGCAGTCAGTGATGACTAATTGTCATGTGGGATTGACAACTTCTTCGCAAGGCGAGAGACCGATGCGTCAAGGAATGACAAACAGAACGAGCTGTTTACTGCTTTTTGTAATTCATCCGCATTGTTCTCCTCAAATGCAGCAATTAACGCGTCCGCAGTTTGCTCTTCATGGGAGCCACCAAATCCATTAACACTACTTAATTCCATCAACTCTTACCGAGCTTGTGTGCCATTGCGATATAGAGTCAGAGACAGGATGATAATTTACAGCACAGCTTTCGCCGCATTACTTGGCTGATTGACCGCGTTCAGCAAATCTTTTTATTTGTGATACACACTTCTGCTTTTCGCTCCAGATGTGTTACGTTCATTGATATCAAAGCCTAGCATGCGTTTTGTTAACTGAATAGCATTCTCGTATTAATTTTTGTACAGTGCTAACTGAATGCCGCTGCGGTACACCTATAACAATTTGTACGGCGAGACACCATTTACTTCCTTCTCATTCTATAGCGCCGACACGGTGAGAGCGAAAAAACTCTTGTACAACGCCTACAGCTGTGTTAACTTCTTCTGAGGAGTGACTGAAGAAGTCTTTTGCGTCAAATCATGTCCTGCTTGCCCCGTTAATTGAGACACGTATTGATATTGCTTCTGATGTTATTACTGCCACATATTTTTGATCATCGCTGCCAGCATCGTTAACGCCCGCATCAAAACATCACCTTGCTGTGCAAGATCGCCACCTTTCCGGTACAAGTCAGCACTTTCTTTTAGTATTAGAACAGCCTTGATGTTTGGATCATTTATTATATTATCATTACCGTTGTTAGTGTAAAGCTTGTCATTACCTCCACTTCCAAGTTCACTCTCGGCATAAATTTACATATTTTTTTTATTTTGAAAAGTAGCAACACAGTTATCATTATTTTGAATATTATAATTTCCAGAAATATAATTATTTTTATGACACACTTTGCTGATTTTTCCTTTTTCGTTATTTGTTTTACCATCGCTATCAGTATTGATATTATAATTATTATTGTTATTATTGTTATTAAAATATTAATTTGATATTTTATTTTTTTGCATTAAGTGATTACTTTACGATCCAAGCTATTTGGTGAGCTTGCTTATATTTTCAAGACATTTCGCTGCGAGTATTTCTTCGTGCAGTTGCATGTGCACATCAGCCGCAGCTCTTCATGCATCACTTGCCTTTGACAAATTTTTTGCTATAGCATACATTTTGGCGGCATTTTTCATCTTTGCTACGGCTTCTTCGTAGTTAGGTTTGCGTTTGAACATGCTTGTCTTTAAATCTTTGCGTGCTTTCTACATCAACTAGTCAGCATCAGATTCAGGACGATCAACCAATTTCATCTTTTTCTTTGATATTTTTTTCTGCAAAAAGAAAATAATTAGTTATTTACTTACTGAAGGTTAGGTTTAGATATAAATAGAAGTGCTTAGCAGCTCTGTATAATTTACAAAACGTAACTGAAACTATTTTTTATGTGCTTTGTCTATTTAAATAATGATATTAAATTTATACTTGTAATAATTACGCAACACTAAAAACGTTCAAACAATTAATTTATGAGTAAAATAAATAAACTCACAATTAAAGATAAATATAAAAATAGTCATATTTTTTAAAAAAATTTATATATAACTCGTTTTTAATTTTTTATAAATAAACATTTTGTTTGTTATTAAGAAGTACCTGACTTGCACAAATGTAATTATTTTTTAAAGAAAAAATTTTAAATAAAAGTTTTATTCTCCTTCATACATGTTAGCGTAAAGCGGACTTTTTTTCTACTATTTCATTGAGTGCTAGGCAATTAATTTTTAAAGTAACAACTATATTTTCATTATTAGTATAACATAACGTTTTCAGTTGAAAAAAAATGTAATAGACAGACAAGATTGTTATTCATGTAAACAGTGTATAAATTTTATTATTTATCAACTGTATTTATATATATTATAGTAGTTTTCAACACAAAGAGCTATGCAAAATATTAATTTTGACGATGTAAAATTAATAAGCAAATAACAAATCCACTGAATATTACAGCAAACGCTTTAGATAACAAGATTTGTGTACAAAAAACATACACAAAGATAAATATTTATAAACTTTGCTAAAGATCATCAAACTAATTTTAAAAAAAATTCGTAAATTTTACCCATCGTTACTAATGTAGATAAAATATTGTCAGTTTCCATATCAGTAAAAAAAAACGAATCAAAAAAAGGGGATGTACACTGATTTACACAAAATAATAACAATTTACATATACACTTTCTTCATTTTTATCGAAATAGGATAAATTCACCTTTAATCTTTCTTCATTTTATGGCTATTAGACACTTTCTTATATATATATATATATATATATATACTACTCGTTGCAAACTTGGAAATTATTATATACAATATTTTGTAGAAAGTAAAATAAATTAATTCCAGCACCTTTGCTGAGGGGAAAGAAAACTATGCAGATTTGCTAATACTTACTGCAACCACTTTTGATGACTAGCTGTTTAAATATCTTTTATTTGATCTTAACACAGATAGTCGTACTTTGTACACAGTTGTTTATGACTACTTATCTCTGAAACTTAAATCATCAAATTAATTGCATTATGAAAATAACATTTGATAGTAGCTTGAAAGATTTTTTTGTGTGTTATATTATACTTGTAAAAAGTTATCTTTCTAAAAATATTTTAAAATACAGTCAACACACGTACTATATATAATCTTCACTACACATTTTTTAAAAAAATAAATATATTCATATCTAATGTATAAATTATATAGCAATAAATGAATTAAAATATATAACATACTCTCTATGAAAATATAAAATAAACATACGCAAGATTTATGTATACCAGATGAGTTATTAAGTAAATACACAACACGGATGAAACAATGATGCAAGCAATTTCTTATAATAATGTTGTAGTCTTTCATTCAATCATCTGATCGAGTAATTAAGCTTGATCTTATACTTGTAGTTTTATAAAAAACTGGAAAAATTAAGGCCTTATAATTTTAAATAATTTTATTAATAGATTTACAGCAAGTCATCTGGTATTGATGGTGAGATGATAACGGTAGACATAGCAGGTGTATGATGCTACGCTGAAACAAGATTTATTTTGTTCTTCTCTTTCTTACGAACATCATCGTTATCATTACTGTTCTAAATAATATTGTAATTGAGTTGATGGTGCTGATGCTAGTTTGTTTTCTCGTGTTGTAATTATGGCGATTGCCACTTATACTTGTCATTGTATGACACAGAAGATGATGATGACTATTTTGACGATTAGGAGTCTAATTATTTAGGGGCCATTCTTTGCAAATTATCACTACTATTATGACTGCTCATGACTAAACCTTTATCTGCATAATTTGTCTATTTACGATTTGCATCGTCTTCTTGATGCAATTCTGATTACTTTAATTACTATTGCTATTACTATCACATGTTATCATATTGGTTTGCGGCAAGATTTCGTTTATTTTTCTGTACACTACTAGTATTAACAGGTTCATCAATCTGTTCTTCAGCTTCTGGAAATGGTGGTGGTGGAAGGCGAAGTGGACGAGCTTTAGTAATGTGATCACTTTGGTAGTTGTCGAATAATGTAGATAAGATATCGCTATTAGTTGCATTGATCATCTTGTTCTGATGTCTATCTTTACTGTTAATGTTATTGCTACTAGATTACTGATCACGATGACTTTCCTGCTATTACCACTCACTATTGTTCTTTTTTTAATTAAATAATGTATTATTAATTTTTTTATTATTATTGTTGTTAAATTAAGTGTTATGAGAAAAATGTAAATCAAACCAGTTTTATTCACCGCTTCTTTACTCCATGCCATCACTGCCGCTTCGTATAAAGTTATTTTGTTGCACACTAGTTTGTAAGCGATGCACGGCTTGTTGTGTAGATTTTTCTGTACGCCGAAATGGTGCGATAACTGCATTTTCGTTTAGCGGATCAAAGTGACGAGTGTGTTGCACTTGATTTGTCTTGACCTACTCATGTTGTAAATCTTACTTCTGCTGTTGATGATGAGTGCGTAGCGGAAATGCTGCATGAAACGGTATCACTGCATCTTCGTCGCTATCGTGCTCAGCTGCGTCCTTCTACGAAGAGGATGTAATTTACTCATTTTACTATTCATGCGTGCTATCATTGTCTATCCACTCCTCTTCTTCCTCCTTTTCTTCTTCTTCTTCTTCTTCATCTTACTCTTCTTATTATTACTATTACTCCTATTTCTGCTACTCTTGCTCCGTTGCATCGTCACTGTTTTTATTGCTAGCTTGATTGTTATCATTGTCACCGTTATGCGCATCATTTTCGTCATTGTCGTTGAACAAATACGGTGGGGCTTGTGATGGGTTATTGGTGTTGGTTGTGTCTGCTCGATTGAGCTGTGTGGTGTCATCGTCTTCGCCGAAGAAGGCATTGGCGTTGTCGCTTCGTTCTGGTTCACTGCTAATGCTCAATGAGGCATTGTGCACTGGTTGAGAGTAAGTTGTGTTTGTAGTCATCGTATGGTGAGGATACATCTCACTTACAGTAGAGACTTGGGTTACTTAGCGTGGATTACCTTTTTGTTAAACAGTTCCTTGATCCTCTTCCTCGTCCTGCTCTTCGTCGCTGCTTAATTACTAATTACAAATCTCATTTGTCTATTTGTTCAGTTTATTTTTATTTACGTTTTTAGCTTTGTTATTAATATCGAGAAGATTATCATCGTTATTACTATGATCTTAACGTGTGTACTTTGCGTCATTGTTTTGTGAACTCAACGTTTCTACATTACTGTCGACGCATTTTACATTGTCAGCACTAAACTACTTTTTGATACTATCATCATCATCATTATTATTACTAGTTACATGTTGCGTTATATTACTTTGCGCGTTATCTTTTTTGACAATCTAAACATCTTCGATTTTTTATACGTCTGCCTTGCCATTTTTATCGTCGTTATTTCGATCATGATTTCATTCAGAAGATGACGATGATGATGATTATGATGACGATGATGATAAAGATGAAGTTGATTTAGTAGCGTTGTCATTTGTCACAGATGTCATCGTCTCTGGTTCTTCTACAATTGCATTTTTACTTGCTCCTGTGTCTGCTCTAGATGCTTTCAATTATTATTTTTTACCTTCATCTTTCATGAATGTCAATGGTGCTGATGATGTCTACACAACATTAATTATGTTACTATCATTATTATTGATGTTGTTAGGTTTGTTAAGATAGTTGTTTGAAGAAGTAAAAACAAACTACGTTTGCTAAAACGTGCCTATAGGTCGATTGTGTGCATCTGTCATGATTGAAGTAGCGTGTAATTACGAGATATGCGCACTCTGCTTGTTATCCTTGTCATTATCGTAAAGGTCATGCATAGGTATTGATCGCTATCTTGTTTAAATCTTTGTTCGTGTTGCCGTGTGATCTGCATGCACAATGATTTGCTCCGTTTCATTAACACCGTTATGATGATCATGCTTTTCATATTTATCGGCAACATTTAATGCAACAGTTGGACATAATGGGTCATGATGTGATTCGTGTGCTTCATTGGCATCATTTTGCTATGCCGACGGCTCCGATGATGGCCGTGGAGGGGATGGTGGTGGAGGAGGGGCACGTCGAATCACAGGACTGTCTTCATTCTCTTGGTTAATTTACTACATGTCATACTGAGTTTGTTACTGTGGCTTTTTTGTTGGCAAATCAATCACAACTTCCTCAACTCGCGCATTACTACTGCCTCGGTCAATTAACACGTGAGTACTGTGTTACACATTTGCCTAACCAGCACTTGCTTTTTACTACTCTTGCAACAAGTCCATTGTGCATTTCTTCTTCTCGCTTTACACATCTTCGGCACTTCATTCACTAGCACAAACTTAAACATGTGACGTTGTAGGTACTTGTACTACTCCTCCTGTTGTTGCGATTGCATTCTCTACCTTGTGTAATGATAAGCCAGGTGATGCAGAAACAGCCGATGAATCGGCCAGATTGCTTGAACTAGCATTCGCCATAGCACCTGTAACTGACGAAGCAGTCAACGTGTTTAAAGTGTTACTGACTTAAGCATTTGCAGCCTTCACTTGATCTGCTATATTACTTTTACTTGTACTCTGATCATTGACTTCAATATGACGCACATCTACAATTTTATCATTATTGCCATTTTCTGCTTCATCTTTCTTATCTAATTATGCTATCTACTTCACATTTTCACTTTCTTCATCGGATGCACCAGCTTTGTTATCTGTTACATCTATTCTTCTATTTTTTCGTTCCTTTGCATTGCCATTTTGTGGCTTGTTATAATAACGTTCAATGCGCATGTGATTGTCTTCTTTATCACTAATTTCACTCTCATCTGCAGAAGGATCACTGAACACGTTGTTATCGGTATCACTATCATCCGTTTCAGCATTACTATTATCATCTATATTTTCTTTCTGTACTTTCTAGCAATTAATATTATTACTATTATTACTATCCTTTTTGTTATTGCCCTCAGCGAGTATATTATCTTTGTGAACTTATTGGATTACGTGTGTAGCATCAGACAAGCCTGTAGGTTTGGCACTTGCGGCTACTGTGGTGGATAGTAATGATGCAACTTGCTGCTGCTGCTGCTGCTACTGGTGCTATTATTACACATTATCCTTATTCTATAATAACATCTTTGATTACTATCTGAATTGGTGTTGTTGTCTTGTTATGTTTGCGTTAGACTCCAGACCTGCCAACGGAGGTCCGGCAAGGTGTACTTGATTAGTCAAATTGTTTTTTGATGGCTATGCCATATACTGTTCTTGTTGTTGTTGTGGTGGTGGTGGTGATGTGGGCACCGTAGCAAGTTCAATGGTGTATCGCTATGTCTTGTGTATAGTGGCCGATTGCTAATTTGATTGCATCTGCATCTCATCATGATCAAACTGGTTGTACGAGATAAACCCGCCATGCCTCTTCAATCGCTCCAGCTCTTCTCTCTTTGCTTACTCTGCACGCAGCACATCACTGGTTTGCGGTGTATTGCCAAGATTTGGTGGTACGTCGCATTGAGGCTGAGTATTATGCAGAGTATCTTCTGTGATACTACCCTTTGTACCACTTTTTTTACCTTTGTTCATTTTCTTGTGCCCGCTAACAACGTCGTGTTTGCCTTTTTTGCTATTACACAATCCCATGATTTTTGTAATTTTGTATCAAAAAATAAGAAATTAAACTATGATTGACTTTACGCGCAACAGATAGATGAATAATAGTTATACAAAGTAATGATTTAAGCAATAATAACTTGTTTGATAAAATACAAAAATGCTAATATTTACACACAAAAAAAAAATACATTTGTAGTTAAAAGTGAACGAAAAGAAAGTTGTATATCTAAACATAAAATTTTTGATAAGATAACATTATATAGCTAACGTTAAATCATAAAAAAAATTTTATTATAGTAATGTATATATGCAAATGTAGAAACACAATAATGCAAGTAAAAACAAAAATATAAACGTAAAATTTATTTGTAAAATGAATTATTACAGACAAGTAACACTGTAATTTCATTTTGATTGAAAGCCTTTTATTTTTTAAATTACTTCATTAATTATTCTATTATCTACTTTATTTTTATTAGGTGTACAAAAGAAAGAAAAAAGAAAGGTAAGAAGTTATTTCATTTTTATTTCTAAATATTTTATTCGAATTAACATTTAATAATATCGACGTACAACATCTTCACGCCGGCGACGTCGTGCATCTTCGCGTCGTTCGTCAGCAACACGATCACTTTTTACACCTCTACCGCGCATGTTGTTTGTGTTATCTGCATGTGTATCCTTAATATTACTCTTACTGTATCTATTTGCTGTTGTGCGCTCTACTCTTTTATTATTGTTGCTAGTGTTGTTATTACCAGCAGTATTTGTTTGTGCAATCTTGCTACGAGCATCTCTGCCAGTTTGCAATTCACGCGCACGATGAGTGGAATGGATGTTTGATGGTACTTCGTAACTAAAGTTGTCCTGTTCGCGTCGAAAGACATAATGTTACCCGTACACATCTCTATCTCTATCGCTATCTCTATCTCGTCTTGATTTATATGTATCAATACCTTATGCACTAGCCACATCATGGCCAGCTCCTTCATTCTCTCGTCCACGGTAACGCTACCGATAGTTGTGATAATAATCATGCTTAGGAAGTTGCTCACCTATGCGTCTTTGTGTAAGTTCACGATTTACATCGTACTTGGTCTTTCGTGTGATGTCCTACGGTGTGTATTTGTTATCAACATTATCTTTGCTAGCTACCTTATCATAGACACTGCGTTGGTGTCGATCATTTTTCCTACTACCTCGTTAATTATCAGCAGCGTAACGCCTTTGTTTTTCGTTTCTATCAGAGCTGCTATGACGACGATGATGTTGACGATGACGTTAATTATGATGATTTTCTCGGTCAGATTATTCTCCTTTACGATCCGTGTTACTCTCTCCATAATCCGATAATATTGTGTCATGTTTACGATAATGCTAGCGGTGAGACAAGTATTTGCGCGATTATTATCGGTTATCACGCTTCTACTTATGTCTCTCACGATGTGACTATTATTTACCGTGTACTGATTATGTCATGTGCAAAGAGATGTCTCTGCGTTTATCTGCAGCAGCAGCAGCAGCAGCAACATTAGGTAAATTAGACTACGATGCAGACGATGATGATGATGATGATGGTGACGAGGAGGAAGACTACGACTAGGATGAAGAGGAAAATTACGACCATGTTGTACTGCTGTCGCTTTCACCGTTGCCATCGTTTTTATTGTGGCCATCCTCATCCTCATCATCGCTGGTGAGAAACAGTTGAGCCTACTCAGCAGGTGTCACCATGGGCACCTCACCTTCACCGTCATCGTTATGATTGGCATTACTGCTATAATTATAACTTTTATTTGCGTCTACGTTCGCATTGTGTTGTTGTGTGCTACTGTCTTTGTTCGCAGTATCGTTTTATTACACACGCATATTATAACGATGACCATATGGGAAAATGGCTGCATATTATTCAGGAAACTACTCCATTGCCGCGTCTCAACCAATAAAATGAAAGTACTACAGTCACTCTTGTCGGTATATACGCTCCTTTGTGAATGGATCATATTAAGGGGGGATTACCTACATGATTACACTTTTTCTACGTCTATGCGATGTTATAGACAGCTATAAAATTGTTAATTAATATAATAATTTGTTTGAAAAAAAAATAATTTTAGATATACTGTACTGTAACGCAGAACAGTTAAAATAATTATATAAGAATAATGTCAACAAAATTTAGTGCAAATATCATCTCATCATTATATTTAGTGTTAACAACAAAAATATATTTATACCTTTACGTTGATATAAAAATATTTGCAATGGCAACATGTGAAAAAATGTTGAAGAAGTAAAATCATATTATTTTATGTTATCACATTAAAATTTATCGTAATTTTTTTTTAAGTAGAGTAAGAAAGGATAAAAGTAAAAGAAATAAAATATTTATTACCATAACAATTGCTAATTAAATTTTTTTATTTTTTTTTAAAGATGAAAAGAAGCTCTGTACTTGTATCTCAAATGTGCAAAAAAGCGTAAAAAATGTTGACGCAGAACATAGCAAGTCTAACAACTGAAAATTATCAAAATGCACAGACACAAACATAATCGCAAATTTTGTATGTTGTGATCGTAGATGATTTGCAGTTTCTCTTTACTGTATGATCAAAATTTATTTGCTAGCTTCTATTTTTTTCCATAAAAACAAATACAAAAAACAAACAAATGTCTATTTATCATCGGCAATCTGTTTTAGATAACATATAAATTACATTTGCAATTTGATGGCAAACATATTATTTATTCTTACATCACAGCTTTAAGGTAAAGCTAGGCAGGAGTCTGCAAAAAGTAGAAAATGATATTGTTATTACTTTTATATAATATTTTGACTTTTTTTTAATTTAGTATTTTATTCTGTATAATAAACACTAAATACAAATGATGTACTCTTTTTTTCTATGCGCACTTTTTTCCAGTGTTCGTCAGAAGTAAAAACATAGTCAAGTTTAACATTAGAATGAAAAAAATAGTTTAAATTTATTACCAGCAAACATGTAAGTTTAAAAGAAAAAAAAATTATCATTTATTGCGAAATATGATATTAGCACAGCTTCTTCGTTATGCTTTGCAGTAAGTACATCAATACGCTTTTACCTTTTATTTTTTCACCTTGCTTCGTTGTAAGTGATAAAATTTATTTTAGATAGTGCATAGAAATAAACAAAAGAAAAAATAAAGATATTTACTAAAGTGTTTATAGTTAATAATTTATAGTTTATAGAGAGTTTGCTTTACTGATGTTCTATTATGATCGTTTTAACAGCTTAAGCTGTTGCTGTATCCACAATATCTGCTTCTTCTCATCACCGCTCAACGTGGAGGAGAGTGTGCTAGTTAACATCTGCTCAAGAATTGGTGTGCAAAGTGCCTCTTTACCCTGCTGCCGTAGCTGCGCATTTGTGGATTGTCGCAGCACTGATGCCATATCGCCAGTCACACTCAACGCCGCCAGCTTGGTCTACGGATATTCACTCGAGTTCTGTGCCGCATGCAATGCAAAGCTTAACATGTTGGCCAAATACGGCAGTAGCTCATTAACATCATTTCCTTTAAAGCTTTGCAGCATGGACGAGTAAAAAGACGCCGTGGACTACCACAACGTCATTACATACTACTCACTCTACGGATCACCACGTATGTCAATACACTGACTAGCGGTAAAGAGGGAGTGAACAAGCTACAAGAGCGTCTTCATGTATCGCACAAAGCGTGTGCCACCAAGTACCTGAAGAATAACATCACCGAAGCAGTTCAAAAAGGAACACTTTAGTTACCGGTCTACGTGTTCGTTGACCAGTGCATTGTACAATGTAGACATGATAGCCTACTCATACGGCTGTAAAGATGCACCACAGGCTAAACACAAATCACCCAGTGCCGCTACCGTGCCGTGGACGCTGTCTGGTTCATCAAAGGCGTTCATCGCACGAAGAATGTAGGGTACAATTTTGGGTAAATAAGGTTCGATGCGTGTTTTCATTGCATAGGCAATACTGCCAATCGCCACCAGTGCCTCATCCTGCACATGCTCATCGTATTTTTCAATAAGTTGAATGAGTAACAGCATGGCACGATCAAGGTGAGTGGCAAACCGGTCATTCAACTTACGCGCCAGCGCCGAGAGTGAACCGCAGAGCAGCGCCAACATCGTCTCAATCTACTCATTCATGCTACTCTGTTGTGCGGCTAATTGTAACTGAGCCTCCATTCGCTGCATTAGCTGAGGAGCTAGTTGGTCTAGGTAGGAGTGCACACAATCTCCTGCAGCCGCGTCAATTAGTGCATTTAACGTTTACTGGGCGGTGTTTTTCAGCTACGTTGATGCGCTATGATCAATAGCATGTAATAACACTAACACCAAATCACCATAAAAGGGTGAAAGTTCATTGGTTCGGTTACTAGACTAGGCCTGATTCGCTAAAGCGGTACCATTAACACTATTTTTACCAGCACCACTGTTATACAAATCCTCTTCCTCATCCTAGTCATCGTCTTCATAGGCTAATGCGAGGTTGTGTGCAATGTGACAGGCTCGCTTGGCCATGTTGACACTGTGTTATTAGGCATTATTGTTCGAACCAGTAGCAATCATTGGTCCTATTGCATTCATCAACTGCTGCAACATCGTAGGTTGCTTTAGGAAGATGTCTACGTAGTGCTCACACACAATCGCCAACACTCACGCACTCGTATCGGCTACGTTAAAGTTGCTATCATTAATATATTTCAACAAACCAGGTGTAGCCTGGGCTACGGTGTCTTGCAGTGCCTCACGTGCATCCCCTTGTGGACTACCAAGTAGACAACCAAATGCCATCACCGCCGCCTCCCGCTCATGCCAGTCGGTGCTGTTAATTTTTTCATAGACAAACGTTAACACGGGTCGTTGAACGGACAAACCGACCGCCTCGGCCACACTCTGCAGCAACTTACCACCGGCAATGGACAAGTTTCAGTCATCCTACGTCTGATCTTACTCCTGGCGTATGAGTAGCTGTAATGAGATGTTGACCAGAAAGCCAGCGCCACTCGTGGCGTAGTTACGGCACGATGCGGTGTTGCCTTACTCCGCCATGTCCCGTTCAATTTCACAGATAGAGATTCAGAACTGAAGTGCCTGCAAACCTACCGTCTCATCGTCATTGAAAATGGCAGAGGTGGTGATGGTGTGTAAAGTTTGAATGTATTAGGGTAACGTACTGTAGTACAACTCAGCTACTTTCACGAAACTCTCCATGGCCCGCTCTCGTGTTCGCACCATCGTACTCTTCTGTGCGGTAGTACACAGCGCACTAACCAATGCATTACGCTGTTCCTGCTGCTACATGTTCTTGTATACATACTACATGGCATTACACAGGGCATTGGTCGCCGCAAACTGGACAAAGGTGTCATTAACTCCCATACAGTGCAAGATAGCCGCTAACATGGCTGTGGTGTATGGCTGAAGTGCATCTTCCACCTACTCATGATCATGTCCTTCTTCGCATATGTAGCCGAGTGCCATGAGAGCGGCTTATTGGTGCTGCGTCGCGTCAGACTGAGCTGCAGCGACGAGAATGTTAATGAGCTACGGTCACTCTTTCGCAGGCAGTTCAATTCGTGACAAGCTGCCGATGATATTGGCTACTACGGTTCGTACTTAACGTGTAGGATTGCCTAATGTGCTCAACACCTACTCCCGTACTTGATGACGTACTGGGGCAGGTAATGCCTTTCAGCGCTACTACAGCGCCTTACGCGCGGCCACCTCACGTAAGGAAGGTGCAATGGCGTTTTTCAGTAACGTGCCAGCCATTGATCGGGCAAACTAGGGCTTTGTGTCATCGCGTAACTCATTGAGCACAACAAGAATAAAACCAGACAAATCATTTTATTTGGCTTGATTGACACTTTGCTAAGCTGGAATGCGCACTGCAGGGTCAGGGTTACCTAGTGCCAGCAGTGTGTCTGTGATTGAAGCCATAATGCGTAGAAAATCTTACTACCTAACTAAAATTTTTTGAATTAGTGGCTTATATCTATACTTATATTTATATGAGCTTGCTTAATTGTGTGTGTGTGCAAATAGTTTACACACTATATCTATCGTTTACTATGACGCACGTACAAACGCACACACAAACACACGTACAATAAAGAAAGAGTTAAATGTAGAGGAGAATAAATATTGTATAGCAGAGTAAAAATTTTGAAAATAAGGTAAAAGGTAAATACACTAACGAAAACAAATTACACAAAATTAATTATTTTTAAAAAAAAAATAATATGTGATTAGTTATATCTACCTCAAATGTTAAATAAATCAAAAGTGACAATGTAAAATGTACAAATGCAACAATAATAATTATAAAAAATATATAGCTGAAAACTTAAAACAGAATGGGTTACATCACATACATTGTAAAATATATACATAGTTAATGCCAAGACTACATTTACTTTTACAGGATAACAAGACATCAAAGCATACATATTTTCAATCACAGTAAAGTTTTAACATAATACAGCATTATCATCACTACAAAAAAATAATGTAAAGAAAAAATAAGGAATATCAAATATAGACAAGTAAAAAATAGTTTTTCAATCGAAAAATAGGTTAGATGAAGAACGTAGTAATAATTTATTTGTGGTACAAGTACACTTTTACATATCTTGGTATACTTAATTATCTCGTAATATACAAACAACTTTTTTTTTATCGCTTGCAATTGAATGTCTGTTACTGTTTTGATCAAACTCTAATACTATTCTCTTTCTGTGAATTTTTATACATATTACATTTTGTCAAGGTAGCACTGTTATCTATCAAATGAATACATTACTCCACGCAAACGAGAATATTACAAACAAATTGAACCAAACATTTTTAGAAATCTGGAGAATAGAAAAAAAATTGTACATGAACTATGTTTAACAAAAATTTCTAATAGCAATAACTAGCTTTTGTTATTTTTTGTGTGTGTGACTGCAACACATTTCTTTTTATGTAATTTTGTAAAATCTAATATTATCATTTTTTAAATACATTGGCAAATAACATTTGAATGAACAAATATATATCTGTATTGTACAGTAAATTTAAACAACTTTCTGGAGAAGAAAAAAGAATATATATTGATTATTGTTTAAATATTTTTTTTTAATATCAAAATACATATGTACACTCACACATTCAAGGAAAGGAAATCATGATGAAACTAAAGATAACAGCATAAAAAAATTATCACTAATGGTGAAGCAAAAAAATAAAATTTTTTTCTCTCTTATTGCTCATAATTAACTTTCTTGTATAAATTTATGATTATAGTGTACGACTATGACATATGCATATATTTCACAAACAAATGTTTGATTATTGTTCATATATTGTCAAAGTCCAACTTGTAAACTATTATACTTTGTTTACAAATACATGCACAACGAAAAAAGAGAAAAAACAAGATAATAATTCTGCTTATCTTTTATTTGCTTATTAATCGATTAGTTCGTCCATCTGAGTGTGTGTGCGTATAAATATGTAAATGCATGTAAAAAAAAAGTTATTAGAAAAATAAATATTTAATGTTGCACGTAATAAATATAGGTGCACCTATTAAAAAAATAATGTAAAAGTCATTTGATAAATAAATTGGGTTTTTTTATCTAGTTTTTTTTAAAACTTTATTGCTGTAGTTATTACTTTTACATTTAGTGTGTACTAGGTAATGGTGACTGAGAAAGCCGTTGTGAAGTTGATCTCTACCGAACAGGCGATGGTGAATATGCATCACCACTAGCATAGTTATCGTCTTTGTTGACATTAACACCATTAGTAGTATAATTAATTTGACTACGTTTTACATAGTTGGCACTATTGTTCACCTACAAAGGTGCCAATGCGTGCTGTGTCTCTGGTTGTGTCTGTGATTGTGCCCGAGCTTGACGATTAATTAGCTCTAATGCACTCTGACGAACCAGCTCTGGATCGGTCCCGAGTGGGGGCTGGTAGACCGTTGTCCTTGCAGGACTACGGTATGCATAAGTAGAGTTATCATTTGCACTGACATTTTGTCGCTATTATGACCTGTTATATGATAATATCTGTTGTTGTTGTTGTTGTTCTACTTTTTGTTGTTGCAATTGTGAGTTATTCTGCGATGGGTACTGCTCCATTCCATATGACGTGTTCATGTCCACTTGCGCTGTCGAGTTGTACTTGCGTTGCAGCTTTGCACTTCGCTTTTCATGCCGTCGAATCGCATCACGTGCGTGAGGTCCAAATCGTGATTTTTGTGAGGTGATCACTGGCTGGTACATGGCAGGCAACATTGAAGTAATTTTTTTGCCACACTTGTCATTGGTATGAGGGTGTTTTGGTTTATGCTGCTTACCGTCAACACCGTTTGCATTTTGCTGTGTCTTTGTAACATCTGTGTGTTCGCCTGATTGTGCTGTGGTATGCCGTCTGTTGCGCTTCGTGTTCTTGCTACTAATGTAAATCGGGAAGTGCACCATTTCCATTTCACTGTACGCATTATTCATCACGGCATTGGTCATTATCGCCAAGTCTGCATCGGTGGTGGGTATAAAGTATCCTCGTTTACGACCGGCAGTGGCAGGATCTTATTCGGCCAAACCACGTCTACCAAAGCCAAACTTGTCATAAGGCACATGTCGCTCTACACACCGCCGTCGTCCATCTTGTCAAATCACATTCATCCGCACATAATAATCACGCATGCACTTGTTACGTCGGTGGCATGCCTGCACATAGCTTGCCGCAAAGAAGTGCGCAGTGGAGTAGAGTGGAAATGTGGTTGTGTGAGGTGCAAATTTGCCCCATGCCGTGCCATAAACACCACCTTCCAGTTCATTGGCATAATCAGGTATCATAGACGCACTCACCAACGCACCCTCATACACTCGTTTCGTGTTATACACACTATCACCAGCTGCGTAGGCTGAACTTGAGGCGTTTGTGTTGGAGTTGAAAATGTCATCCAAGTTCAGCATCGCGGCAAACGCGTCAAGCGTGTTAGTCTACTGCAACGTATTCATCGTAATTCGTTTGCTCAACGCACCCAATACCTCATGATAGTACACCTGACCATTATGATCGGGTATATCGTACTAGGACAAGACTTGTAATAGCTCTAAGCGATTACTACGTGTGGTAATTCCTAGCGGTGGACGAAGTTACTCGAGCAGGATAGGAAGTATCTACGTTGGGAGAACGAGTTAGGCGTTGGCGTCGTACTTTGACCATAGTGCAATAAACGTGTGTATCTCACGTAATTTACCAAACGTGTGTCGTAGTCGTAGGGCCACCATGAAGTGTTACAACATCACCGCCATGTAGAGCGGGAAAATAATAGCATGAAAGCACAAGAAAACGGCAATGAAATAAATAGGAGCCCAATTAGTAGGACCACAACGTCCATTGCTAGACTGACAGTAATTACTTCGGTCCAGACTACCGCGCAGCAGTGTGGTTCAGTTTTCTAACGTAGAAATACGAAACGTCATGATTAATGAGTTGACAAAGGTGCTAAAATTGTTAAATTTGTTATCATAGTAACCACCACTGTACGGCACGACATAGCCAAAGACGTGTAGGCCTACAATGGCAAAGACATAGACACACAAAACGTGAATGAAACCAATGCTAATGAGTGCGGGCACAGACCTTTTCATGATTTTCACAAAAATGGTTAAGAACATGGTAGCGGGCATGGCCATTTGCACCACGGTAAAGACACGTCCTACACGAAGTAGACGAAGTACGTTGACGTTAAACGGCACCTGGTGCGTTGTGGTGGTGTTGAGGCCTATTTGTATGTACGATAACACTGTAATGAATAGGTCAACCCAAAAGCATCACTTGCTAAAGGATCGCTTACCATGTGCGATTAACCGAAGCAAGATCTCAATGGTGAATATGGCCACAAAAATGTACTGCAGTACATTTAACGCACGCTCCTGACGACTTGACATGTCATACCATGACAAAGACATGATCAACGCATTGAGTAAGATCACCACTCCCATGCCAAATTAAAACCATCGGCTGCTAATAAACTTGTGCAGCTGTACCGTAACGTAGCTGTTGGGGTCTCGTGGTAGTAACTGTACTTTAGGCCGCAGCTTCAGCAACATACGCTGCATTCGTAGTCACATTTACGTTTACAAGTTAAAACCAATGTGACCTAATGCCGATCGTTTGGTTGCAAAGTAGGCACAAATCATACCCGCAATGAGTAGTGAGAAGAGTACAAAGTGAGAGAGGTAGTAATAGGCAATAAACACTAAGCCCTTGTACGGATGACGGTTAATGCGTAGTGCATCAGACGTAGACCAGGCATCACCGGCGCTAAACAGCACCGCAGTTCACTACGCCCCGGTACTCGTCTCAAAGGTGGTTAGCAGACTCTCATAAAAGTTGTCAAAGTTACGCGGAATTGCACGCCAGACAAAGTGTGCCTACTCACACGCTGCTCGTGAGGTAATACTAGTATTACTGCACTAACTCATCTTGTTCATGAACATGGAGCAGAAGATAATTGCTCAAATCACATAATGCACCAGCATAATTAGACACACATTGGCTAGTGTAGGAATGGCATTTCAAATGGCACTGGAAACGTCATTTAACGTACTGGCGATTCGCCAAACACGTAAACTGCCAATTAACCGAAAGCACCGTAATACTTTCATGTACCGCAAGAACACATGACTTGAGCCCCATGAGATCAACGACACGAGAACGATGAAGCAGTCAAAGATATTTCACAGCTGCCAAAAATAGGCACGCTTGATGGGCAAGATAACACCCAGAGCAATTCACTTCATCACCATCTCCAGCACAAAGATCACTGTGAAAATGTCATCAAAAACGTGTAATACTTTGTACTTGGTGCTTGTGTAGGTGCCACCCATGTCTATGTTACCGTTACCTGGGGTGTAAATAGCCAGACAAATTGATGCCGCAAAGATGATGACCAGCATGAATATCTCAAACCACGGTGAGTGCACGATGGCCGAGGTGTACTGACGAACTGGGTGAGAAGGTGCAAAGTACATGAGACTATACTCGGTTCATGAAGTTGTAAAGTGCTTCTATTACGTACGTGCCTAGTGAAGTTGTTGGTGTGCTAAGGTGTAGGCTAGTGTAGCACGTCCGACTTGTTATTCACCGACGTGTAGACTAAGTAGTCATTGTTGTACCTCCAGTGCCTCCTGTACACGTTGCCATGATTTAGTCTTTTCATTATTACTGTCATTTTTTGTCTTGATTGGATTACTATAGTCATTCACATTATTCTCATTGTCATCATCATCATTACCATCATTATTATCATCGTACAACTAATCCGCATAGGTGAGGTTCTATAACGTCTAGAATAGTAGCATTCCACAACTTCAGGTTTGACCAAGAATGAGTTCAACTTTGAACTTGGTCGGCTTCATTTCATGCTCGATTTGGTAATTTACATAACCAATTAACGCGTTGAGGACCAGCTGCTTGGATGCCCGTACAGCGGCCATGTGACAGTGCTCCTTGTGTAGTGCGTTTGCGCTTCGCTATAGCACAAAGTGAGGTGCTTTGAGAGGTATTTGTTTGTGTGTGTTACAGTTAATACACACCTCAAAGATACGACGATGCGTGGTCGGCTCAATCACACTCTTGTACCGTAGCTTAGGACCAGGCAGTAAGGTATGTTCATAAACTCTTCCATCATCATCATTGCTCGTTGTACTAGATGACCTCTGTGAGGAGCGCATGAAAAAGTTTGACGTAGATGACGATGTTTGTGATAATTACTACTACTCTTACTGTGGGCTGTATATTCGATTAGTTGGCTGGTTCACATCAGTGATAAACTCACCTTGTCCATTAATTAATACATTTGCCTCTTCATCGACCAGTAGACGTCGTCGAGTCATGTTGGCGTGAGCCCGCATGGGTGCACTGTTTGATTGCATTGAATGATGATGATGATTGTGTGCAACAGGCATAGCTCTTAGTTTGGTCAAACGTGTTCGTACAGATATAGAGCTTTCACCATTGTTATTCATGATGTTACTGCTACTATGGTGCTGACGCCCTGGCAGCTATATTTGTTATTTTGACTTGGCTTGTTGAGTTTGATTTGCGTGTATTGATTGTAGTACACTGTTCATGTTTTTACTCCTATCCTATCGTGCGGATAAAGTATGACGGTAGGCAAAGACAGGATTAATTACCGAGGAGTGAGAGTAACCTTGGCTTACACTTACATGTGACGCTTTACTCTTATCGTTATTATTGTTCATAGCATTATTGTCGACATTGTCCACCTCTACGTGCTACGTAATGTACACCTCACGCTAAGATAAATGATTAGTGTTGTTATTACTACTGTTATTATTATTAATGTAATTTGCATTGTCATTAATTGCACGAAGCAGCAGTTCTCGCTCTTGTAGCATTCGCTACGTTTCGTGTGAGTCCGTGACGTAGGTGGTGGCAGGGATGGTGTGTACATGTCGGGCAAAGCGAAGCTGTGCACGATTGGCAAATGGCATTTGAATCGGTAAGCCATTATAGTAATACACAGAAGCCTACTCATTTTTTGACAGTACATTATGAACATTCTGTAATTTTGCACCTACATCGTCATTGGTGTCGTCTTCATCGTTATCGCTAATCAAAATCTCATACTCACCCTTTTCATTCTGCACCATGACATGTTCACCATGGGCAGCCGCCGCGAGCATGAGCTGCCGCTGACGCTCTACATCGTATTTGGTGGTATCTGCCTTACGGTATAGCTGGCCATTGACATTGACGTACTGAACTGGAGATACATTATTTATAGAATAACTCTCTGTGACAATACGCTCATCGGCATTGCGAAGAAAACGATCTTGAATTGGTAATTGTTGTTGTTGTTGTTGTTGGTGCCTGTCTTCTATACTTAGCACAGGTGCATTCATCCTATTCTACTATGAATGTGATTCCCTTTATGGTAGTTCCATAATATCAATTACTTCATTATTAACATTGTTATTATTAGGCAATGCATGAGCACCTTACGAACGTGCACTAACATGCTCTAATCGATCTCTCACCTCGACAAGTCGTAATTCTCGTCGCATATCCTCATTGAGTTGGTAGACTTCATCGGGGGCAACATCACGGCGTGCAAAGCCACCATGAATGTGTTTGAACGAGCGTCAGACCGTAAAGTCAAACCAAGGCAAACGATTAGCCACTTTTGTCATGAAAAACTTATTCCGACGTGCGTAGTGGTTGACAAAGTCGTTGCCGTACACGTAGGCGTAGTTGTCTCCTTCTTACGGCTGCTACGCACCTTGCCACTTGTAAATTCACAGTGCAATAAACAAATACTGTAATACATAGGCCATCACCACGGTAGCCATAAAGTACATCACCGTGTACCCACCACGTACACGCATTCCATCCCAGCTCGCGTACAGCCACTCGTCTCGGTTAACAGAAAATGCCTGGGCAATGGCTATGGCGGCTTGCGAAAAAGTTTCAAAGTTGACACGAGCATAATACCACCCTTTAGTACTGTTGGTGTAATCGGTGTACGTGTACACGCTACTAGGCGATATGTGATCGTGGTCTATTCAATTTACGCGTGAACCAAAAAAGCTCATGCCAAGTACAAGTCACATGAACATGTACAACGTAAACATAAGTAATCCGTAAGATATTTCAGGAATACCACGAATCAGCACACGTGTGATATGTCGAAGCAATGGACAGCCTGGCATGACGCGAAACCACTTGAGTAATCGAAACACATTAAAGATAGAAATTGCATTACTACGGCTGAAGCCAAGCTGAAAGAGTGAGCAAATAACAGCTACCAACTCAATAACATTGAAAAAATCAAAGAAAAAAGGACCAAAGCCTAATGCGAGTATACGAGAAAGCTGCTCTAGTGTAAACAAGGCAGATAAGATGACACTGAGGTAAAAAAGGGCCGTCTACCAGCCATTCGGTTGATTGGCAAATCGTGCCGCGTTGAAGACAACGTTGAGGAACATTAACACGTACATGAAACGAGCAAAAAGGGTGGGTGGGGCGTTTTAGAGAATATTACGTGCCATTCGGATGGGTGATAGTGTGTTTGCGTATAAACCGTTACTACCACTACTTCTACCATCATAACTGTTATAAGAGGTGGAGGCGTTGTACGAGTGATGTGTATCATTTTCGTCATCATTATTGTTATTACCATTCTACATAATCGGTTTACGTTCATCACTGTACGGGAAATCATAATTGTTCTGTGCATACTCCTCATTCAGCAACACTCGTTCTCGCTATTCTACGGTGCTGCTGTTCGTATCATCTTCGTTTTCATCATCATTATTGTAGTACATGAAATAATGATTTGCACCTGATCCATTACCATAGCCATACTTATCTATTTTACCCGATACCACACTATCGTACATTTTTATGCCATTCCCATTACGGAAGCGTGAGTAGGAGTTGGATAGGTGTGACAGTTTCGTAGAGGAGGACTAGGATGAGTATTTTTGAGGCAATGCACCGCTTTCACTACCACCATTATTGTTGTTGCTGCTGTTAGCTAGGCGGCCATGAGAGTACATGACGGCCTGATGAGTAGCCAATTGCTGCTGAACTCGGGCTCGAGCTCTGCGCCGACGCGCACGCAGCTTATTCAATGCCGCCTCTTCATACTTGTTCGTGTACGTCAATGGCATTAACCCATACTTACGCCGTAGCAGTGCGTACTAAAACAGGTACAAGGTTAACACACGTGGGTAGCCCATCAGACACATGTGTACAATGTTACGTATAATACTTCATCGCTGACCTAACGTCTGTGCGTACCTGAAATCGCCGCCTTCTGGATCGTTGACGATGATTTCTGTTGCTACATGCTCCTCTGCCACTTTATGACTAATTTTGTTTTTGGTAATATTATTGGTATTATTAGTAGTAGCAGTAGAGCGATATTTATCTTCATCTAAGATCGAGTACATGGATTCTCTTTCGGCTTCTTCTTGTGATTGCTACAGAGAAGTTACAAGAAGCGGTGTATTATTTTCATTATGGTTGATTGATTCAGGTGGATCTTGAACACGCTGTCTGCGTTGACTGCTTGATGAGTTGTTATGTGGTGTTGGTACATGTGATTTGGACTGTTGCTGTTGTGGTGGTAGTTGTGGAGGAGTTTGTGTTCGAATTTGAGTTATGGGTGATCGGTGTGGGACGACACCAATACTCTATCGAAGTGCAATCACACTCGTTGTGGACGCCATCGGCACACGTGGAGGCCTGGAGTGAATTGCATTTGCACGTTCCGTACGTCTAGATAAATTTTGTGTGGCACTTTCCACTTGTGTTTTACTTTCGCCATTATTATTGATTTGGCTAGTCTGTGCAGACATGGGCGACAACGTAGTACTTTGTTGTTCGTTGGTTGTCTCTGCTATTACATCGGACATACTGTTCTACACATGAACATATTCGCGTGATGCTTTGCTGCTGGAGTACAGAACGACATTATCTTCTTCATCACGTGAGGTGCGTCGAGTATTGCTGGTTTGTAAAAGATGAGGTGTAGAAGCGGAAGCAGAAGAAGTAAAATTAATAGGAGGAAGATGAGGAGCAGCTTGACGTGATATATTTACATGACTTTGTGTGTCATTGACATTTTATTCTCGATGGGGCTGTAAGAAGCGAATTTGCTACGCTTGCAACTCTTGACGTACCGCAAAGGGCAAATGAGATTGTTGAGAGGCGCCAATGTCGGCCGTCTTGAAGTGATGCTGCACCATTCCAACTCTTCCACCAAGTGCAAAGTCTACATACTGCATCTGTCCATTTACTTTATCTTTACATACTTGTGTAGGTGCTACTTATTGTTATTTGTAATTTTTGTTATTAGTTGTGGTGGTAGTAGAGGATAGCACGGATGAAACATTAGACGAACGTCTGGCTAATGTCAAGGGCTGCCCTTACTCTTGTTGTTGTTGTTGTTACTGATGTCTTTCTTGCCTAAGAGTAGATGATGAACGTTACAGCGGAACTGATAAAGACCGAATTACCGAGTTGGTTTGAGTAACCTTGTACAACTTTGATTACTGTGGGGATGTCTACTAATTATTAATATTATTACTTTTACTGCTACTCCTACTTCTCTTAGTGTTATTGTGGTGGTGGTTCATGTAAATATTCTTCTTTGCTGCATACCCACCCATACCTTCATCTTTGGCAATCGCTCTACCGTTACATGCCGCAAGTTTAGATTTCAATCGACGACATTATGCGACCTAGGCCACTGTCGCTTGACGAGTTAAGGAGAGTTGTAATTGAATTCGCTTCTCATCACTTCATAACGTTTTACGCACAGAGGAACGAGGTGGGGCAGAGTTGGTGCGAGTTCACTACGACGACGGGGCTGTGCGCTTTTTTATGGAAGATGATAAAATGGTCAAGAGTTCATTGTGCCGATGTGCTCTTTTCGTTCCATGATGTTCACCTTTTTCATCTCCTTTATTGCTACAATCATTAACACTCTCATACTTGGTACGGTAGACCGGGTAGTGTGGTACGTGTCCTCGTGCATCTCGGCACACGTAATCTTTAATTCGCACCAAACGACACATTCGTTGCTTCTGCTACGTTAGCATGTGGTCAAAGAGGTCCAGCTGCTTTAGCATAAACAGCCGTGACGTGTATTAAATTTTTTACAAAAAGACAGCCAGGTAGAGTGGGGAAATAATTCATGTGAGTATGAGAATGGCGAAGACGTAGTACAAGATCGCCATCACCGCCACCCCAGCACTCGTCTCATTGTACAAGCTCGTTCAGCCTTGAAAGGTCATGATTTGAAAAGAGGCCAACATTGCATGTCCAATGTCGTCAAAACTGCGAAAATTGAAATGTGGGTTTTGGTTATGTTGGTTTTACACCTCACGGCACACATACCCTTGTGGACAGGTCAAGCCTCAGTAAAACCAATACCGACCCGTTGCTGTAGGACGACAGAGCTGTGTAGTAAATGATGCACGTAATGGACTATAGCAGCGATGACGCAAGCCTCCACTAAACAGCTGCAACCCAAGCAGACCAAAGAAGAAAATAAAGTACAGTGCAAGCATGGAGACGTAAAACATTCGATTTGTACTTCGTAAAATAGACTTGGCTAGCAGTTTCATTCGCACAGGGAAAGGTACATAGGTCAGGCACTTGATACACCGTAGCATTCGTCATGCGGTAAAGTTTCACAACCGTTGTTACCACGTACAGGTCAAGATCATCATGACAAGTGTTGCCACATCGAGTCAGTGTCATGGTGAGCGTAAAAAGGCACGTTCATGCAAGATCAAGCCACTGGCAAAGATACGCATAATACACTACAGGCCGAGTAGCACCGTGTAGAAAACATCCGCCCATAACATGTAATCCGGTTTAGTCATTCCATTGCGTGGGGCGCTGTACCGTGCCCATGTCGCCTGGAAAATGGTATAGCCAATGATGCTAAACAAGACAATCATCTCCGCCACCCAGTGGTGCATAATGTTGTACATCACCACCCGTGCCTCACTTCGGGGTGGGAAGATGAACAGTGAGGAGTGCTCAAGTGCAATATCACGGTGGTGAATCTGGTACATTCACAGCTCATCCACGTACTGCAGCTGTCCAGTGCCGTAGTAGGCATCGGTCATGTTTGCCTGTGTTTGCCCAACATAATGTCCTTTACGTACATTAAACTCTTGCAATTATAACGTTTCATGTACGGTGCGGGTAGCCCGCTGCCGTAGAGGATCGTGTACGTGACGACGTGCGTTTACTGGAATGACCTGCTCACTTGATGAGAAGAAGGAATCGTCATCGGTGTACTAGGCAAATTGCTCCAGTAGCATCTACTCCTCATTCAGCGGCTGTATCGCCTGCTCTTCTTGTTATTGCTGTGCCGCAAATGATATGACCGCAGGTGAGGTAACAGCACCTGCACCAGCACCTGATACAGCTAATCTACTGTACAGACCAGCACCACGTAGATTCACCGGGGTTTACGCAAAATCAACAAAGTACGATTCTACCGGTCGAGTCTTGTTGACCGATAACGGTATGAGTGTCTACGGCACAAGTTACTTCTATACTCGTAAGTTTTTATTGTTATTGTTAGTCTTGTTATTATTATTATCATTATTATTAGTGGCATTTGTCGCTGCCGCTCCTGGTTGTTACTGCGAGTGTGAAGGCGTCGTTGCATTTTTTTGTTTTATTTCATTCTTCTTGCTACGTCGTTTACGCTTTGATTCACTCTAGCTAACTTCACGTGGCTAAGAAAGATTTGTCTCTCTTGCCACCTACTAATCATTTTTCATTGGTCGCATAAGTTGTTGTAAGATGTCCATGCCATCATTGAATGATCCTTGCTATGCAGAGCGTTGTGGTATGTATGAAACTTATGGCACAGTGGGTGGAATGATGTCTGACGTAGCTTTATCCGTTTCTTTGATATTTGTACTCTCATTCACTGTGGCAGTAGTTTTATTTGACGCATGCATACGTGGTAGTAATTAGCGCTACGATGGCTTCTTTACTTTCTTCTTCTTCTTTGTCAAAGTCTGCACTAAGTTTCTAACTTATTCTGTGCTCTGATTAACACGCTCCTTGTTATTATCCTCTGTCATTAACTCTCTGTCTTTAGTATTGTTTTAGTGCCTGTTACTATTACCATCATCATCAATAATAATATTATTTTTATGTTGCTGGCTGAGTGAATGTGCTAGTACATTACGTACAGTATTAGCTTATACGTTTTGCTATTGTTGTTGTTGTTGTTATTTATTTTACACAGTTCGTGCATGTTTGCTTTGCCCATTTTCATCAGTATTATGTTCACCAGGAGTTGAACTAGGACTATACAATTACATTTCATTGTGATTGCCATTATCATTGCTATTATTACCTGTGTTTGAAGATGCATGTTACTGCTGCTTCTATTAGCGACCTTGTTGATGTTTATGATGATGCTTATGATGATGCCGTCTCGAATCTTCTACTTTTGTGTCAGTTTCACGAGCGTTTGCTGACATTGTTGTTTTATTCTATCGTGGTAAAAGAATTGTCTTTCTTACCTCACTCTAATTTCAAGTAATAATGTAATTGAATATAATACGGTGTACTTTTCTTCTTTGACTTTAGAATTTCTTATTTAATGGTGCGAACGCAGTACTAACAATCAACTCCTTAAAATTTATAAATATACACTTAGGACTCGTGCTATACTTATAAAATATTGTTTTATATATTTATGTATAAAATTTAATTTCTTTACGATCGTCAAAACGTAAAAAAAAAATGAGCAAGATGGGTTGAACAAAGTCTTTTAATAAATAAATAAAATAGCAATAAAATATTTGTTTGCACTGCTATTCTTGTATTATATAGATAAATCAAAAGCACTAAGGTGAAAAGTAAAAATTGTAATACAAGAAGAAAAGGGCAATGTACAATACAAATTCTATTTAATTGTTATTGAGAAAAAATTAATAACTACAAAGAAAAGAGAAAAACTATATGTGCTTAACTAAATTTTTTGCTACTATTTTAAAATATTTTGTAAAAGAAAATAAGTTAGCTGAAATAAAAAAGCAAAGCACAGCGAATAATAATTATGATATAGATATAAATAGTAAATTTCTTCTGTCAAACAGTTTTACATTTAACCTTCATCACAATATATCTTTAGTTGCACATAAATAAAATATAAAAATTTACTATATTTATCTATGCAATTCTAAATTTTATACATTGTAATTAACAGGAATTTCACGAAAGGAAAAAAAAAGGGATAGTTTTACAAATTACAATGGTGTCTATGATAAATCTATGTATGTTGTTACGATAACTATAATTAATAATTTACTCTTTTCCATTACTTTTACACTTATTACTATTTAATATGTTTTTCTAATTGATTCACATACAAACGTTGTTGCTATATGACGTCATTCATAAGTTGTTTGAGCTATTCAATCGACTGCGCATCCGCGTTCTCGTTAATCTCGTCACCATCACGTTATTATGTAATGAGTTGACGTATGGTAAATAGTGTTTTATGTATTTGCTGCAGTTTGTGTGCGCTTTGGATGAACGATGTTTTACTATTATGTGAGGTGTTGCTGTTGAGAGGATCACTTTTACTACTACTATTACTACTAGTTGTTTTGTTATTGCTATTGTTGTCTTCCGTTTTGGCGTCATCACCACCATGTGCAGAAGTCTCAGTCTGTGAGGTAATTTTGGATTCTTTTACAATACTTTCATGTTGACGTTTATTTGAATTACTGTTCTACGATGAAGTTGATTACAGTATGTTTTCTTCTGACGTTTTGATAGCAGTTCCATTGTTGTCATGAGTATTACTAAACGAATTTACACTATTTCGCGTATTTGTATTGTACGTTTTGCCAGAGGCCTATTTGACTCTTCTCTCCCTCTATGCTGCTGTCTCATTGTCAACTACATCATATCGTTTCTCATCAAGAGGTATTTCATGGCCAAGATGACTGTAACGTTATTCACTGCGAGTAAAACTTCGCCTCTCTGACTAACCTCGCTTTTTTCACCTACTGTAATTATTATCATCACTATCATCATCATTATCATCACTATTATTCGCCAACACATGTGCACTACTCTCTCTTTGCAACATGTTATCTGCTTCGTGCATTTCACTACCATTACTGTTAGTCCCATTCTCTTAAAATTTTTTATTGGTGTCTTGATGGTTATATGCAGCCTCTGCTGTCGTTTTCGTTGAATGCATTTATGGTGATTGAAACTTACAGTGATGTTGAAGTTTATTCTTGACAGATTGCACGCTATTTGTTTTGTGTGTTTGCTTTGGTACGGACCCACCACGCTAGAGGCGAGCAATGCAATTATTAATCATTTTCTATGCACGCGAGCATCTTGCATTGCCGTTTTTTATTACAATATTATTATTGTCCCTACTGATATTGTTATTGTTATCAATACTTTTCATATTGTTACTGTTGCAATTACATTTATTATTAAAATTCATAGAGTTTGCAACATGGTCATTGATGCGATTACATGATTTGTGTACTTTTCTCTTCTAGTTGTTCTTGATATATTACTTGCTGATGTTATTGTGATTATCATTATGATTAATTACATCTCCATTACTAGTTACGTTCGATTCCATAGCGTGCTCTTGAGCAACTTGTACCGCAGAAATGACCGGTCGACGTGTCATGTGTGGTATACCAGAATTTCACAGCAGCACAGCGCCATCGTCGCCTCCGGTAACAAAAAAGTTGCCATCGTCAGAAAACTTGCAACTCTTGACAGGACCCTTGTGGGCTTGCACGGTGCAATACAGATACCCTTCCTGCACATCTCACAACTTACACTCCGCATCATCGCCGGCAGAGAGTAATCAATTACCGTTAGGCGCAAAGGAGATGGAGTTTACTACACCACCATGAGCCTGCTCATAGCGTTGCACAAGTCCATACGTTGTACTCTTGTTATTATTGTTAATATTATTAGTGCCATCTGTATAACGTAAGTCAAACACGTTAATGTGGCCTTGTACATCTCCACTGGCGAGATGGTAACCATTGGGTGCAAAGGCCAATGAGCGAATGCCACAATCTGTTTAATAAAACACATGAGCCAGTTTGCGTGAGCGAGTGTCCCAGACGTGTATGACACTATCATCACCCCCAGAGGCAATGTAGTGGAAGTAGGAGTGTGAGGTAAATGGTGATTGCACCGCTAGACAGCGTACTCAGTTGGTGTGTGCCGTTACACTAAATTTATTAAAATCACCACTGTCCATTTGTGCGTTGAGAAATGATTGATAAGGTATTTATGAAATGTTGGCAGAGAAGCCACCCACAAATCGAGCACCCAGCAGGCGACCAATGCGAGTCCTTGATGTGTGATTAGTATTTACGCGCTTTGTATTGACCTTCGTAAATGACAAAGACGTTAGTGGTGCTGATGTAGATGTGCCAGTGCTATACTACACATCTCAACACTTCACACTCTTGTCATCGCCTGCAGTGTACAAGTGCGATGAACCGTCGTGTGCAAACGCAATCGCTCTCGTTGCACCTGCATGAGCCTTTCACATACACACCGACACCTCCGGCTATCGATTAGGCCAAACATGACGAAGTACACTATTAGCATTCCTATGCTTGCTATTGACTGAAAATTGATTAGTGCTATTGATGGGACAGTATAGTTAGTCTTACTAACGTGAATTCACATGACAACTTTTATTTCACTTTAAGTTGCAACCATTGCCTTTGTACATGATGTTTTTACAATTATTCTACCAGTTATTTTACAGGCTTGTGTAGTTATTTACTTCATATAATTGATTTAGTGTATGGTAGTTTTCAGTTGTGTTCACGTCAATGTCATAGGAGGTGTCGTACACATGTGAATCGTTGACGTAGTCATCAAGTAAAATGTCAGATCGAATAGGATAGGCAAGTCGTGACTGTGTGCTTCGTCCAGTTGGACGTCATAAGCGGATATACCCGTCATGCCCACAACATGCCAAATACGAAATATTATTGTTATCGTTAACATGACTATTGCTAGAAATGTTTTGAGTACATACACGTCATGGTGCAAACGCACAGCCGTGTATGTATGCGGTGTGTGTAGTGAAACGTAATGCTCGCATGTTGGGTCGTACATCTCACAACATACACGCACCATCTGCTCCTGACGAAAGCACTTTGGGTGCACTCAATAACTGTTATGCTTGTTTGTTATCTCGTTATTGTTATTCTTTATGTTATTTTGACATTGAGAAATGACTGTATCTTGCGTTTGCTGACTTTTGCACTTATTTTAACTGTTACGATGAGGTCAACAAGGATTGTTGTAAATCTACGCAAAGTACTCGTTGACGGTGACCAGTAAAACGCATCAACAGTGACGGATGAAATGGTGCAGGAGCATGGTCATTTAAACAATTGTTATTACCGCTTCGAACACGATTACGCGATAGAGTGCGCTTGCTGTAATTTTTATAATCTAATGTGCCAGACATGAATAATTGTATGTAGGTCTATTTATTTATAAGTAGCGACAATACAAAAATAAGAAATAAAGATTAGGAAAATGATTGCAGAAATGACAGATATAAAAAAAAAAATAATTTGACTAATAACTTTTTCAGAAAAATAAATCTATGAAATTACAGAAATGCGAAACAAAAGAAATAATTTGTCAACCGTTGTTTTTTTTGACATATACATTATATGCATGGCATTATAATTTACAACTACTAACATATCAGTCAATAAATAATATACATCAACTATATTTAATGTATTGTCAGCACGTAGTATTAATTTGATGCATTTATGCATATAATATAAGTAAATGTTAGAAAATATACAGCTAAATAATCACAAAATAAAAAGGTGAATGAAAGAGAGGAAAAGAAACACATATTGAACGGCATTCACATTTACACAGTCACTGATAGCACCATAAAAATAGATGTACAAAAAAAAATCTTTATATATGTATATCTAAAAATTGTGTAAAAGTAATTGCATGTGCGAGTCTATGTTAACACACCAAATAACATTAATTGAATTGATATCTGTAGTGTCGCTTACATTAGCAACAACCAGTCCCGTTTAGCACGAAGGTTTACCTTTTACTATTACTTTAGACACAACATTATACATGTGAGATGCAAACAGTGAAAATGTAAATTATGAACACATTTTGAAGTAACACTCGCTTATAAAAACTACAATTTAATATTTAAGTTGTAAAAAGTATTAAAATTTGTTGTCAAAAAGTTAATCGAAAAAAGTAAATACGTTTTCGTTTGTCGTGTAAATATTTTTATAAAACGTTTGCAATTTTCGTAAATTCTGACATTTGATATGATCAAAGTTTCAATTACAATTTGCTAATAAATTTTTTTAAAAAAGAATGAAAATCAATGTGTGTGCAATCACAATAACTTTTTTCTTAAGATATGGATAACTCGAGTTATGTGACTGATAATACTCAAGAAAAAAAAAGAGGGTTTTATATCTTGCCTTCTTCTTGTGTATGTGCGTTGTAATGTGTCTGGATATTTTTTTTCCAGATACAACAATTACCTTGTGTGCATTATATTTCTTCACTAGCCATACAATAAATTTGTTTATAACAAATATATAGTTTTACCAAAGGTAAATTAATATACAGTTTACCGGCATTTTTGCATAACCTCAGTTTATATCTGCTTTTAAACATACTGCAAAACAACAACATATCCATGTTATTCGTCAAATAATGATGAAAACATCTTTTTGAAAAATATTAAACTCAATTTTCTTGTTTAAACAATAAAAGAAAATACACCTTGAATTTCACAAAAAAAAATGTGTACATACTAGTTGTTGAGTAATTGTCTGTTGGTGCATATATGTTCGTTGGTATGCCTGTTAAACTAGAAAGGTATACACTGAGAGGTTAACAAAGTAGTAAAAGACAATATACTTTACTACTCTGATATAATTGTCTTTCCTAAAATAAACATATCGACTATAGAACGTATTGATACAAATACTGTTAAAGTGCAATTACAAAACAATCAAACTTTAAAATTTATACTATTTATACAGTTCTTTTTTGTGCGTGTAATCATTTTGCAAATAGATAAAGCAATTTGGTAAGTCAACAGCACAAGGAAGTAATATTTTATGTATAATATAACTCCTAAAAATGTATGAACATAAATAATATTTTTTGAGATTTTTATTTAAAAGCTAACAACATTATTTAACTTTTTTCAGAAAAATTGTTATTATTATGATTTAGGAGATGAGGATGATGACGACGAAGAGGAAGATGCATTTGATGTTGTTTTAACCTGCTCAGTTGCGCTTTGCTTAGTTTGCTATGTTCCAGGTTGTAGCTTTGGTGTGCTTTTGGTTGGCATAAATCGTTTCATAAGTTGCCTCTAAGCCCTTTGCACTCGTAAGCGAATGGCATGCAGTTTAGCACGTAGGTCTTTCAGAATTCTTTGTGTTTCATTCACTGCGTCTTCGACTTCGCGTACTTGCGACTATTGAACACGCTTCAATGCCTTACGCATTAACTTTGTAAAAAAAAGTAAATGTAGTCGTTTACCTAATCCAAGCCCACTCTTTGCTGGCTTTATCGCCTTTTCACTAGCTTTAGTTGGCAATGAGGAATTGTCAGTGCGCTGCGCATTTTCGTTCTACATTGTAGAGGTGCTACCTGTTGTAGATGTTGAAGTTTCACCTTTACCGTAACCAAACCACTTACTAAACCAGCCATGATTAATTACACTTGGTGAAATGAAATGTGTGCAGTTCTGTGTAAGTAAAGGACTATTCGGCAACCATACATCACGAGTAGTGGCACTCCTCGATACTATACTTTTGTTATTTGTACACCTAAATGAAAAGCTACTTGAAAACTGTGCACAAGATTGTGATGTGTAGTTTGCATGACGCATGGTCATAGAAACGAAATGAGAAACACCTACGGTAGCACTCGCAATTCCTAACCGACCTAGTACAGATGGGGTAATTGATTGCATTGTAATAAAATAACTTTGTTGTCAAATCAGCGTCTAACTGTATGAAAATTTGTAAGTTACAATGAACAAAAATTATAAAGGGTGTACTTAATATAAAGTATAAAAAAAGTTTATTTGAAGGTCACTGTGCTTTTGATTTTATAAAACTAGATTACTAACAATAACTTTCACCAAAAAAAAATAAAACAAAGTATCTAATTCTTAAAATTAATGTGAAGTGAAATTTTTTAATTTTTGTGCTTTTGTACACAAATGTGTATTCTGCTAAATTGCAAGAAAAAAATAATATGATGAAGATATGTATATATATATTTGTATGTGAAGACTATAGTTTGACACAAGAATTGTAAGAAAAAATTTTGAACTATTCACATTTCAAAAAAAAAATTCGATAAATATCAATAACAGTTGCAGCAACATAAGATAATGACATCGTCAGTGATCAAGTACATAAATAAGGTAAGCTTACATATAAGTTAAATTTTATACTCCCATAAATATTATTTTATATATTTTTCCATTTTATTTGTTAGGATGATTGGTATAACTTTTGTAAATTAAAATAAAGTAGTGATTTCAATAATAGAGAAATTATAATCATGAAACTTATAGTATGTTCACATTTTTTTAAAAAAATCCAAAAATGATAGAAAGCGTGTATGTGTATAGATTAATTTTTTGGGTACATATAAAATAAGAGTATATCGGCACATAATAAATATACATAGCAATACTAAACAATAAGATAAACAGTAGAAGAGAAATGAACGTATTTATAAAGTAATTGGTGGTAGGGAGTAAAAAAGGAGTATGTATAAAATACACAATAATAAATGATGAACGGTAACAAAAAATAACTTGATAAAAATAGCTACTAGTTTGCACATTGAAAGTGTAGTTTATATTGTAAGCAAAAGAACGTGTATATATGTCCTATTTTACAAACACAAACAAAATCACATTGATATATGAAAATAACCTATGTTAACTATTTTTAGCACTATAATTATATATATATTTTTTTGAAACGTGTGTATTATAATAACAGTGTTTATAATATGGCACGTTAAAAAGTCAAGAATGATTAAAATAATGCTGTTGTATGTGCACTCGTCTGTGAGGGCGATCGTGACAAACGCACAAAACTTTTCCGATATTGTGTGAATGAAAACGTTACATCATCTATATCATCATCGTCGTCGTATTAAGTATCGTAATTAGTTTTTTATTGTGCCATAACGCATTTATTGTTTGCGTGTGACAGTTATAACTTACGTTGACTTTTTTTACAATCAATAATATTGCTGCTGCTCTGATTGTTACACCTATCAATATACATTTGATGTATTTACTATTACTATTACTTCTACTCTGCCTTGTGGTCTGAAGCTCTTGTGTAGTCGTTTACATTAACACAGTTTACATTATCAATGCAGCCATCATTCATTTAAATTTGATTTTTTGCTTTGTGCTAAACTTATTGTTATTATTCCTCAGTATCACTATCTGCTTGTAATGGAAGGACAAACTGTTTTTGCTTCTCACTAGATCCGACATACGACATTGGCGTACTTTTCTTATAACTTCTATTAGTTTTTGCACAGTTCTTTTTACTATTACTGTTACAATAACTTTTATCATCATTATTACGTCGATGACAAAACAATGAAGATTGGCTAGTGTGTGATTTAGCTCGCAAATTATTGCTGCAATTTTTGCTTTCAGAGTCATGTAGGACAAAACTGTTAGCCATGCAAATCTACTGTGTAGAGGTGTTCATTCTCTCACGTCATTTGCTTAGTGAGGACGCCAAAAGCACACTATTGCAACTCTGAGATCGAATTAACTATTTGCCCTTGTTTTCAATTACATACACATCATGGTGAAACTGTTGCAGCAACGCAATACGCTGCCTCTACGCTTCTTTAACGTCTTGTTACTTGTTTTACTTTTCGTTAACGATGCATACGTTTTTTGTGTTGACGACTTTGGATTTTTTATTAAATTTGTCTCTAATTCTTGTTTCATTGAGAGTGTTACTTTATAGACAATTCTTTCTCTATTATTACTACCTGTGGAAGTTTTATTACTTTTATTAATTTGCTTGTGTTTACTAGTTTAGCTATAACGACGCTTTTGTGTTAGCCAAGGTCAATCGTTAAAATATATAATGCGGTGATAATTTTTTTGTTTTGTGTTTGCATGATAGGCGTACTTTACCTTTATTATTTTTTGCAATTTCATGCAATCGTGAAGGTTACCCATTACTATTCTTTGTTAACGGATATGCATTTGTCGTGCTTGTATTAGCGACAACGGTGTTGCCTCTAGCATCATTGACGTCATCAATTGATTCTATTGCCGTTGACATTGCATTATTGCATATTTGCGAAGTACGATTAGGATTATTAGTATTAACATTAATCCCGTTTGCAATGTCTTTTTTCATGTTCTTCTTATAATTATTATTATCAACAGTGATATTTAAATTTTAGGTAAATCTATTTATATCATTTACAGTTTCACTTTCACCTAATTCGACAGTGACTGTATTATTGTCTTGAAACGTTGAAGTTGAAGTTGAAATTGTTGTTGTTGTTGTGGACGATAACGCGTTACAGCTAGAGCTGCTTGATAGGCGATTATTGATGTCAAATCTTTTATTACACGCAATGGGCTAAAGAATTCGAATTGGTTTATCAACTGGCAATTAACTCTTGACAAAATGTTGCACTCCTAATGTTGCAGAGTTACGTGTCAAAGACGACGCACGCACGTGTGATTTGGTCTAAGATGAAAACGTGGTCATACCAATGACAGGTGGTAGGAGCATCTCTACATGCCGTGTAGCAACTAAACATCTTGCTTAATTCTAATCTACATTTGCGTTTGCTAATCTTGCTGATCGTTTCGCGGTGCAACGTTACTGGTTTTATACCTGTTACATTTTACTATTGGTGTTAGCACTAACTGGGGAACGCGTACTTATCATGATGAATACTCTTTTCACAAAAAATGTTATTACTATGCAATAAAACAGAGATTATGTAGACATTGATGAAGAAATAAAACAGGTTATATTAAAAAATAATCAAGTATATCAGTAACATAAATCTACGCACGTATGTTCAAATTTTATCATTAACAATATTCATTGATATGTTAAAAATAAATGCATAACATAAGAATAGCTCACTTTTAACTTTATTTTAACTTAAATAGTGAAAATGTAAAACAAATGATCAATAGAAAAAAATAATAAAATGAGTGAAAGGTATGTGCTGATTATCGTAGTTTAATATATTTGTCAATAGCAATTAGTGTTTACTAGCTTTTGCGTTACTCGTCATCTTTTGCAGCAGCAGCAGGAGCAGGAGCAGCGGCCTTTGCTGTTTCCGCAGGAGCAGCTTGTTGTAAGTTGCGCGTGTACACACGGTGCTTGCTGGAGCATGACACTAGACGAATCAGTCGCTCTCGGCACAGCTGCTTTAGTCCAGCAGAGGCGAGCGAGACGGCAATTTTGAGTCGATCGGAGATGATAGAAGGTGTGATGACCTTGTACTTGGGCACCTCATTGCGTAGTTTGGTGTAGGTGTCTTTGTCAAACATCACGGCATTTTGCAGTGCCTCACGGGTGTGACCTTTGCTCCATTTCTTGGTCGTCTTTTTGCCTCCTTTGCTGGCGGCTTCGGCTTTAGCCTTCTTGCTTTGTCCTATCTTCGGTGGCATTTACTATTGTTCAACTGCTTCTTTACAAAACTCTTTAACAAATAAGTGTAAGCAAATGTCGATTGTGAAAACAATATTGGAAAAAGGAGTGTAGCACAAAAAAAATTAATAGAGTTACAAAACATTATAACTAAGCATTTATACATGCATATCAAATAAATGTAGAATTAGTTATAATTTTGGTAAGCTTATCATATTTTTTTTCGAAAATAGAGATAATTACTGTGTTTCCTTTTTTTTAGCACATATCAAAGCTGTATATAAAATTGTTTTAAGTAAATATAATTAAAATGACTTTGTGTGTTTTAGTTGTATGCTGTGTATTACAATTCAAAGTGTTGTTTATAATCAATGATTAACTATTTGGTATATAAAAGTTTTAATAGAAATGTATATATATCTACATATATATAATGGTGCGTTTTATATTTTATTATGACTTAGATTATGTTTTGCTATGTTCATCATTATTATTGTTATTTACTTGATCATTTGTATCATCGTCATCATAACCGTAACTCTAACGGTTAGTCAGCCCAAAAGTTGCACGCTATGCAGTTTTTACATCATTCTGATAAATACTGAGCAACTACTCTGAAGATAATTGTGAAGTTCAGCTATATCGTTTGTTGAGTGCACGATATTTTTTTACATGTAATGTTGTTTGCAGTTGTGTGAGTTCATAGCGACCGGCAGCCAGCGCACGCTTTCAACTCGGTGATTGAACTGAAAGTAATGCATTGGCAAAAAATGCATTTTGTATAATCGTACGATATCGTCGTTTCATCTATAATCGAGAGACTGGCATAATTTGTTGCGAGCTTAATTATGTATGTGCTGATGATTATCTTAATGACGATGCTAGTTTACTTTTCTGTAAATTGTTTGTTTATAGTTTATGATTTTGTTACGTGTATGTGTAATTGTTTGACCAGTTTACAGGCAAAAGCGTCTGTAAGATGTCGTGACGTACATCGATGGCAAACGTATACACTCGTTATGAATCTGTACTTCGCCATAAACTACTTACACAATAGAGTATTTTTGACTTGTCATGTTCTGTCTTTTCCTTTTGACATTTAATGAAATCACTATATTTTTGTAGCTAGTTGAATACAATTAGGTTTTATGGTACATTGACGTAAAGCTGTGTTTTTGGTAAAGGCACAACTTTCACGTCATCCTGCAACAACAGGAACGACAAGTATAATTGTCGTATACGCAATTCTACTAATGATAAAATAGAGCGTCGCATTTTGTTACTTCACGTAGCAAATCAGAAAAAAAAAGTTAGTAATTCGGAGTGAAGTAAATTAATATAATAAATTATTTATTTAATAGTTTTCATATCATATAGTTGAAGTATGAGATAAGTTTGATGGTTTTTTTATCATAATCATTACTTTAAATAGATTTAACAAATGATAAATTTATTATTATGTAAAGGAAATAATTTTTTGAAACAAATTATACTTGTGTAGCAGAAAATTTTGTGTGCATTTACAAATTAGCGAAGCAGAGAGAAAATAATTTTTGATTATATTTTTTTCTACTTTCTGAAAAAATGGAAAAATGGAAAAAAAATGTTAAATATACTCTACAGGTAGATTATCAACTGTGTAAACGTACTTCTTTCATTACGATAGCTAGCGTAAGTAGTGCACAATAGCACACTTTACATCATTGTAACTGTGCTACGATACTTTCGGATTACTGTTGAAATTGTCATCTGAGGCCTTTCCATCCTTATACCTATGACTAGGATTTGTTTCAGCATCTACTACGTTAGTATTATGATCAGAAGAGATATTTTCATCATCATTTTTATCGTTGCCTTTGTCTGCTTGTGACGAAAATAAAATTTGTTAGACGTCACGCTTGAATGTGCGATTAGAGGACATTGCAACAATGGAGGCGACACTGGTTGCTATACTGTTGATAAGCATTTATGATGAATAGACATACTTTTGACTGGTTGCACTAGTGCTACAATTATGATGTATAGCATTGTTGCCACCCTTTGTTGCTGCTGATGACAACTATTCATTTTCTTCACTTCCGTTATCATCATTACATGCACAATTATAATTAGGTTGCGTATTTTTTTTATATTGTAATGTATGCGCAAAAATATCCATATTGCACGCGGACAACTCGATTAGTGCTTAGGTCATTACTTTGGCAATGCCATATGCTGCCTAGTTACACATATCACTCTTCATTCATTATATATACGACATTTTGTTTGCCACCTTGTGCAAAAGTTGTCATGTGGACATGGGCATGTTTATGATGAACACGATATTTCGCACGTTGATGTTTTTAAAACTAGCAATGACATTATTTGTACTATTGAAGTGTTTTTCGTTACGTGTTGCATTACATTTTTATCATTGCTTTTATTGTTGCTGTTATTATTGTTATTCCTATTACTATGATTAATGTTAAAATGCTCATTGAGCGCGATAGCTCGTTCCTAGAGAAGGTATTTTACAAACATTGTCGTTGATATTATTCGTTCTAACTGTCAACTCATCGCTGCAAACATTATTGCCACCAGGGCAGCGATCTTATCATTATCAGTTTGCAAAAATAGAACGAAGAGATACTTTGTGGATTACATACTTAGTTAAAAATGAAGTGACAAAATTGAAAAGATTTAGTGTGTGATGACTATGTGAGCTTTTGCCAGAACATTGACCGATGTTATCCGTACTAATTACATCAGATTGGATACTATGTATGTTGTTAGCTTTACCGCCGTTCTGTTGCCTCGTCAACTTGTCAGAAGAACACTGTGAAGAAGAAAGAGTAGATGAAGATGAAGCAGTAAGAAGCTTTGTGTCAACAGCATGGAGTACTATGACAGAAAATTATTTTTTACACTACTTATTTATTTCATCTTTCAATATACTCGGTGTAGTAAGATTTGCGTTTACTAATACTGCAACTTTGCACTGGAAAGTTGACGTATTAACATTGTTGATATTTTTGTGTTGACTGTTGTCGATGATGATGTTGCTTAGTGGAGAGTTAGATTTGTAAATGGTATCATACGCCGCAGGTATTGCATGATCTTAAAATTAACATTGCTAAATACTATTACTATTCATGCTGATAACATTATTTTGAATATCATTGTTAAACGTATATACACTATTGTTCATAATTTATGTCATAGCCTTACCCTACCTTTAATAGTTACATATATTAGCTGTTTTATCAGATTATTGATTTTGCTTTATCACACAATGTAATAAATCAGAGTGGATGTGGTAATAATGCGAACCAAAATAACCGTCAACGGTGCAATTTCAGTGCATTTATGGCACAAATGGTAGAAGTGAAACATGAAACGCATTAATGGTAGCCGTTGACGCTACATTTTCACGAAATAACGATCAAATGCATATCGCACGCTGCAGCAGAGCACATCACTGAACTGTAATATACGATGGATGAGTATGTATAGTGTAATGTGCAATTTACAGTGCAGCATCCTCATACTTATCAGACTTGTTTTGTTTCATCGCAATCATATTTTTTGTCATCAACGTTTTGTTTGACACGTTATCATTTATAGTACGTGATTTAGATAATTAATGCTTTTCATTTGAATTTGTTGTATCTGCACTCAAAGCCAGATACAGTGTAACTATCTGATATGCCTTCTACAATTAGGAGATGTAGCGCATATTTTTGAAACTAGTGTCGTTTTCTGCAATCAGCCTGACCGATCGTGTTTTAGGATGACGTTATAATATCTCGTCTATTTTACCTACAATAGTTTGAGTGGTGTAGATCATTGTACTGTTGTCTTATGTTAATATACAACAAAAGACGATAGAAGACAAAAATAATTTTATGTACATGTATATGCACCCAAGAAAGCAGGTAGAGAAAAATAATTAAAAAATAAACCGAAATACATATACATGCTTATAATTATGTAGCTCTGCATATTATAGATTGTAAGCGTATACAAATAATGTACTACTCACATAAACTATTCTTTCCTATCAAACAACATGACATTATGCTGAAGCATAAATGTCATCAATGATCTTTTACACTATCTTTCATTTTATTAATACAATTTATACATAGTAAAACTTTTATCTTTCAATTTTTATTTACGAAAAAATAAAAACGTTGAAAGAGACAATCATATGCTGTTGCACGAGAAAAATGTAATTTATATTTACATATGCAAAATTTACATCGTTTGCAAAAAAAAACACCCACATAGATTGAAGAAAGAAACATGCAAAAAAAATTGATCAACTGCATGTATGCCTGTAAAATAAAAACAGAAGTTGTGACAGCACAAAAAAAAAATAAAATGGTATTGCATATGCAAACATATTCTTTTTTTATTATCATTTCTGTTTGATAGGGTAGCTTACATATTTTTTTTTTACAAGAAATTTGATATTTTGCATGCGTATATAAAACGCAAATACACATCAGAAAAAAATGAAGTTTACAAACAACATATAATTTTTTTTTGTCAACATAAGCTTGTTAAAGTTAATTTACTAATTTACAGCGATAAAAACGAAGGGAAAAGAAACACGTTTATGTGGCATACTTGCATTTGTGTTTAACATAATTTTAACAGATGTTCAACTTTTTATCAATAGGTTTATGGTACAGTGTTACTGTCACAACCATTCTTATTAGCCTCAGCCACCTATAGTTGATTAGCTAATGAAAAATTTTTCATCAGCTGCTCCGTATCATCTTCGAGTTCACATTCTATCGGGATCATGGTGCCATCATACTAGTCTCGCACCCTTGACAGGGCGTCATTGATTTTACTTTGCACAACGCTCATCGACTACATTGCCTGATTGTAATGCTGACGGCACTCATTCAATCGATGCTTTAGCAATAACACCATATCGTAATCATTATTTGCTCCACTTGCCTTGTAGAGCAAACGTTCTTTAAGCTACTTGTACGCTTTCTTTACAGCTGCTTCTTATGCCTATAATGCTTTCAGACGCTCAATCTGTGTCATCGTTTACGGAGTATTTTCACTACACATTTGCTCAGATGCTACGTTTATGTTGTTGCCAGTCATTTCATTTTTGTTACCTTCTTTCTACATTTGAGTGCACTATTTTGCTTTTGTTTTGTCGGCTTCTACTAAATCTTTGCTTTTTTGCTTTTCCTCAAGCTCGTCACTTTTATTATCTTCATTGCCCACTTTCATTTGCAATTTGACCTTCTTTATTAACATATCAAATTATTGATGAAACGTCAACTAATCTAGCAACTTTTTGGCTATATTCATGTTATCCGCACTCTTGTCCTGCAACAACAGTGGAGCGGTGATGTACTTGACCCTGTAAAAGTCACGAACTGCGTGGATTCACTGACCGAGACAGCCAATAGGTGTGCTGCTTGAATATAACGCTTTCACACTGTGTTATGGGTGACGGCAAAACTATTCGATGGCCTGCATTTTATATTACGGGAGAAGGTCATATTTTTTCAGCATCGACTCGCTTCGTGGTTCAAAGAAATTGGTGAAGTAGGTGTAACTTACAATCACCTGTGCGGCCTTTCACGAGCACTCCTACTCATCACGCAAAAGCATCACCAACTCCATCGTCGCAATAGCTTCGTCTGGTGGAGAGTTATAATTGCTTATCATCTTTAGTGTATCTTCTGGACAGTCTTTCATTGCCTCGTAACTATTCTGAAGAGCGTGCTTGGCATTTTATAAGATTTTATGTGCGAAGTGCACATAACCACCACTGCAACTTTTCACATTATTTTACTCATTACCATTGCTTGACTGACTTGCATCTATTTTACCAAGCTTGGCTTCATGCCATTGTATTTGCAAATTTATCAATGATTACAGGTTGGCTATGGCGTACGTAATTTCACGTAATGGTCGTAGTGCTGGTTCGTAGTAATGCAGCACACGACTTTTGTTTAGCTAGTATTACCCATGTAAGTACGACAATTGTATTGCGTGATCCTCAACGCTGGCTTCAATCTTCGCAAAGATAGCGTACTAACGTGCAAGCTATGCTTTTATTTCTGCAAGATCACACATGATTAATTATTTTTTTTCAAACTTCAATCTTAAGAATTATCTGATATAGACAGTAATTTCTAAGATTGTGTTGCAGTTTAATCGGTAGTGGCGTTACAATCACAAAAATAACAATAATAATAAATATAATATATCTTTATATTTGTGAAGTTATATTTATATCTTTGCGGTCAAACACTACAATATCGAAATTTTAATAACTATAAATTGAAAACTTGAAGTTTACCGATGTGAGAAGAAAAAGATGGTAAAAATAATTAACAAAGTAAAGTAAGTGACAAATAATTATATGTTGATTTGTACAGCATTAAATTACCATATGTTCATATAAAATTGTTACAAACAAATTTTCATTCTGGAAAAATGGATACGTGCATAGTTGTCCTATTTCAGTATATAGCTATGCTGTAACAACTTTTATGAATAATTGCTAGTCGGTCACATGTACAATTTCGGCATAGAAAGCAAAGCGCTTATCAGATTAAAAAGTTACATAGCCTAATCCAGAAAAAAAAAAATAGTTATAAGATTGAATTATAATAACATTATTTATGACAGTGCATACACTTGCGTTCTTTACTTCCGTAAAAAATTAGACCATCGTGTGCGTGAGAACTCCTTCCAGTTCATATCTAATTGCTAATAAACATCACCGCTTGCCTGGGGAGGTCAGTTGATCTCTTCCTATAAACGCACAAAGGTGTCAAGTGGAAAAAAAGGGGTGTTGTTGTGTAAGTTGCGCTTTACACCTATTGGTCTCTACAGATTGTTTAGCAGTAATGTAATGTGCACATCTGCGTGTTACCGTACTACCTTTTTGACTTTTTCCATATTTTCCTCACTCATGTCTACTTGTAGAGTTAAGTATCGAGTGTATGTGAGTAAGGTGTTATCTACATCACGAAAACGATTGTACGGCCGCATAATACCCTCGTTTGTAAATTTGCGAATCAAACCACCGTTATTGTAAACGTGAGCGGCAATCTCACGCAACGCCTGAGTCGTCTGCTTACGCGGCCGTGGCTTCATCGCGATGATAAAGGTGTAAAATACCATCAATTGTTTCTAATTAATTAATTAATTAATGTTTTGCTAAGTAAAATATGTACGTACGTTCAATTTGTTGAAGTAGATATGTACTATCACAATATAAAATGCTTTCGTACAGCAAAAACAGGCTAATAGTTACAATTAATTCTAAAATAATCAAACTTACTAAAGAAAAATTAATGACCTGATTAATTTTATCAACAAAGTATTGGAAAAAGACATATGTGACAGTGAATGTTATGTAAATTTTTTAGAAGAGAGCATGTCTATGTGTCAGAATAACACAATGTTACAAGTTTTTTCTTCTTTTTTTTTAAAAGGAAGTAAATTTATTAAATCATTGTCAAGATCAACGAAAACATACATAAGTCGAAGTGCACGTTACGTTAGGTTAATCAAAAAATGACATCACTAATTAATTAAGGAAAAGTAAGGTTGTGGGGATTTAATTTTTTTATGTAAAAGATTTGTGTATTGTCGTATTGATTAAATAATTAAAATTGAACGCGTTTTTCGTTTACACGTTGATCTGTTGGTCAAAATTTTCATTTAAAAAGTAATTGAGCACAACTGCACTTGCTGTCTCAATGGCGTACTGATACGCTGCGTCAATGAACTATGGCGTTTGCGTGTAGTGTGTGATACTCTCTTCATTCTCTTCTTCAACTTTTGCTTCATGATTGCTTCTGCCATGACTGACTTCTTTCAAACGTGATAATGACAACTGACTTCACTGCACAAACTAATCGTCAATAATATTATTATTTTCTTTGTTTGCCCGTTTGCTATTCGTCATAGTAGAATTGGACTAATTGTAATAACGTAACTAGTGTAAAACACCTTAGCGTGTTTTCATTTGCAGTAATTCTTTTTTGTATTGACTCTTCTTGAGAGGAAGAGTTGTGTATGATGAGGCACCACGAACAATTACAACAGGAATAGATTAAGTCGGTCTTGTACTTTATGGTTGATGGCTTTGCCATTTTTACTTCTATGCTAGACTATTCTTCTTATTGTACATTTTTGTACTATGATCGCTACTCAATGCATTATTATTTATTTCATGCTTGTTTATTTGATGTGCGAGATGCAGCAAGGACACACCTTATCTACCACGAACGCAACTCACGTCATCACTACTAAATAGTCCATTAGTGTCGAACTATTTTTGTGAATGTAGTGATAGTAATTGATGTTCTTGTAAACTATTCACCTCTTTTTGCAATAATAACGAGGACAAGTTGTAAACTTCTGCGACATATTCTCTACACAATGCATCTTCGCGAATGTTGTATTTGAGCTCATGTGAGCTGACCTCCGCACAATTTAGCACAGTAGCGTTGTTTGGAGCAGCTCGGTTATACTGAAACATAACTTACTGCTTGATGCTTGTGTTATCATTACTTGTTGTTATCTAGTCACTCTTTTCGTTGATCGCATAATTATCACTATTAATAATATTACTATCCTCATTATTATGTCAAAAAGTCGATAGAACTTTCTTTACTATCGTATCAGGTAAATAATGCTGCAAGTAATGCATAATTTTGTTTTATTGATTACCGTATGACTAGTGTTATTACTGTGGATGTGTAATTACAGGAACATATTCTTTTAATGCCTCAAAGTTGGCTCAGTATTATCGCAAGCCTTCTTTGACAAGAAATGGGATTGGTGGCAGTGTCGACCGTAAAATAGCTCCTTTCACTCGAGCCGCCAATCTGTGCGATGCCGACTTACTGCCTAACTCATTTGAGAAGACACACTTGCCAAAGAATGTTGTCGAGTTATGCGAACCACATCGTGGACGAGAACAGAGTGACGTTACTGGAGTGTCTTAGGAACAAAACCCACATTAGCCCATGATAGCCATGTCCGTCACACAAACACTTCCTAACGCCACTTTCTTGTTCGCCTGTACCTTACGTCACTTCTCGTATTGTCTAATCAATTATGCTTACTTTTCTTGTCTTTTCAACATTTACTATCGATTAGAATGTAATTGGCGCAAATCATGCTGCAAAATATGCTATCTATGATGTTCGTATTGATGCTAGGACATAAGCATCGCGTTTTGTGCAAAAAACATTTCATGCTGACATGCAGGATTGATGAACAAATCAACATCTTCGCTCTGCAAATTTTTTTATCTTGTGTTAAACTTCGTCTTTGCCTTGTTGTCATTTCTGATTAATCGATTGCTGTTTTGCAGACTAGTGTGATGATTGGTGTTACTGTGCAACGTACCAGCTTTTAACATTTGCTCAAATTTTTATTTTTAGTATATTGTTTGCAAATACTCATTCACTTTGTCACGACTTCGTGCCTGTACATGTCACCCTCCTGCGCCAACCACCGGTGAAACTTGCGCGGTGCCAATAAAGGTAATGCTTTGCACCTTGAAGAAAACATTATGATTGTCCTATGCAGTGCCGCGTGTTTGCTTTGTCGTTGTCGTTGTCGTTGTCGTTGTTGTTTTATTGAGATTATGAAACGAGTACTAGATAAGTGATGCCAAACACACAGATGCACTGTTCATCAAATTTCCTGTAGAAACCGTTACAATCGGGATGTATTTGGGTTTATCTGTTCGCAATACTTGTGTAATAGAGTCTCGCTCATACTTGATTAGATAACCAAAAGTTACACTCTCACAGTTAGGTATTATCAAACTTGTCTTGTGCAGCATGGCGGCATGAATGAACGTTAAATCATTAAATGACATTTATGCAGCACGGTCTGTCGGAATAGATGAATTGTTAACAGTGAAAATGTTACTTTTGCTTTTGTCATTATGGTTATTATGGGTGTCATCCGTAATAATTGGCGATCCAAGTGCCGCCGCAATGACGTGTACTGGTAAAGGCAATTATGTTATGGATCGCAAAGCTTACTGAATTTTTTCATGCTATGTTTGTCAGTATGTATTACTACTGTTGTTGCTAATGTTATTATTACTATTAATAGTTTTGTGATGCTGATGCTAACTCAATGAAAGCATGTGTAACAGCTAAGATACAATTATTTTTTACACCTCTTCACGCTAAACTGGCCGTTTTACAGCACTTTCGATGGAATGGTTGCCTTTTGCTAATAATTCAGCAAATGTTGCAAAATCAGAGCTCATGTGCCGAATGGACTTTTCGTCAAGACTACTCATCAGTGTTGATGCCTGCATAGTATGTACAATTGCACTTGGTTGTAACTTTCTGTCTAGTGATTTATTTGTTATGGTTTTCATGTCCTGAAGCGATGATGATGATGATGATGATGATAATAACACACGAATTGAGGACGAAGGAGTAGCACTAGACGATAAAAGATCATGGTAATCATTAGTGTGTGCTGAAATATTATTATCACTTGACATCATGTAACCGAGTAGCAATCGATGACGCAGCGTTTCTACTCTGTCATAGTCTAACACTTTCCACGTTTCGTTTGAGCGAAAGTAGTACAGTCCATCAGGAGGTGGTGGCAGCGATGGGTTGGCTACCTACTATGGACTGAAAAATAACATGAAACTAACACACAAAGCCACCACCAAATAAGATAGAAGGTGCAAAGTAGAAAACATTGTATGACTATGTGTGTAGAATGTACGTATTCAATATTCGATAAAGCTGAAAAGGAGAAACAGAGAGAGAAAAAGAATTTATAGTGTCTTTACAAATTTGTCAGCTTGTCAATATAATTTATGATTATTTTTAAAAAGAAGAAAGGCTGTTTCCAAGTATTATCAGAGATCTTAAAAAATACACATGCATAAGTATACATTAATACAATAATTGATAGATTACCTTCATTTATGAAATTATAATTTAACAATAAAAAACCCAACTGCGGTAAATTTAATTTGTCACTTTATTCTTCATAAACATTTTGCCTTTAATAAAATAAAAGGAAGTAAATTTGCTTAATGACGTTAGTTATTTACTAAGTCACGACCGCCAAGGAAGTAGTTGCTGAGTACAAACGTTACAGTTTGAATAGAGTAATGAAACGATGACAAGACAAAACTCTCATGTTCTGCTATGGAAGTGTACTATTCATTTTGACGTCATGTGTATGCTCGAATATCTTGTACACTGTCAGAGTTACTTTCATTGTCTTTGTGATGCTTGAACAGTTTGTTATACAGATGTGGCATACGTTCAGATAATAATTGTTAACTCAACTACTTTGATAAGTACATCTTCTGTTGCGGGTACATGTCGTAGTTGGAAGCGGTTCGAATAATTGCAACAGGCAATTCTGGAGTATACTTCTTCACCGCGTACAAAAAGCCAAAACCTTCCATGGCCTGAACACACACCACATCATCTGCGCTTCATACAGTTTGATTAGTCTCATGATTAACAAAGTTGTCTTTGTGTGTCTATGTAAATTTATCTTGGCGCTCAATTTGGCTGTACAGTATAGCCGCGGTATAGCGACGGCAGCGTTAGTCAATCATCGCACCACCTGAGATGGCATTCATGGTAGACTCTACACATGGTACAAAGGTAGCTTTAAGTTCATTCACATTTTACAATGTATCAACATCATTTTTATATGTATTATCGTTCTTAGTTTTTTGGCTGCTATTGTTAATAATAGTTGCTGCCTCATTTGCACTTCAATAGGTTTGCAAACCTTTCCGTACGGTCTATGGCATGGGTGGAAATTATTTACTGCGTGATGAGGCAATAATAGCATTTGCCAAAGAACTATTGAACAAGTAATGCGTCTGATGTGTACGTGGATCAAGTTCCATATCGTCACACTCAAGTCGACTACACTGACTGTACACAACATCCTCTGTACACGTTGTTGACTCTTGTAAAAAGGCACCCGCGGTAACACATACACTACCAACAGCCACTCTACGATGAACACGATGCTATTGTTGTTGTTGTTGTTGTTGTTATTCTTTTATGTCACATTGTTGTCAATTTTACTTGTACAATTGCTCTGTTGTCTCACGATCAATTGATGAAGCATCACTATTATTTGCATTTGCGTCATTTATAATGTGTGCATGCTTTTACACTTAAAATGTGTCATTTATGTTTTCACCTTCATATTTGTTGCATCGTGTGTGAATGGTGTTTACTTGTTAAGTCACATACGTATCAGCTTGCACATCACACAACTCATGTTAGTGTTATCGATTATACCTCTACATTGCTCCTTTTTCATGTTATTGAATAATGCCGCTATTGTTGTTATCGTTATTGTTATTGTTGTTGTTGTCATTTGCTTGCATTATAAGAGGAGAACAGCCATCATAATGCAACTGTCTTTGCGAAATAACATGTTCAAAATTGACGTGCAACTTGTCCAGCAATGAACGGCCTCTACGTCGTGCTCGCTTTTCTTGCATCTCCTGACGCTACTTGTATGCACTAAGTGTAATATATGGTGAAGGCAATGCTGTGAAAGATTACGTATATGATTTTTTTGTGCTGCGAGAACCGATAGGTGTTTTCTCAAACGTGTTGTTGTTTGCATTTCTTCTTTGTACTTGTTGATGTTACCTAGTTGATGGATTTCAGCCACCTACTCATGGGGAGAAGCCTGCTGTACCAATGTATATAATACTCTTGTACTTAATAATGATACTACCCTCTTCAGATTTGTCTTCTACACTGTTATTCTATCTGTTGCTACTATTCATTGATGCTATCTATTTTGTTAACAAATGCTTCGTACATTATCATTGCCTTTTTCTTGCATTTGCCGCTTGTTTTACGTTAATAGCAGACGAAGTGTTACCATTAACATTTACAAAATTGCTATGAAGTGCACTGACTGTTTGATCAAAGAAGTCTATTAAATAGTGTTATGCATGAAGTCGTAGTACACTTCGGGTACATAGTCCAGCAGTCAAATAGCCAATACCAGAGGTAACCACAAGAGCCTTGAGGTAATGCCCATCAGCATGTTGTAAAAGTCCAATAGCCGCTTGATGGCAGTAATCTAGCTTTACATCGTGACGATACTATAACGAGTTATACAAGAATCCCAATTCATGTGCACCGGAGTATTCACCACTATCGGCGCACATAAATACAGTAAATTAATCGTCAACATTATCTACACTTACGTTGCATTCAATGCCAGTATGTAATTGTTGTTACTACCAACTTTGTTTGTTGACATAACGACTGTCATCATCACATGACACAAACATATTGACTGTTACTATTACTAAAATATTTAAGAGTAGTAACATCAACAGTGGCATGAGAACATGCGAGCGTAAATAGTACATTATTTATTCTGTATTGCTTTATTATGAAAAGTGTAATGATTATGAAAGCGGTTACAATTTTACAGTAAAAGGAAAAAGGAAATGTTATTTGACCAATCAAGGTAAAGACATAAATACTGTAGACATTATATACATATATACTTGCATAAATTACATTTTCTCAATAAAAAACAAATTAAATATTATACAAACCCATTGAAAGTATAATTACTGTTTAAGCGATATATAACAAACAGTGGCAAAAAAAAATAAAATGACATTGCGAAATTAAAATTGTATATAAACTAAAATGAGAAGATAGAAAAGTGTAGAAAATACTACAAACACAACTAGAATCAAGTGTAAAAAAATATGGATTAACACTTTTATTGAATTATTATAAACAAACATACATATATAAAATCTTTTTTCATTTCATTTTGTAATTAGACTGTTTCTATTAATAGTCAAAATATTCTACTTACAAATCAGCTAAGACGTATAGTTGCGATGGTGTAATCTCATGTAGTGAGTGTTGTGCTTTATCATCTAGCATCTATGTCACACCCTCTGTCATTAGACAATCATACAACTACTTATACATGGCACAAAAATATGTCGTCAGCCGCTACTCAATTGTGCGTTTCTCCTTTGCGTTATTCAGAGATGTTACTAAGGGTGGCAAAGGCACATGACCGTCTGAAGCAATCAATGCGTAAAAGCGTATAAACTACTGTTGAATAAGTTCAATCTACGCTGACGACAGCATAGATGAAATAGATTGATTTTCATCACAGTTGCCACTCGTTATTGCTTTACGTGTCTACTTACATTGTATGAGCATCGATGCATTAGCAAAATAATGCTTTTGCAATACCGTCACGATTGCATCATACAATGATTATCGTAACTAGTGTATTGTTACGTTTACATTGTCAATTAAATTTGCTGCTTTATTTTTATTACATGCTAAAAATGTGCTAATGTACATAGATTCACTCTACAATACCTCTTTCAATGAGTTCAGAATGTTTAGTGAAAGCGTGTCCATGCATACATTATCTAACCTATTACGTAAAAATGGATGTTGCTTCAGCAGCACGCCATATCGTGCTACCATGTTTATCATTCGGCACACATAAAGTTCAACACTATTTTATTAGCATACATTTTATGTAACGCGTTTATCTGACTGTTTATCCTTTTCGTCAATGTTTTTCATTATTTCAGCGTTATGTGCTGCATCACGAATAATTTTTCTAAGTTATGATAGAATCAACTTGACTTATGATGGTATTTGCAAAATAACGCTTTCATACACATAGAGCAACTAATCAGGTCTTGTGCGTGTAAATAGTGTTGGGAGTGATGACGATGATGATGGCCGAGATACAGCACTAGTGATGCTATTGTTGTTAATACTTGTATTGAGATGTAACTCTGATCTACTGCCTGGGCGAAGCGAAAGTGAAAGAGACAGACGTGAGCGTGTATTAGATGGCTACCGGTCAATAGACATGGACTTGCTCAACATCTCTGTCATACTACTATTATTACTACTACCAATCATATTATTATTATTGTTATTATTATTTCAAGCATTTGCCTGTTGTGTTGTTATCTCCTTCTTCTTTAACACAAAGTATTATAGCACAAACATGGATTGCTTACTTCCACCAATATCGCAGTCGTCGTTGTGTTTATTACAGCTACTGGTAATGTTAGTGTTGTCTTATGAAAGAATGGGTAGTTGAGATGTTATACCAATTACGGTATCAAATAGGTGCATCTCACATTCCTCAACAAACGACATTAGTGTTTTGCTCAGACTTATCGGTGCATCACATTGCAAAAATTTTGTTAAAGTCGATGTGTGGCTTAGCAATGGACGAAATGTAATGCGATCATAGTATTTGAACAGTTACAGTAACATGAATAATGTAGACACACCATGCAATAAACGTGATAGTCATCCGTTACTAATTTTGTTAATCTTTGTGCGTATGTCGTGTACACGATCCTTTCATACATTAGTGTGACTACGTGCATTACCAACATGTCCAGTGAAATGAGTATGAGCGAATGAATTTATCGTGTTTGTCTGCGCAAACACTTCATGGAACTTATCTATAGCACTTTATATCACATCATTATGAAACGCCGGTGAAGTTACAGAATTTAACGCATTACTAATTATAGCTGTTGTTGCTGCTGCTGCGGGTGTACCGGTGATCAAGGCGGATGATGGCAAGGATGATGACGGAAGTGAAATCGACAATGAAGACGAAGGCGATGGTACAGAGGCAGTTATTGGCAGCTCTGCCGCAACAGGCACGGACAGCTACAACGACGATAGTGAGACGGATGACAGTTTTGTAGATTTTGACTAGGTGGTATTGGAACGCTGATGAGTGTGTGCGTTTGCACCGTCATACTTTACTTGTTCCACATCGTGTTTTATGCAATTGTTGCTGTGGTCTGTGTGGTTAGTGTTATTTGTTATAGTGTGCATAGTGTTCTACTCATTATCCTGATTATTGTTAGCAGCAGTGTTCTTACTATTAGTAGTGGTAGAAGAAGATGAATTATTTGCAGGTTGCAATGCAGCTGGTCTGCCGGTTGCAGCTCTGAAGAAGCGTGATAGACTGCCAGTTAATCCACGTGGGCCCAATGGCTTGTACAACTTTCTATTTAATGATGATGATGATGATGTTTCACTATTGTGACTCTTATTACTACTATCATTGTTTGCATCATTGTGGTTCTGTGCAATCTTGTGTGTAGTGTCATGTTTACCTGGCATACTTAGTTGTGGCTTTGTTATTGATTGTGATGGTGGTGATGCTGCTTTCGAGCTAAACGAATTTGTTAACGGTGATTTGCGTGATTGCTTGTTTGCGTGTGTATGAATGAGTGATGTACGCTTCAGATGCTGTATAACTTTAGTCAAATCTTTATCTACGTGAGAGGTGATGTGGTCAAAGGTATGGTCAAGCATATTGGTCCGATTGACAATCTTATTACTGCAGCTTTTTTAGTTATCTTGACCTGCTAGTAATTACATTTGTGGTGAGTTTGACTTTGGCAAGACGTTTGTTACGCTATGACCATTGTATGGCTAATCATTTTGCTTACTTACATGTAAGTAAGCCGCTTCTTCCTCTTCACCATCATCACAAAAGTTGGAGTAGAAATCAGCTTCTTGCACAATACACTGATGCAGTCATGCAAATAACGCACTGAAAAAGTACACTGGATTGCTAATCTCAAGCTACAGTGGATGTGTACCAATTCGTTCATCATCCATCGCCTCGTCGTTTGCGTCAATGTCGTCTTCCTCCTATTCATTAACGTTATTTTCTTTATTTGATGCAAAGCCCTTTTGTACTAAGAGTGAGTTTTTCCGTGAAATTGTTTTGTTATGACGGTTAACACTTGTACTTTTATGTGTACTATAGTATGTACCAGACTGTGTAGTGGTAGAGCCAGTGGAGAGTAAGTGGTAGTAACGACGTAGCACCGATGCCTGACGTAGTTTGACAATTTCACCTATAATGTGTTATCACTGCTACACATTTTAATCACGCACAATGTGAATGCAGTGAACGTAAAACGATGACACCTCCGGCTCATCTGCCGCCAAGGACGCACCTAGTGTTCGTTTGTGATGTTGTGCAAAATTTATGCTACGCACATCATTGACATTACCATTAGCAGTTAGTAACGAAAGCGTTTGCATCGTTTGCTATTTACTACTACCTTTACTTTCATCTGCAATACTATTAAGATGAAAGACAGAATGTGTAGATGGAACTGGTTCATTATTACTTACCATAGCGGTAGAAAGTAAATAGTGCACAATCTTGTCTACCGCAATAACAATCACCGTGTACACCGATTAGAGCATAACACCAATTTCACTGTTGTAGGTTTGTGCGTTGAGCATCAGTTATTTACTCTTCGCGTGTAGTGCACGTGCCCGTTCAAGCACATCCAGAAATTGCTCATTCACTTACGCGCTTTCACTGCACAACAGCTGCTCCTCTTTGTGGCCAAACTGATACTGCTATGTAAGTGTGTTGATTACTTGATTGTGATACTGCACCCCTCGGTTTTCTTCTTACATAATGTCCAGCTTATTGCAAAAGGCACTAATGTCATCTTGTCGCGAGAGAAGAATATGTGATAGTTTCGATACATTTTATTACAGTTTATTAATTTGTGCGTTTACTCGCTGATAGGCGTCATGTACGTTAGCAAACGAACGTAGAAACTACTTATATCTAGCAAATGTACGCTTTTACATAATTTATTATAGTTATTACCCCATGCTAGACGAAGTTATTGCAATTGAGTTTGGTTTTGTCATCACTTCGTGTTTTATTTGTGTGGTGCTATTAGCGCGTACATCGCTGGTAGATGCACCTTGTAAGAATTATGGTGCTAATTTGTTGATATACCTACAGGCTTCAATCAAATTATGATCAATGTTCATATCTAAAGCCTACTGCACCCTGCGTTGTAGATTAGTTTTCGCCAGTGAAGAAGTATATAGTGATGTAAACGAAGTAGCATAGGTCACGTTATCATTCTTCGAATCTACAACGACACCACTGCTCTTTGTCATTATACTTTCTTCAAACATGACTTAACTTTTATTTTCAGATAATTTATTTTCTGTAGTTTTACTTTCATAATCTATCAAAAAAAAAATTATAGAAAATTATTAAAAAAGATATTTGAGTTATATGTTTGATTTACATACATACAAAAACTAACATGCATCTCAGCTCTATTATTTCAATAATTATATGCATAGCATACATCAAATAACTAAACGTAAAAAAAAAAGTGTTTCAATAAAACACGTGTATGTAAAATTATTATTTTTACAGTTTACAATATTGATTATGTTTATAAACTAACAACTACAATAAGGAACACATTAATTAATTTAATTGAAATAAAAGTGTTTATGTGATTATTTACTTTATTTATTAATGAAGGTATGGCTTATTTAATAGTGAATTTCACATAGATTTAGATGAAACGCATCACTGTTTGCCAACAGTCTTGGACGACTCCATCAATTTTTTGGTCTACGTGCATCAAGCATCGTCTTGAGAGTAATGTTATCATTAATATCATGTTGAACAGATGGAGTAGGTGCACTTCTACACTTGCCAAGTTAGTTCGTTAACTACACATGTCTTGAGTCTGACGCCGTCAACGCCGATGACTGCACTACGTTCAATAACAGCTCAAATGAACCAGTACCTAATCCAATTCTGCGACCAGCAATAATGCTATCTGACACACCCAGCTGTACATCACTCTTGGCTTGCACAGCCGCGTTAAACAAATGCTACGTGGTGCGTTCAAACGAAGCCATGGTCAACGTATTCTGCGCCATTTTAGCGATACCGTATCGAGTAATACCCAGCACCGTGCCACTGCTCGTCATGACATCGGCTAGTAGGTAAATGTGACGAATGTCAATACTCAACGAGTACGCCTTTAACACATTGTTAATCTCATTCACAACCGACTGCCGAGCCGCCTCTATCCCAAGTGTTTGCTCAATCACCGCGACATGATTGCAACTACATCGATGACCATCTACATAAGGTAATGCCATGACAGCTCTCAGTTCCGCTCCTTATGCGACGAGTTCATATTATTTATTCATATAATGATCAATAATGTTGTTGAGTGCATCTATATCCACTTATGCATTTGTATGTAAATGTTATTATTGTGCTTCCGCACTGGCTTTGCTGATGCTTGTTGTTTTTTGTAAATCTTTTGCATTGCTTTTGCTGTTATTGTTATTATTATTATTATTGTTGTTACTGTTAATTTGTTGATGTGTGTCACTAACAACAGGAAAGCTGGCGATGTTATTTTTGGAGATCATCACACGTTGAATGCCCGCAATACCTCCAATAACCAGTTACGGTAACAGTGTTAGCAGAAATTGTATATTTAGGTGCTGCTTCGTTACATCTCGCTCGTATGGGAAAATGAGCAGTGAATCTCTGCTACGAATTTGCACACACTCATCACGAAGTTGACGTAAAACTGACATCGGCTTAGCCGCCAGTGACAGCAATCGAGATCGAACTGTAATGGCGTTAATCGGCAAAAGCAATTTTTGAATGAGTTACATGTTCAAGTAAATTTGTATGTAGTGTGAGCTACGAGTAACCACCTCTACCATTTCACGCGTTACCTATTTCAGCATCACAGACTACAACATACCTTTCACAGAGCGTGTGGTCTGATACAGTTTACGTTGCAAATGAAGCAAATTGTCTGAAGTAACAAATCTCGTTTTGTGTGCAGCAACAGTATTATGATCATCATAATGCTCATGTAACTGCATTGCATTACGTGTGCGTAATCAGGCATACACCTACTCCTTGTCAAGGGCAATCGGTGCGGTAATAACGGGAGTGGCAATATTTTTGTTGGCGTTAATGACCTACACCAATCGAGGTACACCCTGTGTAATGTTCATTGAGGCTACCCCAGCAAAGTGGAATGTACGAAGTGTCATTTGTGTACTTGGCTCTCCTACTGACTGGGCGGCAATAGAGCCTACGGGTGTGCCTGCTTCAATATGTTTGCAAAGGTATTTTTCTGCGCACGAAGCCACAAATCGAAGTAGCATGTCCTTGCACAGTGGCAACAGTGTGTTCTGGCAAACTTAGCATTCTCACTCATTGGTGGTACATTCTACCGTTGGCAAAGAAGCTAGCGAATCGTGTTGCTTCTTTTACAAACATTATTGTCTTGTGCTGTCTTGGCAAATGCCAGCCTCGTTGGATGCATTTTTGCTAGCTGGTGGTGTTGCTTCTCGTTTACGTTTACCGCTTGTATGTGTAGCATTACTCTTCTCCCGCTGCTGAGTTCGCTTAGGTGATGTTCGTTTTTGTGGGCTTTTTTTACTTGTACTGTAATTGTAGTTACTATTTGAATTATCATCATCATTGTTGTTACTGTTCAAATGTTGCCTTATGGGTGTTGCCTCTCGCGAACTAGGCGTCATTGACAGCCTTGATGGACTTTGTGATGATCGATGTATCTTATTATTGTTGTTTGTATCACATGAAACTAAAACTTTTTTGTTAATACAATACTCATGCTTAGTCAATGACAGGCCTAACTTTGTGCGTAACTTGACCTGTTCTTTGACTTTAGTTTTGATGAATGTTAACACGTCTTTACGAAACCGTTCACTACACATTTTTGACAGCAGGACTAGTTTGTTAACATTTGCATGTAGATGTTTTAAATTAACTTTTTCATCATCATTACTAGTGTTATCACTATCATTCTCACATGTTTTATGACTTTCATTTCTTTCCTTGTACTAATTTGCACGTTTGACCTTACAGCAGTGTTGCAACATTGATTAGTAGTGTTTGTACTATTCAAGTATACTCTCATGGCCACTCAAGCATTTCTACACGAAAAGTTACACTTCATGAGGTAATAATGATACAGCCAACCAATCTGCCAATAATGCCTTGCCTTCAGCCCTCTCTTTAGCATTTTATGGTGAAGAAGTTGTAACATCCGTAATAGTAGTAGTAGGGGCAATAATAGGATTTGCAGAATTAATATTAACCCAATGAGTTCATGTTCTTTGCATTGTTTCATGATGGCGGGCAAATGCTGCCCGTGAGGCAATTCACTCCTGCTACAAATTGAGCGCTACCCCGTTTGCGCCTTCCATCAATCACGGGTCTAGACCATCTTCACCGTAGCGAAACTGAATCACACGTCCGCTGCTGCCGCGTCCACTACGCACCGTGCCATCGTACTGGACCGATAAATTCTACATCGCTTTACTCAATCGACGGTAAATGTAACCAGTCTCTGCCGTTTTCACGGCGGTGTCTACCAGGCCCTCTCGACCAGCCATCGTGTGGAAGAAGAACTATGTCGGGGTTAGACCGGAGAAGAAGGAATTCGCGACAAACCCACGTGACGGCGGGTCTTGTGCAAATCGACAAAAATGTGGTAAAGACCGATCCTGAAAGGAGTTGGTAATTCGTTTACCATTCACCGTCTGCTGCCCCACACAGGCAATCATCTGAGCCGTGTTTAATCCACTACCTTTACTACCTGAATTGAGCATAATCATCGCCGCGTTACTGTTCGCGTGCAGCGTCTACACCGCCGCATTCCCGCACGCATCACGCACTAGTGATAACTCGCTATTGAGCTTCGCCTACAAGGATTGCGTGATGGAGAGACCAGGCAGTGGGACTAACTTGCCCTGCTGTGCTAACGCAATCAGTGCATCACACTTCGCAAACGATGCATGCAGCACTTTCTCCTTTCGCAGATTTAGTGCCCGGTTAGGTGCCACATCACCCAGTCCAAACGAAAAGCCGTAGTTTTGCAAATATCGTGAGGTTAACTGTGCGATTCGGCTCATGACATGGGCAGTGTATGTCCCACCACTCAGTGCGTGAAGTCGGGCAAACAGGCCATCTTTAGCCCCACCACCCAACACCTTCTTATCAAGTCTACCAGAGATGTAGGTGGTGTCTAACAGGGCGACATATCCTTCTGATACATCATCGTGCTTGCCTGAGCCAGAGTAAAAACGAGTCTTAGTTTACATGTTGAGTTGAACGTGAAGTTGTGGGTTGGGTTGAAGCAGCAGCTGCACCATTTGCTTACCGGTTCACAGCTACGTTGGTTTGAGTAGTGCAGGAATGGGTAACTCAAAGACGGTGTGATCGCCTAATCAGTACGATGTAATAAGTGTAAACTGCGCACGATCAAAGAAGACATCTTTGCTCGTTAACAAGTAGGCCGCAGTTAGGAAATCTTGTGTACAGGCAATAATAGGTTATCCATTTTTGGGGGAGAGTAGATTGTGGGCGGTAAGCATGAGCTACGAGGCCTCTGCCCGGGCTTCTTAGGTTTGTACCACATGCACATTCATCTCATCTCCGTCAAAGTCGGCATTGTACGGTGCACAGCAGCACTCATTGAAGCGAAATGTACGAAAGGGCAGCACACGAGCCTTGTGCGCCATCATAGAGATTCGATGCAGTGATGGCTGTCGGTTAAATAAGATGTAATCTCCATTCATGATGTGACGCTACACTACATCACCAATAGCCAGACGAGCCGCCAAGTTCATTCGATCACGTGCGTTATTGGCGTTAAGTAGCTTGCGTGATTTCTACGCACCAAAGTAAACCGAAATGGCACCTGGGTGTACTCGTGGACCATTTCGTACTAACCGTCGCATCGCCTGCAGGTTGTGTGCAAAGACGCGTTGTGGGTACGTCAGCACACGAGCCACACGAAGAGGTACCGCCAACTCATCAATGCCTAAGTTAGGATCTGGTGAAATAACACTACGTCCACTGAAGTCTACACGTTTACCGTTCAAGTTACCTCGAAAGCGGCCATGTTTGCCTTTTAGTCGCTGTGCGTAGGATTTGACATCACTGCTACCCATTACCATAGCATTAGAAGTAGACGAGCCTGATATTGCATTACCACCACCACCATTAATATTGTTATTGTTATTGTTATTATCACTACTATGATCACTTGTAGATGTAGTGTTGTTATTGGTGTTACTACCACTAGTACTACCCTTGGCTGGTCCATGTGAGCCATAGGTAGAACCAAACCCAGGCATCGCCGCATCAATAAGACGAACCACTTTATTCTGTAACATTTACCAATTTTACACGTACTTGTTTGTGTCATTGACTCACTCTTGCAAATTACACGAGCTACTGAGAATGTCATTGTACTGCGTAGTCAGGTCATCTTCACGCATTAGCAGTGGATTAGACCCATTGCCTGCCAGTGCACGCGGTCGAATGCACAGTGGAGGAATGACAAGGGACTGACTTAGAAATGCATGTGCCCCAGTATGTGAATCAAGACCCAATAAAATGTACTACTACCCTGGAATAGCCGCAAACAACTGTCAGACACGAATTGGGTCAAGAAACTAGTGCATGTGGTCCATGTTTTACATTACCTCACGACTTCGCTAAGCGGCTGCCGCTAACTGACGGCCAAAAAACTCATCGATCGACTCGTATGAGCTGTTTAGTGCGATTTAGGCGCGTCGTACATCGATCTTGTACTTTTCATGCACTAAACGAAGTGGCTTGACACGTCGTACCGTTCCATTCAAACCACCACAGTTGGTGCAAATGTGAGTCTTGTACGCGTCTTATTGTATCTTGTGTACAATGCTAAACCCTGCAGACTTGTCAAGCTGATTGGCCCTTCGCAACTTATCCGCATAGTATATTTTTTACTCTAGTGTGAGCAAGACGTGAGAGCATCGCTTGCAAATCGTTCGACAAATACGCAGTACGGCGTTGAAGTAGCCAATATGAAACACAGGCAATGCTAGATCAATGTGGCCACAGTGACCAATACACTACGTCGCATTCAGTCCACAGGTTGTACATCGAATAAACTTATCCTGTGCACCGAGACGTGTGTCGTTGATTCCATACTACGTAAACGGCATGGGTGTTCGTCGGCAGTGAATAACAGAGAGTCGGTGTACATCTTCATTAGACATGACATTGTAGTGAATGGCACTAATCTACACCGGACTAGCACGATGAGTACTAACCACTAACTGAGGTATTTGTAACAGTGAGGGCTAATACGTTGCCAGTGACGTTGATGTTGTTGCTCTTGCATTACCTTACAAATTATTATTGTTATTATTATTTTTATTAGTATTGCTGTTCATGATATTGTTCTGTAATTTGTATTATGACGCAGAGTTTGTATTTGTGCTCTTCATTTATACTATTAATATTATGTGTTAGTCTATTTGTTATATTAACAAAAAATCAATTACTACTATATTGTTGTTGTTGTTAACTTTGTAGTGAACAAATACGTTAACAATTATTAAAAATATATATATATATAAATAATTGTTTAAAGGTTTGATGTAATAACAAGAAAATTATTATTTAATAAAAACATTGAATTATTTTTCTTGGAAGTACAGAACGCGTACATAACGTAAATCTTTTTAATGTAAATAATATTATTGTATAAATTTGAATATGTGTATAATAAATAATAATTATTATCTTTTAGGTACACCTTCACCTGTCAGCATTTTTATAAAATTATTGTTACAAAAACTAAATGCTTAATCACTAAATTACTTTGTTCAAAGACGACCTTTTTCGATTATATTTTACAATTATCACAATAATGATATTTTATTTGATTTCAATGTACGGCGAATACGAGATATTGAAAACGCGTAAAAACATATTTGATTATTATTGCTTTCTATCCAGTTTGTTAACATTAACATAAATTACTATTAGCTTTTTATTAATTTTTTCCTTCACTTCAATAACAACACAATCAATTTCTCATAAATGTGTAATTTACTTTAACCTTTGCAAACAAGACTATTTTCACTCAAATAATATATAATCATTATAACAAAAATGATAACAACAATTATTACTTCTTTGCAAGAAAAAGATTATAAATGATCTTAAAATGAAACTTTTTAATTTATAATTTAGAGTTTCCACTAAAATAATTTTTTACATTTTTTTACGCTCGTGCTGATCGCGCCTTTGCACGTGGTGCTTTGCCTTGCTTTCCTGCCATTTTTTTCTTACTATTACCATTTTGATCATTATCATTGGCTGCATTACCACCTTCTGCGTCGTTATCTTCTCCGGCGTTTGTTTCATTATTCTCCGATGCATTCGCACTGTTACTATTGTTGTTGTTGTTGTTGTTGTTGTTGTTGCTATTACTGTTGTCAGCATTACCGGTAGCTAACTACACGTTGAGCCATTTCACAATAGGGGTTAACTTCTCCTTGAGGCTTGCCTTGTATGCGGCATCAAGCGAGTGCTTCTACAAGTCATTTCACCACTACACAATGTAGCGTGATTTGCAAATACCTTCTATGAAGAGCAAGAAAACAAACACCGCAATTCGCTCTACATCGAACATCTTTTGCATATGCTTCGCACAATACTTGAGAAAGGAGATTTGAATCTTACGCTCACGTTCGTGCAACTGTGCTAGTTCGCGTTCACTGGCGTTGGCGTTTTCGTACAACTCACTGACCGTGGTAAAGCGATGAAATAGTCCAGAAAACGCCTTTACCGTCGCAAAAAAGTCTTTGCTGTGTTCATGCTCGAGCGTTTCAAAGATAATAATGGGACCTACTCGTTCCTACAAGAGATACTCATTCATCAATCGAATAAGTTTTGCAATGAGTGTGTCCATGTCTGACTGATCGATGCATTTGGCGTTGGTGTCAATGTTACACTATTTCATAAAACGCAACAGTGCCATCGTTGGGTGTTCACGAACATCACCAATCTAGGCACTCGTCTTTTCAACTCGTCGTGACGGCTTGCTTTTCTATCCTTGTTGTATGGCATTATTGTTTGCTGAGGCGTCTTCACTTATTGCGGTAGCAGCTGCAGAGGCGTTGTCGTGTGGTACATTAGTACTACTACTACTGCTCTGTTGACCAGACAATTATTGATTGCCAGATGTAGCAGCGTTGCTGTCATTTTGTGTCGTTTATGCCACCGAGTCTTCTGCGGTAGGTGCCGTGGCACCTACATCGGCGGCACTCTTAATCCCACGACACTTATTTGGATTTTTCTTGAACATCTGCTCCATTGCCTGTAGCACACGGTGGTCCGCCAATCGTCCGCGTGACCCACACGCGTTACACACCAAAAACACCACCCCAGCACCTTTTTTCTTTGGCAGCACAATGGTCGTCTATGGGTTGTGGCAGTGACGACACAAAACAAATCGTTTAATAAAGTCGTACAAACTCACCTGCATACGCTATGCCGTATGACTACCCATGAGCAAAAATTTATCATCCTTTGAAAAGACCGTACTCTGTGCACCGAGGTCAAACTGGAAGTACTTCATGAGTGCCTCCTCTGGACGGTTGATGGCAACGCAGATGTCGTGTATGTTAGGTAAGACAGTCTTGATACCGTTTCCACTACCTTCCACTTTCACCTGTATTGCTGGCATTTTGTACCGGTAAAACTCATCACTTGCCCGCTACGGGTTGATCGGAAGCATTGGAGTAGCCATGATGCGTCTGTGTGTGTATATAGTAGAGTATTTTCTTTAGAAAAATAAATAAATAAATAAATAAAAAGGTTTTATTATAAGATAGAAATAGTTATAATATTAGATTTGTTTTCTGTGTTAATATTGTAAAAATAGTTTAAGTGTATTTGCTTCGTAGATTATTGCCTTAGTTGTATAAGAGGTTATTTAATAATAAAATAGATAACGATCATAAAAAAAAAGTAAAAAAAAATGTACAAAATTCATGAATAGTGTAGGAGAAATAGAACTGTAAATGATTTCTGTAATTGCATATTCCATCATATTTCAATTACTACAGTATAACTGAATGCAATATACTTATTTTTAAAAAAAATAACAAAAGAGAAGACAAAACGCATATATTCTTTAATAATGTTAACGTGGTTCGTTTAAAACATTTCCAAGTAATCCCGCTTGTCTGTTTCAAAGTATTTGCAACGCATTTTACGCAACAAATCCTACACCGTTTCTTCCTACGCACACATCTGCTACAGCACGGCAGGCGAGAAACCGTTGTACTGCGCAGACAAGGATGACGTGTGTAGCAGAGAGAGTAGGTTATCACGTTGAGCAGATTCTCTAACACCCATGCGGCGTTGTTTTGCACTACAAAACTCATCCTGTACACGTTTTGAAATGCGTTATGCAATTACCAACAGCTAATGCCTTTGCTGCTGTGTTAGTGTACACTGGTAGTAGTGTTCAATAATTTTTTGTGCATCACTCGTATTCACGTAGCCCATCATGATACGATCATCTACCACGCTAAGCTGAAGCAGGAGTGGGTGAACGTTTTCAATGTGATTAGTGGTCAAGATAACAAATCGTCCTTATGGTGCTACAGGATTCGTGAGAACACGTACAATGTCAGTAATACTTAGACCATTGTGTGATTTTCTGCCTCCAGGCGACTTGCCACAGTTTCCGAACTCATATTTAGACTTTATCTTTACCCGTTCAACTGGTATTTGGTCTGATGCAAATGTGTGCTGTTATGGGTCGCTTTCTGTCAAGTTCGCCTTCTCTGTGTTCATAACATTAGCATCAACATTATTGATAGTTTTGTTACTTGTAATATCCTACACACTCACCGCATCTACATCTTATAACAAGTAAATAACAGACTTTGCAGTTAGTGTAAAGCGTTCTCGATTTCGTCTGTGCAGCCACCTTTGACCCTTTCGTCGTTTTTCCTCTTTACGTCACTGTTTGTACATGGCCCTATCTGCATCAAAGCAACAAACATCACAGTTGTCAAAATCACTGCTGTCGCTTTCAGAGTCTTATGACTAAATGGCTTTATTCTACACGGTGACAAATGGGTTGTGCATTCAGTCTTGCAATTCGTTGAAATTTCGAATAGCAGCCAGGTTAATAATGACCACATGACGCTGCAGATACTGTGCCATCGCCTTGACCAAGGACGTTTTACCAGTTCCAGGCGGACCATACAACAATCAGGTCATTTTATGTGCACTACCACGAATGGCAAACTTACCTTGCCGGTGTGCAAAGCTGTCGAGCAGCTAAATTACCTTGTCCTTGTGATGGAAAAATAATGTTTGAAATGTTTTACCGTGGCGTCGTGGTAATGGATAGCGTCGTATTCTGCGTTTATCTTTATCTTCATCATCATCATCATTATCATTGTCACTTTTATCGCTTTTGCCGCTGTGCGATTTGTCATTTTCGCTATCCATGTCGCCATTAGCATCATTTATATCATCATTATTATTATTATTGTTGCCTTTATTGTTGTTGTAGTTATCACCATGACCATCATATGCATTGTTTGCATTCTTCATGACATTAATATGTTGTGTTCTTTTCAACATTGCAAATTCACCACCTCCACCATCATGGTAGTTGTCACCCATCTTATATTCATAACTTTCATTTTACATTTTGCCCACACATCTCATGCCAGGCGCAATACCTATTGCACTACCTACTGGTAAACCTTCAAATGATGATAACATAAACGGATTGCCCAACAACAGTCGTTGCAAGAGCGATGGTGGTGGACGCAGAACTGGGTAAATGAGATAGCATATCTTGTGCCTTTTTGGCTTGTCAGCACAGTTTTATTTATATCATGCTATGGCATCATCAACAAACTGATCGATTCGCGCTAATGTCTATTTTCTACATTACCGTCGTTTTTACTTTATGATTTGTTAAGTTGTGTGTTTACTTTTGCGATCATCGTGTAACCATGATATTAACCGTGAACGTCAACACTGTTTTGACGGTAGCTTTTGCTAATTTCGAATATCTTTATGGTACTTGCTTAATATATTTATTTTCTAGTGCAATACACTATTACCGTTAATATTACTTTCACCACTATTGCTATTACAGGTTTTGTTTATTACTTTATTTTGTTTATTGGTCATTAAAGTTTACGAGTGGTATCACTGCGTTATTGCAGTATATGTAAAATCACAGATTCTATACAAGGCAAGAAAACATGCATATAATAGAGGTAATGGAGTAGCACGTCATAATGATTGCAACATAGGATGATGCCCATCAGTTTGCACCAAGACAGGCTGCAATCGTACCGATTCTATCATAATTTGACGTGCGATATAGCCCTGCTTCTGCTCTTCTTACAATGCACGTACTTCATCCTCGTCGTCATCGTTGTCATCTTCAGTTCAATTTTCGTTATTGTCACTACCGTCATTACCATTGACACCCAATCAACCGAGAAGAAAACTATTTCATGCAAAGTTAACATTGAACATTCTGCTTCATCAGCTGTCTTCGACATTGTTGCCAAATGGACCTGCACTGTTAAACAAATTGTTACCGGATGCAGCATTGTTAGGTTTGTTATTAGAGCAGTGGCCTCGTGGTCAAAATCGAAGCTTTTGCAGTAAGTCATATAACAAATACGTTTCGCGAATCGTGGCTCCTCTCTACATGGCGCGTTTATGTTTTGATTTTGCGTTTAATTTGCTAATGGTATTCTTTCCTTGATTATCATTATTGCCATCGCCTGCACCGCTATTCTAATTATGCGTGCCAGATAGTGAGTGATGAATAAACTTATTTCAAGACGTCTTAGATTAAATGTAACGTACAAACAAGCCAGGTTACACCTCTACCGCAATTCCAGATGCAGGCAGGGTGCTAACTGTATACTCATTGAGCAAAATGTTGCGTAAAACTGAATTGACACCTGGTGTTATCTTGCGCATTTTATTACATGATCAGTTACTTCCTTACACACTTAGCGTGTTATCAGTCACACTACTTTACCTTTGCAATTCGCTTTTATTTTTGGAGGATTACAACTATTATTGACCTTTTTCTTTTTAGCCTTGAATGTTATTATGCTATAGTTTTGACTGTTACTAAGTACGTATTGATGAAAGCTAAAAATTGTTGAGTTTGTAACGCTTGTCTTTTTGTAAAACTTACTAGTTTTGCATTTTATAGTATTTTGCAGAGTTGTGTGATGTAAAAGGAAAAGGTTTTAACTGTAACTGGGCAAAGAGTGGAGGTGCTAAGTTGTTTTTTTTAATAACTGCACTTGTTATTATCTTCTGCTGCTACAAACTATTGGGTTAACGTCTGCTATTCTATATTAACCCTACAGATAACTTATGTTGTAATAACGAGTGACGTTATTGCAATCGATGACTAACATATGTTAACAAGATGTGCACCAAAAAATCGTTGTGTATGCATTTTTGACATGTTTATTATGTTTTATCTAGGTTCATGGGTGCACCAAGCACCTCTCGACGCAAGATCAGCTTGACAATTAGGAAGTGAATAAAGTTGGGCCACGTCACAGAAAAAAAATAAATAATAGTGCGAATAAGAAGTGGTGCAAACGTCGCTAGCAGCATTGTCACGAGCAAATTGTCAATGTGCAGGTCATGCAACATGTCATCAAATGAGCTAGTTTCAAACTACATTACCCGAAATAATAATCGCGACAAGAACAAAAAAAAAAAGCTAAGATATATTGTGTAAAAATGTGTTAGAAAAAATATATAACACAAGCTATCGATAAAAATTAGTGTACTATTGGTGAATAAAAGTTAGGTAAAATCAATTTTTAAACAAAATGGAAAAAACAAGAAAATGCAGTCTAAGTGCAGCATACGATTATATTTACAAGTTTAACAGCTCAAAAATAATTGCAAACATTTACTAATAGTTGTTAAAAATTTAATATAATAAATTATTTATGCAGAGCTACGTTTACTTGTATGTTAATAAGAAGGTTGTATATTTTTTTATTTTTAAATAACAACATAGAATTATTGGTTATATTCAGATTAATAACATTTTATTACACTAGCATTTATTTTTTATTTGATTATGCTCCTTACTTTTGTAAGTTTTAGTGTTAGTGCACAATATGTTGATGTGAGTAGTGTCGCTGCAACGCCTTGCGTGCAGCTGGTACAAACACCTGTGCCACTAAGAGTGGTAATGTGGTGGTTACTTCTCCGTACACTTTCACGTAGCTTCCATCAATTCGTATTTTGCCTCATGACAGGGCTTCCTACGGACGAGCCCCAGCATCAGAGCCATCAAATTAACTACCGTTATTCAAGAATATCGCCTTATCTGCGCCATTACGCATTAAATTTGCATTACAAATGTGATGCTTTACCACACCACCGCCACAAATTAACATCCCAGTGTGACGTCGTCGCATCGCAAACTTGTTCAGTGCGTGAATGTCCTGTACCAGATCAATTTGAAAAGGTACATTTTGACTCTTATTATTACTACTATGAAAATGACAACGATTTTGCTATCCTTGTGCATAATTCCTGTTGTTTATGTTGTGGATTTTGTCAAGATAATGCATTATGTCACCATCCACAAACGATGGACTAAATATTGGTACCTCTTGCTGTGCCGCTCAGTACACCACCGTCGTTTATGCACGTTGACGTGCTTCATTCACGTAGTACTATATGTCACTTTCACGTTAGCACTTTTTCTTTTGATTGTACTCCAATTATTACTGCTACATCTACTACTACTACTACTACTACTACTACTATTAGTAACAGTAGTCATCGTACTAATCACACATGTTACTCATATATTATCATGTATCATTGTTTGTAACACATGTTTACTGTTCTTCTGTAGATGACATGGTATGTACCATACTATTACTGTTATTACAATTATGTTCATCAATTACTAATTCAGTGTTATTGTCATGATTTATTAGCTACTTTTTGTGTCGATCTATTATTGCGAGAGCATAAGTTATAAGCCCAATAAGTCATAGCCCAACCAGTTTTCATATTTGACTTGGTGTAAGTGTTCACTTGCAAACAGGTGGTTCGCCTTGTTTGCTGTTCATCGTAGCAAGGGTATTCTTTCGAATGTAGTTTTGCCTTTTTTTCAGGCGTTTCGTAATCAATATCATCAAGATGTCAAACAATTAGCACGATGCATTGTCGTCGCTGTTACTACTACATTTATGGAAGTACGTCTGCTCGTAAGTTATGTTGCCAAATTGAGGTTAATTTTTGTTAGATGATGTACACTTCATGTTATCACCATAATTTGATTTACTGTTGATACCGCACTCATCGTTAGTATATTAGCATAGATAGTATGGCTGACATGCTCGTCGAAGATCATGCTCTATCGCACCACCACTTACAACGAGCACGTCAAGAAAACTTTTGTACGGTAGTTCTATCGTTTCCTTTTCATTTTGCATTTTTCGTAATTTGCTGTTATTATCTTTATTGTTGTCAATTTTACTCATTCTGTGAATTACAGGGACTTGTGATATTTTCGATTCAAATCACAAGGGCTAGATGGGTAAAACAGCATCATTTTCGTATTCTAGCTCATCACTATCACTATCAATATCACTATCATTATTATTATTAGATAGTTATTATGAAATGTGCATTTTCTACTATATGCCATCAACAATGCGCTTTTACTAACTTACTTCATCTCTGTCTTTGCATCTTGACTCGTGCACTTATCTATTCAATAACGTAGAAGAAGCATTTTATTGATTTGAAGTTTGCTAACTTTCACGTATGACCGTGTTACAAGTGGTGATGTATTTGCCTTTTCGTTAAGCAGCTAGGCAACGATAACAACGTGGTCGTACACCGTACTTGACTAAAAAGCGAACCGCTTAGCGGCATCCAGTACCTACTAGATTAGCCGTAATACCCAAGAAAATACTAGGGTAGTGTAATTTTTACTTTTTACACTTTCTTGTTGCACTCTTGTCATAATCGTCATTAGCACATACATCACAGTCATTTGTAGCACTAACATCATCACCATCATCATTGTTGTTATTGTTATTTTTATTCACACCAACATTGTTTTCATCATCATTTATTTAAACAAAGCTACCATCGTGTATAACATATTGTTTAGACGTTGGTTGTTTGACAATCATTGCGTTAGCAATGTCAACAGCACGACCGTATTGCGTGGCTTGAAAGCCAATGTATTTGTACGATTACATCAGTTGCTATACATTGTGTATTGAGCTTTTGCTATTTTGATTCGTCATAGGCCCATGAACCATCAGTATACTGTTGTACTGCTATTCATAATTTCGCTTTGCCTTATTCGAGTGACCATTCGGCTTCATACTATCAGTAACACTTACTGATGGCATAAGCACAGCTTTTTGAGCTATTTCAGACATGTTTACTATTATGTTCTCTTCCTATCAGCCTTGTTGAGACAAAGCTCACAATAATGTTTTGTTTGCAACTAAATTTGAAAGAATTAATAACGCTGGCAAATAATATCTTTGCTAATATTAAAAACAAAGCAAAAGTGGTTGTTTGAAAGAAAAAATATATATGAAGATTGATAACTCCAGTAAACATAATGATCAAGTGCTTTTCAGATGTCATTTCGTCTGCAAAATAATGTTATGAGAGTATTTCTTTTGTGACGTTTATCAGTAATCATCCATAAATAGAACAAAACAACTTTCAATAAATAAATACTTGTAAGAAAGAATGAATAAATTTTGTTGACTTGCTGTATATACATGAACAAAATTTTGAGTAGAAGCTATTATGTGCTCTGAACACACTCTTGCTTTTTTTTATACAAGCAAAGCACCAAACAATCGATCATAACAAGTAAGTATATAACGTAAAAGAACAGAATATCATATTGGTGTTAACAATAAAACAAAATAATATTACAGCAAATTAGATGGGTAAGTGTATTTCATCAACAAAACATAATATTAAATAAATTATTTTCAGAAAGTGCATAATAATTTGTGAAAGTAGCTAATTAATCATAAAGCTTATTATTTCGTTGTCGTAGCGTTGCCCTTGTGCTTTCACCTTTTGACATCACTACGTGTTTAGTACGCTAGTGTATTTTATGGAAGATAAAATATTTTCTATAAAATTTTACGCAGAAACTATAGTAAGCGATGCTTAAAAATTACTTGAGAAATATACATATAATGGAAAAACATTTCCTTTTTTACCTTTTTGCTTTCTCAAATAACACATCTCACTAACTCAGTTGTGATGAAAATCGTGCATTAACTAATATTTGTGAATAAATAAAAGAAGAAACATATTTTCAATATGTATTGTTTTCTCTCACAGAAATTGGGTAACACTCAAAAAAATAACATAAATTGACAAACCAGTAATTTTAGAAAAAAAAATATATAATTATTTCCGCAGACAGAGTTATTACTCGAATGTGCAATAAATATCTTGAAAAATAAAAAGTCAATTTTATATCTCGCTCACTTCACTTAAATAATAACGAAGGACAAATGTATGCTTAAAAAAAATTTAAGATTTTATATACAACAAAGCTGGAAACAGTACAAGTAATGTGAAAATTTTTTGAATTAATTTAGAAAGTCTACAAAGCGTACGTGCACTCCCAGTTGATTAAGCAATTTTTAATATAGATACAAATATCAACGCATATTATTTTTTTCTACTTTTTTATAAATTATACATCTTGCATGTCCTTCTTTTGCTTTTCCTAGTGAGAGCAAGCATCATTTAAACTCAAGAAAAATTATTTTCTCCTTCAATTTTCATTACATGTGTGTATGCAAAACATGCAGAAAGCGGAGTTACTTGTTTCAGTATTGCACTATTATTTTTGAGGAAGATACACAGCATATAAATTCGCACTCAGATTTTGATTAATTTATTGTTTGCAATTCATCAGCAAAGATCTAGCAATAATAAAAGTAAACAAAGCAAAATTTGTAAAGTTTCAAAATAAAATGCAAATGTGTAATTTATGAAATACAAATATTTGATTATTTGTAGGAAATATGTAATGCAACTCAAAAATGGAGTAATAATTTTTATTTGCAAATGTGAATAGAAAGAATGCAATTGAAAAATTTTTTTGAGAAATAGAAAATAGAGTAATATAATAACTAGATATGGAAAAAACTAAATATTTAATTCCTCGAATGGTGTAAATTTATTTATCTCTTTTGGCAGACGTAAAGGTAAGTAAACAAATAACGCTGAAAATGAACCGAACATGTGAACACATTTATCTCTTAATCAACTCAAATAGATCCGAGAAAACAAAATGGAAAGAGTAAAACTGGAAATTTTCACTTATTGATCATCTATATCTTAGCACAAAATAATAAATTTTTTATTATTTATATACGTATTCTTCAAAAAGAAAAAAAGAAAATATGTTACAATAAAATTTTTGTTTTACATTAATCTCTGCATCATTCTTTATTCAATGATTATCAAGTCTTCACTCACATAAGCACGTTTGTCCTAAGTTGCGCAGTGTAGTTGACTATCATGTAAACGCCTAAGCATATCAATACTGCTTAGCTATTGAGAAAGAGTACTGGTGTGTATCGATATCTAGTTTTGTGTATCCTGTTTGTTTGTTAGCATTGTATAACTTTTCCTTCCTACTTGTCGTTGTCGTTGTTGTTGTTGTAGTTGCTGTTAAAACAAGTACTTTTGCTGCTACTATTATTGCTACAATTACTGTTATTGCCCATGCAAGAAAGTTGCATTGTTTGCTACATACGCTAATGGCTTCACAGGAGCACTAAATTTTGTTAAATTCCTATTTGTAGGTTTATTGATTTCGTTACTATCGTCATTGCCATCATCATCATCATCATCATCATCATCATCATCATCATCGTAATCACTGTTAGTATTCTCCCTAATAGAATTGTCATCACTGTCGCTTTGATCAATGTCTGCTACAATTTTACACGCTTTGCGCTTCATATCGTATTTTCCATTTGCCAACTACCGATCTCGATCTTCGTATAGCATTTTACGGCCAGCTACTAATTCTTTGGCGATTGCCCCTTTCATTCAGCCAATGAAGAAAGTAGGCGTTCAGCCATTAGGATTCATGCATGAGATGTACGTTGCCATGGTCGTGTTGCCCACGGGCGTCAGCTACCAGCCTCACATTGCAATAGCACGAACCGTTGATGAGCTGTTGCTCTATTTTTTCGCACGCAACGGAAGGTAGTCCACGGAGCAGCCATAGATGTAATACGAATCCTCGCTAGCGACGTAGCGCTTTTCTACAAGAAACATAAGCTGACGTGACGCGATTGGTGGGGGTGCTTTCATTAATGAATACTACAAGTATCAATCTCGTGTATTCCATAGCGCTAATTACTATAAATGATCATCATCATTCATGATAAACTACTACGGAAGTTATGGATTACGTGCACATATCTCAAATTATGCAAGATGACATGAGTAACGCTTGCGTGCCTATAACGTTTGCCCATGCATACTTTTAAACACCGCAGCGGGACTAACTCTGTCAAGAGTCATGGTTGCCTTGGCAAAATTGTACGGACCGACATGTGGTCGAGAAAACATATGCATGTCGCCAGCCTTGTCCTCAATGTCAAGCAACTTTCAATGCTTTCGATTCTTCACATCTGCAATGCTAGCATTAAGTATTTTCATCGTACCAAGCATATCACGCACACTCTCAAATGTGGCATCTAAGATACGCTAAATGTGCGCAATGTCATTGGCGTCCTCGATCACAGGTAATGGAAGTGCACATGGGTATGGTGGCTGCTATGTGCCTGCGGCTAGTCCGGTTTTGGTGGCCGTCTTGTACGCCGCGTTTCCAATATCAGAGATAAACTTAAACATGTCTTATTACCTGAATTACTTTTTTTTAGAAAAAGTTTGGCCAATTTACTTTACAAAATAAAATCAGAAAATACTTATATAGAAAAATAAAGATAATAATTATAATTAGGGAGGAGTAAAGTAATTATTTATAGCCTAACAAATTAATTATAAAAAATATGTAGAGCTAAGTGTATATGATTAGTTATATTCGTAATGCTTGCAAAACAGAAATAGTGTTTGCAACAACAAAAGTAAGATTTGTTTGATAGAAATAAAAAGGCAAAAAGAGTGAGAGTTGTTGGAAAAATTTGTTGCTGGAACAAAAGTGAATACTAAATACTTTTCTCTTTATTAGTATTACTTCGATGGCTACAACAACTAACGTACTTCTATTATCGTTTAGATAAAAAGAAGTAAAATCAAACAAAAAGGAAATTATAATAACAGTAAACCTTGTGCAAATATTACTTTGTGTTCATATAAATATCAGTTTAATATCTGGACATATTATATAACATACATATATAAACTACGCTGTAATTTTTCTGCATATGTGATTGCAAATAAAATAATAATTTATTGTTAAGTTGCGTCAACCGTAATAAGCACCAAAAACAGCTAAACAAATTTTATAGTCATATCACACGAATGTATTGTCAGTTACTAAAAATATACCGAATTTCAGGAAGATTTTTAAAGAATGATATATATATATATAGTTGGTATATTATTATTTATTGGATTCACTACCATGTAAAATAAAAGAAAGTCCATTATTTAATACTATTATCATTATAATCAAACTACGAAAGCAATATTATGCACATATAAATATATATATAGTAGAAAAACAAAGGTTAGCATACTTTTCTATTGACACTTACATGATATTTATAAAATTCGAAGAGAAGAATTAGTGAAATAGGTAATATAAGAGCAAATTACAAAGTCATCGTCTTTAAAATGTCATGACTGAGTATAATATAAAATTATCCGGTAATGTAATCGAGAAATCAGAGTATATATATGTTAATAGTAATATATATAAAACTTTTTGTGTGAAGAAAAACGTACATACACCAGTAAAGCAATCAATTCTAGAATGAAACAATATAAAGTTAGAAGAGTATCTAGAAGTTCAGTGTGTACTAGCCATAATAAATAATAAATTTCAAATCTTTCTATTTCACTTTATGGTGGGGAAACGAAATGATTATAATATATTTATATAAATAAAAGAATTATTGATTAATTACACAAATATTAACAATTAATTTTTTGATAGATGAATGAAAAAGCTAATCTTAGTCAAGTGCAATTTTTTTTCTAAAAAAATATTCACTGCATAGTCGAATATAGATAATGCTTAAGAAAGAAAATAGACTAAACACTATAGGTATATTTGAAAAAGCGGTCGTAGGTAAACGTACATATAAAAGAGTTATTTTTGATAATATAGATTAGTAGTATATAAAAAATACGATAAATAAAAATTAATTTTTATATCGGTGAAAAAGGTGTATATTGTTCTATTAAATTTTTTTTAAAAAATATTTTTAAAAATTTTTAGTAATTTAGTAGTAACGTAATGTCAATATTAGATTATTATTCACGTTATGTTAGAGTCAAGTTTGTTACAAAGGTAGTTCTTCATCTTCTTCGTCGCTTTTCACTCTATCGTCAGTTAGTTAGTTTACATGAACTTCATCGTCATGCAATGTTTGTTCAGCTTCATTCTACAACATTATACCTTCTCTACGTGCCTCACGCTATAATTATTGCTACGAGATGTGTAACTGCTTGAAATGCGTAGCTGCTGTCACGAGTTGTGTGTGCTGACCATAAATTAGACGGCGAATAGCAACAAGCTCGTTACCTATAGTAGATGTGATTCAGCCTATAATAAACGTAGGCACCCACCCGTTAGAATTCATGCATGACGTGTACGTTGCAAATGTATGACAGCCTGTCGAGCACAATTCCCACGCCCATAGTGCACTTGCTCGAATAACTTTATTCTCCTTAGGCAAAAGCGGGAAGTCAACGCTACAACCAAAGACGTACCATGTATCTTCCTCTTCCACATAACGTTTGTCAACTAAGTAGATGAGAGAACGTGGTGAGATTGGTGGAGGGGCTCAGTATTTGTAGTACTGTATTTACATATTCTATGTAGGTCGAGACAAGATATCAAAGCAGATAAGGTCTGAGCTGAATTTTTGTCGTGTTGTCAAGTCATCACCATGAACTGTTTCAATAAATCGCTCAGGAGTGCAATTCAAGAAGCTCATCGTAGCTCGCACAAAGCTGAATGGTCCAATGTGTGGCTTAGTCATCAACACCACATCACCGCCACTCGCAGCATCAGGATCGTGATAGTCTAGTACAGTTCATTGATGCTATTTGCTCTGCAGCAAATCTTTTGCAGCTACAAAGGCGTCATTTGCAATTTGCTCAATATGCTACACATCATTTAGGTCATCAATAACATTGAGCGGAAGTGCACATGGGTATGGTGGCTGCTATGTGCCTGCGGCTAGTCCGGTTTTGGTCGCCGTCTTGTACGCCGCGTTACCGATAGAGCTAACAATTTTAAACATTTTTACGTAATGATGATTGATATGATCAATAGTAATTTTTTATTTATTTTCTTTTTTATATTGATGTTATGCGTATTTGCTTCTATGTGAGTAAGAGTTCGTAAAATTTATAGTGTAATAAAGTTTTCTCTTTATTTTATTTATAGTATCAAATAAAAAACGAAAACATTGTTTTAATAATTAAATTTATTGAAAAAAGACAATGAAGAAAAGAAAGGAATGACATACAGATTACGTTATAACTACATCATCATTGACCAAATTTATTTTTTCATGAATCAACATTGAGTTCAAGCAAAAAAAAATTTTTATAATTTAAAACTTTCCATTAATTTATCAATTTTTTTAAAAAAATTTGTTAATTTTAGGGTAAATCAATATCTGTTATTACTGATTCTACGTAGACAAAACTGATGCCCAGCATATATCAGTGAAGTCAAATAGAAATGATTATAAACTTAATAAATGTTAAGGTGTTTTGTAATATTAAATTATGAGACAAAAATGTCCGTGTTTTATGGAAGATCAACTTTCCACACTAGTCGAATAACCTGACGTAGTGACCGCATTCAACGCCCAATCAGGTCGTTCGCCATCTCATTTCGCAGCACTACCAATACAATCTTCTTTCGCATATTCGTCAATTCTTGACTATCGATAGCGTCCATGCATATGGCAAGTTTATTAGCGCCGTTATTGCCATCATCTTGAATTCGCCGCAGACGTTTATTATACCCGCTAAAGTCAAGATGTGATAAAAATAGACCATTTGCCGGTGCCATTGGTACACTACATCGAAGTCCCTTTTTCAGCAGTGTTAGTTTCAAAAAGTCAGCGTTCAAATCAGCAGCTGCCATGCACATTACTGCGCCAATCATCTTACGTATTTGGTTGAGCATAAAGCTCTGACCACTAAATTTCACACACACCACCTACAGACCGCTTTGGCCGTACACCTCTTGTATATGTTATACTGCGCGTTTGTTGCGTGCACGAATGGCACCGTTGTCATCTATTGTGTTATTATCATTTTACGTTTATGTGTTGCTCACGACATCATTGCACTCTACCCAATTGTCAATAGCACTTTATATCATATTGTCACTAGGATGGACCACAAAGGGTTAACTTACGGTTACCTGGCGAATAAATCGGTGGCACGATGGGTCGGAGCTAAACCCGCCTGGTGTAAAGTTGTGAAAGCAATGGGTGCCCTCATACGTCTTGAACAGTTATCGAATATGTGTCAATTGGTGTGCACTTATACGGTACGCTGCTGCTTTACGCATAACACTTTACATTACGGTACGAAAAAGCATCATCGGTTCGAATAAATTGTCACTGTAAAACATAATATAATCACTAGTTTGTTTAATTTTATTATTGTGACTACTTGACTCATTTTTACAATCACCATAATTGCTATTATTATTATTATTATTGCTACTAGTATCGTCAGTCTTCCTACTTTTCATAGTGTCACCTTTACTAGATTATGCATCCATATGTACTTAATGCATGCTATTACGGTGCTAATGTGCTTTACAGTGATTCGTGTTTTGTTGTTATCTCAATCGCTTTCTAGCTGATTTACGTTTTGGAAAATGTCCATGATTACGACGCTTCTTGAAATTTTCATATTATTACTACTACTACTACTACTTCTGGTGATGCTACAATCGATCAGAAATTGGTGATTTACTCTTGTGCAACTGTTATTACGACTAGTGCAATAACTATTACTTTTGTTTCAGTACTTCTTCTTTTGGCTATGTATTTGTTTTGTTATTCTGAATGCACTAACATCCCTATCCTCTGTTGCAATTATTATTTTCACAAACTACATTAGTATTAATATTATTGTATACATTAATTTGTTAGTTTTACTTTCCATTCGTGCCATTTGATGTATTATCTGTGTTCTTTGATACAAACCCAATTTACGTTAGCGTAGGTCGTTCAGGCGCCACATCACGTGTAAAGTATTGAGTTGTGTATTCCTCCTTGTTCATGAACGCGAACGTTGGAATATAGTATTCATATTATCGATTATTGCAATTCATGTACGAATTAAAACTACGAGTTACAGGAGTAACTTTGTAAACGTAGATATCATCAGGCAGAGCCTTGTTAAGCAGTTATTTGGCTAACTCACAGCTGTACATTGGAACTTTATTGTTGCTGTCATTTACTTTACGTTCATTTTGTTATTATTTTTACTACTGCAATTGCTAAAGTAATGAATTTTGCAGTTGTTAAGATTATTACTTACTTACAAGGTGCCTGTAATCTACTTATTGATGTAACTTACCATTCGCATATTTGCTATCTCTATTATTTTATGATTGATTTGTGTATAGCTTTTGTTGTTATTATAAAAATTATAAATTTTGTTATACATGTCTGTTCACATACTCTGTGCTATATGGCAACATTAAACTCACTGAGCAAACCATAGTAGTTTTAGCCAACATATCCGAAAATTATAGCAACCTTCTGCTTACTTCGTATTTATTTCAGGCCTGCAGGTGCACGATAGAATTTGTACTACTACGCACCTTCAATTACTGGACGCAAAATGCTCTCGCTTGACATTATTACTGACACTAAATACCAGTAAAAAATATCGTATAAAATTTATTTCTGTCACAGAAAGCGTTTACAGAAAAAGTAACTATATATATATATATATATATATAAAGTAAAATTATAATGTTGAGTTACAACAAACAGTAATCAAAGAAAATGGACTAAATGATCAAAGTAAAAAGACATAATATGTAATAACATAAAAATGAGTAGTGCTACTACGGCATGCGCTTATTTTTACATCATTACAAATATCTCGATTAGTTACATAAGGTAATGAAAATACGTTCATCTTTTTTGTTTTTGATAATTTTTTACTTAAAGAGATTATATAATGAAAAAAACATTGATGTTGCTTGTATGTTATGTTTGAGTGGGCACTCTTTAATCTTAACAAACGTTGATTCTTCTTCATACATTTATGTTTTTCACATTATTTCATGACAATTGACTAATCATTAAAAATCTTATTAAGATAAACTATTTATAAAATTAGTATTAGACTAATAATAATCATTATTAATTAAGTTAGTTAGCATTATTAATAAAATTTATTTGATCTTATATTTGGTTTTTTACACAATTTTTGCACTAGTAAAGCAAATTTTTTTTATTGATTATTTACTTTTCTTTATCATTAATGCATTGTGTTCTTCTTCTTTTTTTTGGTAAGTTTATCTTTTACGACTTTGGTTCCTAACTTTTTCGTTCCTGCTTTCTTCAACATAGTAGTATTAGTAGAAGTTATTTTGGTCTTATTCATCTTCTTTTTGCTTTTCTGACTTTTCACTTTGTTGATTTTACTGTTACTAGTAGCACTACTATTGTTACTGATGCGCTATACATCTGAATGATTTGTACTTTTATCAGCAGAAAGTGTTGACGATGTTATTTATTTGTTTTATTTATTGTATTTATTAGTTTTGCCTGTTTTCTACAAATAACGCTGTTGTGTTCGTGCTTTGTTATAATAATCATTTGTTTTATTTGTGCTTAAATTAATTTGTTGCAAAATGTCATTGCGAAACACTAATCGCCCATTCGCGTCTTGAATTAACATGTTGTCACTGCTTGCAGCCATTGCGTCCTGTTCATCACTGCTACTTTTAGCACTTTATTTATCATCATCATCATCATCATCATTATTATGGTGATGATCGTTATCATCAAAACCGTAAAGCTAACCAGGAATGTGCTCAATAGTATTTGTAGAAGTATTGTTCGTAGACGAAGCATGAGGTATTAAGTTGCCACGTGTACTTGTGGCAGAATTAAGCTGTGCTGAAAGTGGTACTCCGCTCTTTACTGCTGCACTGACCTGCAGCGGTACGATGAGTACAGAGTTTAGAGCACGTTTCATTACAATTCAACGCCCACGTCGAGGCTACTTGGCCAAACCAATAAACAAATGTGAACCAGATGGTGAAAATGATAGCGAGTTGACGATACCATGTACGGGTAACGAGCAAAGCAAAGAAAACGGTTGTCTGATTTGTTATTCACTATTGCTTTCACGAGTATTGTGATGAGTATTTGATTTTGTTGCAAAATGTCATAAACGCACCACCCCATCGTAGCTACCACTGGCAAATATGTCCGTGTACGGGACAGCGGCTAAAGCAGTAATAGGATTGGCATTTTGTCGATGACGAGACAGCGTGTTAGCTGATAGTACTGATGATACTTGATTGAATTGTGTAGGCAGTGTAGTCGATTGCTGAAGAGGAGAAGATGAAGATGGTAAAGAAGAAGTCTATGCAGAAGGCAAATTAAGTGACGAAGACGAAGTTGATCCAGTTGCATTCTTCAAACTATTTGCACTTTTTTACTACTCTGCCGTAGATTCACTTTGCAATTTTTTGACAATACTACTACTAATATTATTATTTTCAGTACTTGACGCAGCGTACGAGGCATTGGTTGAATGTGATAATGCAACGCTACTAATATGTTCTAATCCTGTGCCATCCCCAACACACCCATACCCGTGAGCCGCGGGTACGGTAATTACCGGTTTACGTCGATTAATGTCAAAGATAAGAAGCGTACCATCTACACCGCCTACAATGACAATGGTATCGGTTAACATACACACCGCCTATAGAGCAAGGACCGTTTTATCTTTTCTACTTTTGGCCAGCAAAGACGCCGCCAGTGCACTTGGGTTCAACTCAGACGTGCTTTACCCATTAGCACCGCCCACACTGTACTCTTTGTGATTACTAGTACTATTACTATAATCATCGTTATTTGTAAGTCCAATATTGTGCAGATTAGCACGTGCTCGCTGCTCCATTGCCTGCAATGCCTCATCTCGATAGTGCAACATGTACTCATAGCTCTGCTGTGTGGCAGCGTCTATTTTCCACAAACGCATCGTGCCATCATCGCCCACAGAGGCCGCCACTTCACGTCGTAGTGCACTTAATCCATTAATGTTGCTTTCATGCCCAAAGAGTCGATCATTGCACAGCATGGATGGAATAGACCACACCCGCAGCATCTTATCACAACTCACCGAGTACAATGTGGGGGTGTTCAATCGAAAGGCTAACCCGGTAACGGCCTTGTGGTGCATGGTGAGTAAACCTTTAAAGTGTAGAGTGAGTGTCTACCAAATTCCAATGCTACCATCACTTGTACCTACCGCCAGGTAAGAAACACAGCTGGTGTCAAGGTTTGTCTTCTCGAACATCTCCCGTGCAGACGGGCGGTAGTGACGCGTATCACTCATCGCCATGGAGAGTACCGAGGATGGCAAAGTGGGTTACAGTAAAACCTTACGACGTCCTTGGCCGTTAACATGCAACGAAAGTTTTGCATCTGACGATAAATGATTATGATGATTATTACGTTTATCATCTCTGATGCCGCTATACGCATCATCACTGGTTTGATTAGCGTGTACTGATTTATTAGTAGCAGTAATGCTATCAGCTTAAGTCATCGTAGGCAAAGATGCGTGGTCTATCAAGGAGGGCACGGTGACATTGACCATATACACATGACCCGTTTTATCACCAAACGCAACGAGTTACCCACCCAGACATGCTAATGCGGTAATACTGTTGCTATTGTGACGAACTTTAACACAGGGCAAACCATTTAGTGGGTTTGTCTATATTTATCGCTATAGCACCTGCTCACTTGCGACAATTTATTTCACTTGATGCAATTGTGAATGCATTTATTGATGTTACTGTTGCTATAATTGATACTGCTGTTGTAATGGTAAAGTAGAATACGTAGTAATGTATTTTTTGATAGACGATGAAATCAATCGCTGCTACGTTCCTGCGGCTAATCGTACCTACTCTAACAGCTTCTGCTGCATCTCTTCTTTCGCGTCTCTGTCAAGTTAGGCTAAGTCGTTATCTTGAATTTACTGTAAACGTGTATCAATGTTTTCACCCATGCTTTTGATGAGCTGACTTCGCTCTTCATCAGTCATGGCGCTAATGCTTTTCTACGGTGCATCACTTGTAAATGAAGTATGTGTTGTTGCTGCTGCTGCTTTTGATACCTGTCTTATCGCATTGTCCTTTTCTATTCTTCGACTGTTGCTAATGTTAGAGGTGGTGATGTTAGTAATCGAACTGCTATCTGTTTTACCCTCTCGTCGCAGTGCCTTCTTTGCCTTTTTACGTCGTGCACTTAACGTAGCAGCCGCCATTTGATTGCCTTTACTACCGTGTTGATTTCCTGATAGCATGGCTGATAGTGCTTTACTAATTTTTTCTTATTTGTATTGTTAGTTGTTTACTAATGTTGATATAAAATTATAGACTTCAAAATAATAATTTTTTGGTAAAGTCTACCTGTATGCACTTTAACGGCAGAAGATAAAAAAGAATAAAATAAAGTAAGTATTATTGTAATGTTAACTAAAGGAATAACATAATTCATACAGAACAAACACTTTTGTTTGTTTAAACACGTTCCAATAATATTAAATAGTAAAAGAATAATATGCAAAAATACAGTACATGTGTGTATATTTAAATTACCAGTGTTTTTTTTACGAATGTACAAAATAATGTTTGACTGTAATGCTGTCAATATCAGAAACAATGTGATGCATATACTACAAACTGCACCTTATCATTTCTTGTTGTGACGAGCATGTAATAAATGCAAAGAACACAGTCTGAATGAGCTTCTCACACAAGCAAGCAAACTATCTTTTATAAGTTTTGTGCTACTGTAATTGTTGATATAATCTAGTCTTATTACTCGTACTATTTACAATATCATTACTGTTGCTATTTATTGCTGCTGAAGAAGCGTCATCTACTTGTGTGTAGAATGAACTCAGAAGATTCTACATCAATTTTTGTGTTGGTTTGTACTGCAAATACGTAAAAGACGTTTCTCGTATAAGTGTGAATGCATCACTAAACAAATCTGCCTCACGTTTAGCAAAATCATTGACGAGAAAGTTAAGGTAGTTGCTTTCATTATCGTAATTGCCTGGTGTCGTATTAGCTAAAATAATATTATTATAGATATTTTCACGGTCAACAAATTGTGTAATAACACATGGGACTGATAAAAAGGAAGTAGAGTTATTCATCGTAAAATGCGCATTGGTAACAAATGCACAGTACAACAAATTAGCTTTGCACACTTTTGACAAAAAATGTGCATTGTCTGTGATACAGTGTTTGCAGCTTTTGTTATCAGATGCACAAAGACTGGGACATGCATCATGTGACTTGATATTTTCCTATTTGTTAGTCTAAGCTTATTATATCTGTTTTTCTAAAAAACTTTGTGCATTACTTTCTTCTGAGTTCATGTCTATTATTGTTGCTTCTACCTTTGCTTCTGCGTGGTCTTGCTAGTTTGCACCATGCATCATGCAATCACAATTAGTACTGATATCGCTATTGGTTTGCTGCTATTGCAATTGTTATAATGTTTAATTTGCACTAGAATTAGTCTCGTGTTTGCTAGTGTGATTTAGCGTTGATATAAATGTTTTTATTCATTATTGACCTTTACTTATCAATTTAGATATCACTCGTGAGGCTAAATACGCACAACAATTGAACGATGTACTTGATGCGGTTATTTGTATTAATAATAATTTGCGTTTTGGCTTCATTTCATCGTGCTGCATGTTACCATCAACATTTTTTTATTTTGTTTATGGTGTCCATGACAAATTTGACTTTTATACGACACCATGCGGTTATATACTTACATCTCAACTATTATTATCATAATTCTTATTATTTATGTTTATTGACTATGTGAGCATGTCTATTAAGTCTGCCACGTAAACTCACACAAAGCCTGACTAGTTGAAGTCGGGAAGGCAAAGTGGAAATCACGCCTCACGCACTACTGTCTGCGCTACGTTACGCACAAAGTGGAAAAGCAACTGTGTATCTTATGCGGAAAGTACACACGGCAAACTTTGCTATTGCCTTTTGCATTGTGACTTTGATGTTGATGAACAACTTTACTATGTTTACTAGCAAGTCTTATTGTTACAAAGTGACGAAGCACAATAATTATATGGAGAAGCAAATATTGAATTATAATTATATCTGTATCGACTATTGCACGTGTTATTTTTATGATGGTGATTTGCACTAGATCTTTTCCATTCATTTCTTGTGCAACTAACAAAAATAGATGCATCACAAGATAACGATGAGGTAGACACAGCGGTAAGAAGAGCGTCGCCGTAAACAACGTACGTGAAAAGATGATTAGCGGCTTCTTACGTGTTCACACTTGGCATATTGCCTTATGCTCATTTATTAGTAGCAGTACTAGATTTATTATTTTCGCTAGTTCTGTTTTTGTTACTTTTTGTACGGTCTTCACCATTTCTAAAAGGAGAATTGATAGGAGTTTGCTAAAGTCTCTATGACGATAAAGAAGTAGATGACGATGATGATGACGATGATGATGATGATGATGTTAGCAACGATAAAAATCATGATGTTTTTACATGTTTATTCTCTCTGAGCACTTATGTGCAGGACGATAATATAGCTGTCTACAATACTTTACGCATAGCAAATGGTATTGCAATAGTTTATGCTACAAGTACACTGTAGGGCAATAACAACGATCACGATAAGGCACCATGTACGCCTTCATGACTTGCAATAATGGACTACAACATGCGCTCATCATTCGAGGAAAATAGTCGTTGTACATCAAACGATGGTGACGATGACAGTATTTCGTTGATGTTAGGCACTAACGATAACACAAAATGGTGTAATCGACGTAAAAGCCGTTGTGGTTGACTGAACACACACGTTTTATTTTCTACACCACAAGATTGATGCAAATATTAACAATTATCATTCGTTGACTTATACTATAAGGGTGCAGCTGAAGATGTATGTGTTTTGCTTTCTGATGTAGATAGTACATAGTACATGTGCTGAGCATTATAAAAAAATAAAGTGAGTGTATGGCCATTGACGTCCATAGATGTACACGTGAGCAGGTTATTTTTCACATTACTAGCTCCACCAGTATTAATATCTTTACTCGCATTGACATTTTGTTTTGTGTGATTAGTAGATGTACATGAGTTAGTACATCTATTCTACTGATCATACTACTGCGACATATTCATGAACACGAGTAACAGCGCAAATAAATCTGCAATTTGATGTGTTGTGCCATAACGCGTGTAAACTGGTTTACCGGAACTGGTGAAGATGAAAACATGATTGTGATGTTATAGTAGTATGTTCTTGCAATCAATAGTATTACTGCTACCGATATTATTATTATTACTTGATTTCATTATCGTTATTACTTGTAGACTCAGCAATGTTAGTTTAAATTTAAATAAAAAACTTGTTAACTTGAGGAAATATTTTTATTAAAAAAAGAAAAGCAATAAGTTAAGCATGTCGTGGAAACATGTAAAAATAAGCACATTTATTCATTCTTTTATATAGATTTTACATTTACATTGACAATACACTATTGTTCGAGGGGGGAAAAAATATATTAAATAAGGTGTTATCAGACAACATTGCTTTTTGTATGTGTGGGTGTTGATGTCAAAGTAATTTGTATGCTATGTATCAATAAATAAAGTCTCTTTTTCTTTGGTAACGTTTACAGTAACTCGTGTAGATATTTTATTGGAGAAGTTAAGAAAGATGACTGAGGTGGGATTATTTCACCATCCGTGGTATCGTTATACTGTGGCTGACGAAGTCAGTATTGCGGATGTCATAACGAACGCGTAAAGCAGAAAAAGTGCATGAGCTCGTAGAAACACCACTCCTGCACAAACGAATTTGTACGTCCGCGAATACCTTGTCATTTTAGGTTGTCTCACAAGTGATAATTACACAACGGCAGTGGAGATGTACTGTCAATGACAAACGGATCGCAATATGACATTACGTTTGTTGTGTTTTCACTTGTAGTGATGTAGTCCGGTTTTCTTGTGTATAACTAAACATTTTTGTTGATATTGCGCGTTTGTTCGTTGAAAAGCAATTGATTGATATCATTTGCAGTAGATATTATTGGCACCGTAGCATTGTAAAACTTATCCGTCTTTACATCCATGTTTTGCAGTCATGAACGTAAACGAACCTGCCGATCGTTGTCAAATTGTACGCGTTGTGCGTCACTGTAACAAAACTATGGTCACATACTTTGTTTCATTGACATGTTGATCATAAATGAAGTATAGCCGTCATAGACCCGTGCATTGACCTCATTACATTTTCATTTTTACTATAATTATTATTAGCATTATTACTTCTGCTTTTACTGTTATTATTATAATTGTTCGTTTTTATTTACATTTTCCTGCGATAATGTCAAGACTGAATTTGTTGCTCTCTTAATGCGGTTTTGTTGTGTATTCTCTTTTTCAACTCTAAACTGCTTTGCTTATTTTGAATTTGCAAACTATTTAATTTTTGTTGCTGTTGCTGCTGCCGCTATGGCTTTTGTTTTCATTTATGAAGTCGAACAATTACCAAAGTTGTTCTACTTTTGCGACGTATTATTTGTAACATCAATGTAGCCATTTTGACAATTTGTTTCTTTATTAACGTTAAGTAATCGGCGTGATAAAGAGTTGCGCCCGTATGCTTGTGAATGACTTTCTGCATCTCATGCATTAGTTCTTCCCTCAGCAAACAACAATTTACTTTCTTTACATTGACTCTTTTTGTTCACTAGTTGTGACTGTTGTGAACACGAAAAAATATTCAAGGGATTTCTTGACATTTCACTCTCGTTGCCAATATCGTTATTACTGTTAATGTTGTTGTTTTTGCTAATAGTGCGATTATGCTCATCTCGAATACATTGTAAAACTTGATAAACGTTATGTGCCACCACAGGCACCTGAGCTTGCGCAGAAGCGTAGCTTTTCAGAGTGGGCAAACCAGCCACATCACCAATGGCAAAAATGTTGTTATATCGACGATGTTGCAGTGTCTGCGGATCTACATCAACAAAACTCATTTCATCTGTAAACATTTATTACAAACGTTGTGGTATGTGCAGAGCATTGCACATGTGAGCATGTTATTTATAACGCTGCTTATCTGTACGTATTACTTTGAATTATTGTAATCGATGTGTATGATTCTATGTTTAGTGTTGCTGCTGCTCTTGCTCTTGAATCGCACTTTACAAATTTGCTTCATCGTGATAAACATATTACAAAAAGCGTCTAAGCCGCTAACGTTGTTTAGCAATGTTGTTAACAACGTTATTTTATATATTGTTGTTTTTATTGTTATACCGTATAAAATTATTATTATCTGGTTGCAGTAAATGCTCGTTTACATAGTGAATACGGTGCAAGTTACTTTTACGCACAAACGATGGTGCACGCAGTGGCAGATCCAAGATGAGTGTGTTGTATGGTATGACAATATACATGTCATACAAGTAATTATACAAGGTAGCAGTGTAATGCGCAGTGTCAATGGCAGTAATGTATGAATGAGACAAAAAATGGAAATGCGGGTAGCCATGCTACTGTTCACCGCTACTACCACCTCAAGCATCTTTACCTCCTCTTCTTTCTCTTCTACTATGAGAGTGATTAACCAGTTCATTTCAGTATGACTTGATGGCATTATTGACGGATTAGCTTACCCCCATAGACAGTGGCTAACTTTAGGCTGAAACACACAGCAGTCGAGTGAAGGCAAAGCGCTTGTGATCCTCAATAAAGTGTCAGAGTAGGTTGACCGCAGAAACGAAGTTACCATCAAATTGACGTGATGCAAAGTGCATGAGATTAGATACGTACTTATCTATCTTGTACTAGGCTGCAATTTGATAGTTGTGATTTATTGCATCAACTCACTTGACCGCATTTTTGTCATGTTAGTATTTGCTATACGTATTGATGATATTCTCTTTCGTCAAACTATTACAAGTAATGATGTTGCTGTTTTTGTTGATGTTGTCACGTGAACTATCCGCTATGTTTTATACAATAATTTGTGTCTACTACTCCTTTTATAACTTGTGTTGTTACGGTAAAATGTTACATTATAACGGATTTGCAATGGCACGCAGTGATCTATCACTCTTATTGCCAATGTTTAAATTGGCCTGCTAATCTAATACACTGTCTATTTGTATTGCCATGATGTTTGCACCTTCGTATGGTGCTACGTTTGAGTTTGTACACGTTGCATTACACTCAACATTTCTGTCAACATCAAATAGCAATGATCTGACACATTTAATTAATGAGGTATACCCATTCAAAGAGTTGTAACTCTTTTATCGTTGTGATATGGATGTTGGTAGTTTTAGTTTATTGTGACGAAGTGCCTACATCTGTGCCACAAATGAGAGTGGTGGTACTTTGGCGTAGACAATGTTGCTAGCAAAGGCATGCACAATCGTATCACGCGTTGGACCAGGATTCACCACCACCCGATTCCGATCCAAATCGCTATACTTTAGCAATTACGATAGTGCACCTAATGTGCGTTCTGCACCGGCGGCAATGACTAGAACATCATACGGGTAGACGTGAATGCCATCACGTGTGACAGTGTAATTGTTATTGTCATCCATGGACACATCACTTTATGTAAATGCCGTCATATTAGACAAAAACGGTAAATTACTAGAAATAAATGAGGTAGTGTTGTGTATAACGGCATCGTGTACACGCTTTCATGATAATACTGGTAAACGTTATTATTATTGCTATTCACACTATTTTGAAAGCTATTTGTTATGATAATCACTACTAACACTCAATCCCAAATTTTTACTTTCATTAGCATAGCGATTAGTAAAACTTTTGCCGATGCTATCAATCTTAGCACTGGTATTGTATTTATCTACACTATTAGTTGCGCGCGTTTCTGTACTGAGCTAATGTTGTGCACGTCCTTGTTGTTATTGCGATGACGAGGATTAGTTGCGGTTTAGTTGATCAATTTTTAATTTAATAAGTTAAGGATCGTTAGGCAACACGTACACTTTCTTGTGTATCGCATCAATTTTTTGCACTTTACCCATTACCAGATCGGCCTATCGTGTAATATTTCACGTAGCGGGAGAGCGGAGCGAGTCTCACACACCCACTCGCATAATATCGTAGCTACGAATGCCAACCTGAGCTAACGGAATACATCCTGTAAATACTCGTCGTGCTTGATGCTCAATTACTGTCACGTACAATTATGGATGTTGCTGGGTTAGTTGTGCAGCTAACGCACTACCACTAGCACCACCACCAATAATAATTACCTTTTGGCCAGTAGTGTCACCTTCACAATTGTTGAAATAACTCCGTGCATTATTCACCACCCCTTCACGCCGACGCTTTTGTAGCAGTCGAAGGCTGAATAAACAAGAGCAAATTGCACTTGATACTATGATGATGGCAACCGCTTTTGCATCTGATTTTTTCTTAAAGTATTAAAACGCAGGTGGTCCTTACTTGATGAGCTTTCGTTTAGGGTAATACATGTTTTCGATAATTAAAATAAATCAAACAAATACTATATTTATTTATTTACTTCTACAATATAATTTTTGTATTCGATAATTTTGTATGTAGTACAAATTAAGAAAATCTGCAGCACCAGAGCCGATTGCAAATGAAAGATATACAAAAGAAAAACTTGAAAGGTTGCTCTTTTGCAAAGAAAACAAAAATTAATGCCAACTCTGTGAGTAGATAAAGCCAAGTGACTGAGTAGTAATCGATAAATAAAAATAGTAATAATAATTATGACAGTGTCAATAGTTTATATTTATAGACATTTTCGAACATTTTGCTTCATATCAATTATTATTTAACATATTAATTTTATAAAGAGGTATAGAACGTGGCAGTTCGATTAAATCGAATAAAATATTTTTTAATTAAATTTTATGGAATATATGTATTTCTGTACATTACATCTGGGAGGTAAAAAAATAATAGAGAACAAATTTTTTTTAGTGATAAAACCTATACATATGTTGACACTCTTAATCTTGCATCTTTCTGCTTTTCAACAACGCTTCTTTTGTCGCCTACGCATTCGTTTCTATTTCCTACAAGTTGTTTTCTGTAAAGTATTGTCGCAAGAATTCTATTGGCCTTTCAGGTTGTGCTCGTCATACCTCTGCCAGAGCCCGTTGTAGGCAATGGTCGATTTAGGGATGTAATCGCAAATACTTTGCCTGATCTATTTGTTAGCTTATCAGATTCTGTTTCAATTTACGCCGCTAATCATCTGTGAAGAGAACCTTTGCTGCTTCTGAAATGCTCGGCTACGTGGAGATGTGTGCAAAATTTTGTTTAGTAGTCATGTTTTATTTATGGTACACCTTATTTTAATGGAAAAATATATATTTATATTCCTATCAGAATATTTATTTTTTTAACAACTCTACCTGTCAAATTGGTAAAATAAGATTTGTCATAATCAATATTTAGGTATGCAGATTTCAAAAAAGTAATTTTAGTACATTAAATGTACATGATACATTGTATTTTTAGTTGGGAAAATAACATTTGGAAAGAACAATGATATCGTAAAACAGAAAGATTACATGCCAATTACAACAAATTTTGTTCAAACCTATTTCTGTCGTTTGTTTGCTTGTTTTTTGCTATAAATTTTTATATATGCATACATAATGCATATTCTGACATTTGAAAACAATTGGCTCGTACACACAAAAAAGAAAAGTAAAAAGATCAATTGCATTGTTGTGCGAAATATTTTGAAGGTACATTACATTTTTATTTCAATTGTTATACATGTGACTGTATATGTGTATATCTGATACAAATCTGAGAGTACAAATATTGAAAGAAATAGAGAATGCGTATAATCAATCTATAAGCAAATGTGTGAAAGCAACTGAGGTGACGTACAAAAATATTATGATATAAGAAAAGTGATTATAAGATCTAATAGCAATTTTACAACATGATGCTGTCATTTTGTTGTGAAACTGTTTGCTACATAAGGCAGAAGAGTAATAAAAAAAAAATAATTATAAAATTTATGATCTTTTGTGCACTATTGCAACAAATTGAGAGCATCTAAGTCGTGCTTTAACATAAACTCTATATCAAATTTATGCTCACAGAAGTACAAAAGTGAGAGATTCGAGAAAGAGAAAAGAGACAAGTTTAAAATTAACTATTTGTTGTATATATATTTCATGTAAAAGCACAAATATATATATTTTTGTCTGATAGTAAATTATTTGAAGTACATTTTGACCATCAGTTATCTATAAATAAATGTTGTTGTTTTTTATTTACAGTTTCTCTTACCATAACGATGTTTTTTTATAATTTTGTCCTGTTAATGCTCTGCCACTTTTATGCTGCAACGCGGCCTCTTCACGAGCCTTTCATTTCATTTACATCTATCGCTATAGCAAACCTCGTTGTGAGCGAGGTCGATCACTTTCGCACTAGTTATCATTTTTGTCAGTGGTGCTGTTATTTATATTAATGTGGTTAGCGTGGTCTTCAACAGTTTTGTTTTCCACAGAGGTTGCAATCGTAGTAGTATTAGCACTTTGACCTATAGCAAAAATTTTTTGTTACACTTTTGCCCTTTTCGTGTTCTACAATACATCATCACCATCTTTACTTATAGTTTATTTGTTATCATTTGCGTTTATTTGTTACTGTGATCGACTTGCAGCACGTGCTCGAGCACGTTTTAGCGCTAGTGTGTCATAATCTTACATGCACTATACATTATTCTGTGCTTTACGTGACAATGATGTTTGTCTTGAAATGAGCTGTGTTTGATTGTCATCATTACTACCCTAATGTAACTCGGTTGTCGACGATTGAGAGTACGGTTGTAAAATAGGTTTGACAAGCATCTTGCGTTGAAAGAGTGGACTTTGAACCCCAACCGCCGGTGGGGGTGGGTATTGTGCATTGAAAATGGTATCGCACTATACACTGGACGTATTTGCATTAACAATACCTGGCATTTTTTGATGTTTATGTTATTATTGCAGTGATTTTTATGTTTGCTGAAGTGATGGTGGTGGTAGTGGTGGACGTGTAGCAAATTACAATTGCTTTGTTGCCATGTATGCACTATTCATCTCTGTATTCGTAGTAGCAGTAGTAGTAGTAAAAGAAGAGGTGGTGGATATTACAACATTACCAAACTCGTCATAATGCGTGTAGTTGCCCTGTGGATTTTTGGCAATACGTACATACACCGGTACAGGAGACGGTGAGTTGGTTCGTCTTGTACTGTTTGCTCTAGCTTTTTACTGTTGCTTCGTCTCACTATGTTCGTTTGTGCTGACTGTGTTATTAGTTTACTTGTGAGAGTTCGTAGTATTATCATCATTAACAACATTAGCAGATTGCATGTTATGCTGAATGGATGCAGACTTGGGTTTGTATTCACTGTTTGCGACAAAAGTATCAGAGGCGATGCGTCTTTGCAATTTTTACACCTGCTTGACAATATCAATTGAGCCACTGTCATTGATGTCATTTACTTGACGTAAAAGCTGCTGTGCATAATGTACAATGTCATCACTGTACTCGCGATGATTGCCTTTCCTTTGTGCCGTTTCATTGTTTACGGCACTACTGCACAAGTCTTGCAGGAATGCAATGGCATTCTACTAGGAGGTTTGCGTTACGCTATGAAACTTGTCACTTTGCATCTTGCCAGCATGTCGCTTAACAGTAGTAGTAGAAGAATAAGAGTTTGTTTGCTCAGCATCATCATCATCATCATCACTATCTTTATTATTTTTGTCTATTTTTGTGATTTGCCTCTACAAGTTAGTCAAGTTGGAGTGGCATGTGGTATGTTGCTAATGTGCTGAGCTGCATTGTGTAATTTGATTGTCTGATAACGCCGCTGGTTATTACGATGTATTTGTTGCAAAGAGATTGAGAGTATCTGTATGCTGATTCGAGTAGCACCGTCGTCGTCCTCCTCCTCCTCTTCCTACTGAACGCGTTGTGTTTCCAATCTATGTTAATTTACTCTAGTTTGAAATTTCATCAGTCGACTACTGAGTTATAGACGTGAAGTTGTCTGCAGCTTGTGAAGAACAACAAGGTGGTGGTGTTGGAGATAATGATAATGTCTGTGAGTGATGAAAGTTTGCAACCTGTGCATCAATTGCTGGTACAGGTGACATGGTGATATTCAGTGCAGGCTCATGTTCGACAGGCTGAGTATGTCGACGTGCATGTGTTACTCCTCGTACGTCTACCTATGCAACACTCTCTTTCATTTGATTGTTAACTGCACATGTGTTGATGTTAGGATGACGAGATGACAGCAATCCTCCGTGAGATGCTCGAGGTATTAATCCGGTGATTGAGCTGACCAGCCCACTTTTCACGTTGTGTGTAGACAATTCAACATGCTTTTTACCACTGTGTGGTCGATTTTATTAATTTTCGCTGTACTAACTAAACTACATTGCTTTTGATTTTGCACTGATTACTAAGTCTACTTATACTTATTATAAAATTCTTTCTATAACTTTCACCTATAATCAAAATATGTTATAGAGACATTAGCACACACACAAAAAAAGAGATTATCATGTAAATACATTTATAGTAAGTTAAACAAAATACGCATCAACTTTTACTGCGCTCGGATCATCACTATACATGAATATGTTAAGCAACCATTGAAAACTTACGAATCTAATATTGTGTGCGGAATATATATATACAAAGTCTCTAACATAAAAAAACATACAAATCAGAATCAAAAAATGTATAAATAATTGTACATTATTGTTATTTCTGCTTTTCTTGCACTCACGCATTGCCCATACAAACATTAATTTCCATGCACTTAAGTCTCATTTCGTTTTATTTATTTTTTGTAATGTAAGAAAAAACATTGTAGGCAAAAAGAAAAACACGTAATTATAGTAACTAATGTAAAAACCTATGCTGTACATATACACAAATCACTGAAGTGAAATATAAATATTTTTGTACAAACGTAAATTCAAGGAAAAAAATTGATAGAAAGTAAAATAAAAAATTATGGTAAAAATAATTTTTAACATGAACATCCAAACATTTCACTTTTATTATGACCATTACAATATTTTATTATTTGATATAAATACTATAAATTTTACTTTGACAACTTAGCATTTTACAAAGTTTCATCTATTATTTTTATGGCTGATATAATACATGTTACCCTCTTCCATTGTCACTATAAATTTTGTAAATGAAATAATTTAACCTAATCTTTCAAAAATAAAAAAAGATGCAATAATAAAGTAAAGCTAAATTTTTTACCAATCTTTTACTCGACATTGCAAAATTTATTTCTTTTGAAATACACTGATAAATAAGTAAGGAAAATTTAGTAGAAGGAAAAAAACAAATATATAGAGGTTTTTTTAAATTAATTTTTTTCCTTACAAATTTTTGTATGTTACGCTTTAATCATTTAGAACGAGCATATCTGCCCCTCCTTTGTTGCCGCCAAACACCTGTTGAATATCACGATCAATCGCACTGCCTAATCCATTCATGCCACCTTTGTTTCGACGATTGTTAGCAGCAAGTCCATCATTGAGAAATGTCCTGTCAACGTCATCACCACCGATGAAATTGTTGTTATTACCATTAGCGTTGTCATTGTTTTCATTATTCTCTTCAGTGAAAATTTGTAATTTAGCGTCTAATATTTTCTGCAGTGCAGCAAACCACTGTACCTGTTGAACGTTATGCTCATGACTCTCCTACACATAATGTCGTCGTGCCTGTGCCTATCGCGAGCGATTCTACAATTGTTTAATGTTGTCCGCAAAGCATTTTTCATAGCTCAAATATCTACCATCAAACAAGGTCATCAACAACTGCTAGTGCTGCTGTTTCTCCTACGCTGACAATCGTTATGGCGATGTTATTTGTGCTTGTAGTTGACGTTCCTGCTCCGCACGTGCCTTCATCGCATCTAACAAAAGCTGTTGTGATTGTAGCTGGTGATAGAGCGATTCGGTTTTGTGGGTTTATTATTTCAGACGTGTCACCTCATCATCAATCTTGTGAATATCCTCCATTAACAAATTTTGTTGATACTAGTACTGCGTTTTCTTGTCATTTCACTACTCATCAATCTACGAGGCCGTCTGACGCACACTGCGGAGTTCATTAATCATCGGCATTATCTTTGTGCGTCCTTCACGGATGGCCATTGTAAAGTCTTGCACCACTTTAGACAGCTACTACAACGTTTTCCCTTTTACTTCTTCAATAGTGTCCTTTTCATGTGTTAGCTTTGACAGTGCCTACACCGTCTTACTGTACCCTTGCAAGCCAAGTTTACTCTACAAATTACCAATCTACGCATCTAACGCGTTGAATTGAGACTGCAGTGTTTCTTGTGTAAAGAGTAAAGTGCCATACTACGCACGAAGTTACGCCAGACGAGCTCGCATACTCTACGTTGCCGCCTTTTTCGCACGAACCTGATTGGCAAAGTCACGAAACTATTCCTATCGTAACATACTCGTGGCGGTGCGAAGTTGCTCAATTTGCAACTCCTTATCACGAATCGTTGACGTGAGTTTGTTGTTGTCCGCCTGCAATGAGTTGAGCTACTTGATGACCTCCTCTCGACGAGCTGTGATGCGTGTGACTTGTTGCTTGATGGTCACCAATGAGGTGCCATCCTCGCTGGGGCGTTGTCGCTCACGTACTTTGCTGTGCAGCGTTGAGAGACTCTCATCCAGCTGTCGATCTTCGTAGTTTAACTTGTTCAGGTCAAGTGGTTAGGAGAGTAATTTTTGCAACTCGTTATTCTCACGCTCTTTGTTTGCAATCTACTAGGGTAGTGTCTACTCACTCTTAATCTTATTCAGCTGTACCTCGTCTTTGCACCGGCGTATCATCATCTCTACTCGACCATCCGCAGAATCACGAAAAATGTTTTGCAATCGATTATTCATCTACGCACTACGGGCATCGGCCGTAATCTTGGCCTGCTCCTGCTCAATCAGCTTTTCACTCAGCTTGGCACTCTCCTCTCGGGCTACACGTAGTGAGTGACTGGCGGCCAATAACGCCTCTTTATCCACCACAGGTGCCAACTTTTTCTCCGCCGATGCAATGTGTGTTCGCAGTAAATCACGTTCTTCCTCGAGCAAGGCCACTTTACGACGAAGCTACGCAGGATCAGCAAAGGATGCTCGAAGCTGCTCCACGCGCTTGTGGCTCTCCACAAAGCTCATACGCAGTTGTTGGTATTGCGCGTACAAGAGTCGCACATCCTCATCAGCGGCAATCATCTCTTCGGGAATTTCAAGTGGCTGCAAGAAGCGTGCCAAGTAAACACGTTTGCGACTCTGCTACAGGTGAGTGATCACCCAAAAAAGAATAGGGTACATGATGACACTCTACGCTTATGCAAAGCTCTGTGCAAAAGTCGCCTGTAAAAAGGCAGGAACGCGGTAGCCCAGTGTCTTGAGCAGGAAATCACTCATTCGCTGCAACACCTCCTAGGCATTACCACAACTTTCAATGTCTGCCTGCATGCTTGATTGTAATGACGCAAAAATGTCATTAAGCACCTGTAGAAGCTGTATTCCTTTCAACTTGTCAAAGTCAACGAGTGAGTAGTTTCGGTGCAATTCCTTGTTTGTGCCTTCTACAATAGTCTCCAACAACACCTATGGCTGTACATCAAAGGCAGTGGAGGCGGTAGTAGTGGCGTTAAGTGTCACGCTAGCGTTCAAGTTCATCGGTGTAAACGTAAATATGCAAATATAAATAAATACACTAAGATGTGAGAAGATAGTTTAAACACAAATACACAGTTTGCTTAGTAGTGCACTTTGAGAACGATCTTCAACGGCAAATAAAATATGCTACTTTGCTCAAATTAATAATTACCTTCTTCTAAGAAAAAAAAATGATTTTTGACTTACTCTTCACTATAATAGTGTAGTACGTTAAATTCAAATTACAAGAAAAATAAATAGCATAAGATAAAAACACACATATTCACACATATAAAATTTTACACGTTTTAATTGATATTTACATTAGTAAGAGCATTTTCAGTATGCAATGGTTGCGCTATTTTTTTTTTTTTGCACAATCTGTATCATACTAATAAAGTAAAAAGTAGGTCGAATAACATGTTCATTAAATACATTCATTATCGTACGCAAGATTTCACACACAAAAAAAGAAAAGAAGCAAAGAGCAAGACAGCACAAAATGCAAGAGTACAAACAATATTTGTTTATACTACAATGTAATTGACAAGCATATATTGTAAATAAACAGATAATACGAGTACAAATAAGTGATGAGATCAATGTTATAGCAAACAATACAAAAATTATGCAAAAAAAATTCTAATACTTTTTCGTATAAAATAAAATAGAATAGGCAACACAAGCATAGAAAAAAATAATAAATTAATGGTATCTCTTATAATTATGTATACGTGTAAGTGTGTGTGTGTGTTTTTATAAATACAGATTATTACACTTGTTTCAAGTGTAACAGACGTAGATCAAGTGTGTCACGCACACGTGTCGTTGGTGGGATGAGAATGTTTGATGGTGTGCGAATTTTGTTATTGAAGTTAGCCGAAGATGTATTTGCTTGACGACTATCAGGAGCGATAAACGGTTTATTATTACTATTTTTGCTAATGTTATTTGACGTTAAGGCTGTGTTATTTGCTTACTGAGTAGTCAAGTGAGCATTTACAATTTTTGCATCGCTACTTGTTTTGTTATGATCATGATCGTCACTATCAAGACCAGTGGTCAATCCTGCAGCTCCAAGCAAACTGTTATGATCTTTGAGTTTGCCCTCGTCAAAGCTGGTAATTTGATATTATGTGGCGATAGCCTTCAGGCACTACAGACAGCGGTCATTTGCAGGTGCAAGTAATGCAAGTCGCTCTTTCAAGCCTTTGTTCACCGCAAACTCAATATCGTTAATTGCCATTTGTACAAACTGTTTACCAAATTTACTCTCCAATGCCTTGCGAAGGCGTAAAAGCTACGGTACATCACTAGAAATGCGTGCACTGGCTCATAAAATGGAGCTAATGACCTCTTTTAGTTACGGTGGGCAGGCCGATGTAGCATCTTTTATTCCGTCAACTTTTAGTACTTTACTCTATGCAATCAACTGCACACGTGAGGCGAGAAGTTATAGCATCAGCGAGAGTGTGTCATATCCTTCCATGGTGGCTTCATCGCGAACACAACTTTCTACCGCAATGCGTGCTGCCTCGTATTTGTTCGCGTCTAGCTGTCGTGCAATTTCGCGTTTGCGTTGCTTGAAGTTATTGTCTAGCTTACCCTTGAGCAACTTGAGTCGCTGTACACCCATATTGGCATCACCGCGAACACGTATAGGCTAAAACCCAGATAATGACTGCTTCTTTTTCTGAAGAAAGTTGAGCATCACAGCAAATGTACAATAGTAAAATTTTTGCTGTTGCTGTTCTCAGATAATTTACAAAAATTAAAAGGAATTGGAAAAAAGTAAAATTACACTAATTTCTTATGTTATTTATTATTAATTAAGAATATCAAATAGATTAATCGATAGATTGTATTTAGATTAATGTGATACAAGTACAAGTAAAACCTATTAGCATGATTTAACTACACATTTACTACACACGTCAGTTATAGCACTCTCTCATCTATTAATTTTTACTAACAGTGTTGCATTGTATTACAAGTTAATAACGTGATTAGCAATTTAAAAAAAATGTCATCAATATATCATTGAAATCACCTTTTTCATAGTAAAAGTTTGCAACATTCGCATCTCAGCTTTACTTTACTGGCACTTGAATTATTTTTTTAAAAAATTTTATAGCAAATATTAAATAAAAACATTGTAATTGTTTTCCAAGTGCTGCTTGCATTAATCATTTCAATTTTCTCATATTTGTTTATTACATCATGAGACATTAAACATATAAAGAGTACAATAATATTAACAATAATATTATTATTTATATTTATGTTTGATTTGATTGTTGCTACAAATGCACAGTACCTTGTAATTTTCTGCATTTTGCTTGCAATTTTGACATAACGTGCCAATATACATACATGCAAAGTTATTGTAATTTTTCGTAAATTACTCATATTGTCTAAATACATAAAGTAAAGATTGGCCAAATATATTACAAAAACAAATAAAAGAGTCTTTTTCAGTACATAATAACTATCAATTATATAAATTATATATTAGTAATTAATGAATGATTATTATAAAATAAAAGATATGCATAAAAAGCACGTCTTAAATTAGTTTACGCTTTACGATGATGTTCTTGGTGTAACGATAAGTGAACCACACCATTGACGACATTGCCCCCATCACACACAGAGTCGAAATTCAGATTCGTGTAAACGTGGACTATGCGGTTTGACGCATTCGCATATGACGCTTCTGTATATCACTCGCGGTGTACAGTGCCTGAAGTACCATCTTCTGCGTGTTGTGCACCTACGATGACACCAAACCTATCTCCTGCGAGGAAAGCACGTCTTTCTTCTTCAATAACAAATCTTCAATGTCGGCATCTGCCCCGGCGTGGTAAATCTTACGTATCATCTTTGCATACGCACTATCTGGATCGGCTAATATGGTATTGAACTCATTTGATCGTCGGTGTTGGTTTCAGCCACTACCGGCTAATCGATTTTGACCTTTTGCCGAGTACGATCCAGTCGATCGCTTTGCATTAGCAGTGTTTGACCCGTCCGATTAACTCTTGTCATTGTTGTAGTTTTGATGGGTAGAGATGACATCGAGCAGGTCAATGTCAACCCGCTCCGTGACTGGGGTAAACACCATACGTCGAGCATCACGATGACCTCTGTCCAGCCCAAAGCACACCGCATAATTGCCCTCTATAATCGGTGAGTTAACCGTCTCACTCCGCTTTGCCGCACGTACTACCACGGTAATCCCACCTTCGCCATCGTCGTCTAGGTCAAAATTATGTTGATCTTTGTCACTTATGTCATCGAATTTGACACTAGACACGGCAGATACGGTACGCTTGCGTAGTGCTTCCAGTTCACTTGGCTTGAATACACTGACTGCACTAATGGCATTGGCATCTTTGGTGTTTGCCACGTTAACCGTGCCACCATCTGGAGCATGAACACTGACGATCAACGGATGGCGTAAGTTAACACTAGACAAGTTGGTGCTGTACCGGAAACGCACAATACCTCCAGAGAGCGAGGGCTGCTAGCCGAACAACTTCGGTTTGCCGTTACCATGATGATCGTTGCCGAACATGGAGCTCTGATCACTAATCTCAAGTAACACACAGTGCTTCGCTCCACCGTTGGCGACAATGTTGTCCTTCAGTGCTGCTTTCTGCTAAAACGGAAATTCATCACTGATGAGCTGTAGAGATAAACCGTGCACCATATTCATATTGCATATGCAAATTAACACAGTGCAGAGCAACGCACAGCAAAGCGTTACCAAATTTAAACGCATTGGAAATATCTTAACAACCTTCTTTTTTTATTGATAAAAACAAATCCTTTTCACGACAAGATGAGTTTGCGCAATCAATATAAGTAAAAAGTAAATACTCAACAGACTATATTGATCTTTTTTAAATGTGTAAAGTAACCTTGTTACAAATGCAATAACTTTATAATAGTTTCGAAAAAAAGAAAGCAATTGAAAAAATGAAAACAAAATTTAAAAAAAGTAGAGCAACATTTGCGTACTCAAATAATAATTAAAAAAGTAGCTTGCTACAGTCATCCAATCACTTACTTACCAATTAATTTAAAAGTAATAACAAAAAAAAAGTTGGAGTCGATATTACTGACATCAAAACTTATTTGTGCTAACTAAGCTTTCACTTAATGCATAGATATGTATTCACATGAACGTAAAGTTGATGAATACAATGAAATAAATTGAAGAAGTCTATTTTATTTTATATAACAGGCGATAGTTTATTAGGTAGATCTTAAAATTTCAATAATTATAAATTATTTACTTTCTTTATCGTTTACATTTCTACACCTTACGCCACCTCTTCTTCCTCAAAGGCAGGAACGTCGTCTTCGTCTTCAGTGGCTTGCCTTTTCATCTCGACAGCTTCGTTTGCCTCACCTTTGGCAATTTCGTCCTCCGTCATTGGCTGTTGACCTTTGGCACTGGCAAAGTCGGGCAGTTTGTCCTCACTCACACCTGCCCGCTCTGCAGCTTATCGCTTTGCCTGTGCCTGCATAAATTTATTCAACATATCAGAATTTTGTTATTGGTTAGCATCGTTATTAGCAGCATCGTCATCACTGTCATTGTAGTCGTTATCGTCGCCACGCATGTTAACGTCGTCGTAATTCAAGCCAAAATCACCCAAGTCGTCCATATCACCAAATTTATTGCCATCATTGTCATCATCTCGTCATTTGTTTCAGTCGATTTGTATTTGTGTGTTTTTCATTTTGTGCTTCGTCAACCGTGGTCACACTCGCGAATCGTCATCTTCTTCTTCTGCGTCATTATCAACGTTATTGTTATTGTTATTGTTATTGTTATTATGATCAGGTTTATCTGTGTGTTCTTCAGAAGTGTTTTCGCTTATCATTCTAATTTTTTTCTTTTTCAACTTCATCTCGATCTGTCGTGGACGAATAACGTTGCTGCTTTCTTCGGCTGCAATCGCTCCGTATAGCTCTAACGTACATGCGTAATGAGTGCCATCCGGCGTAAAGCAGGAAAATGTTAACACCGTACCTTACGGATTGAGCTCAATCATTACATTTGTCGCATCTTGCAACGCAACTGTGAGAAGAATGTACTATGGACGCTGAGCCCAAAGCAAAGGAGGAAATAACATAGAAGGGTGGCTCATATTTACGCACTAATAGAGCGTTAAATACGTAAATCAATTAATAGCTATGGGAGAAAAACAAAACAAGTATGAGTTGTATTATACAGTTGGTTACTAGAAAAAGTTGAGTTGTGCTACTATTATATAGTAAATTATTTTATTATTGCAAGGCAAAAAAGAAAACTAACACAAAAACTATACTAGACACACAACTTATATTTATAGAATAAAACAAATTGCAACACATGTACATTGACCAAAAATATAAAATACATTTTTATAAATCAATAGTAAATGGGTATAACAATGAACATAAAAAAAGTTTACATTTTGCCATAATTGCAAATATAACTCGCTGAACTTTACTAATGAATATTTGGTACTTGTACAAACATTCGAATAAATATTCTTTTTACTATACTTTGCTCAAATCTTGAAACGCTTGTCAGTATACTAACGACATAGGTAGATCAAAGGAGGTAAAAAGCGACGGAAAATGAATGTTACTCGGAGCAATGTGAAATGAAGAAATATCGAGTCGACAAAAACATATATTATAGGAATAAATAAATGAATAAATGAATGTTGTGTATTCGCAAAACTTTCAATTTATACTAACAAAGTACTAACTTATCAATAATCTATCCTTTTTTTTTTATAATATACATAACCAGTAGTGAAAAAAAATGTTTTCGAGCGTCCACACCAAAACGTGTAAAATTCTACCAGTAATTTTATCTTTTAGCTGCAATATCAAGCGAGTGTATGCAATAGAAGACAAAACGCAGAAAAAAAAAAAAAATACAGTTCGTCAACATAAAATTACACATTGCCTTTACTAAGCAGAATGTTGTCACCTTCTTCAGTGACATTTGAAAAGATGAAACTGATTAAAATCAAGAAAAAAAAAAAATATAATAGACAAAATATTTTCAATATTTTTTTCTTACAGAATATCAAAAGTACTTCTTAAAAAAAAAAAGTATAAACAGTAATAAGAATATTAATAACAAAAAATTATATCTATATCTTGAAAACAGAATTTGTATTTATAACAGTGTAATTGTGTTTTCCTTTTATCTCGTTCTTGCGTGTATAAAAATATTAATAGAAGATTAACTTTAAACGGAAGAGACAAAAATAAAAAATAAAAAAGTATAATTTTTTTAAATTATATTTTTTTTAAAAAAAATCTTAGTAGTACACACTGATCTTAAAAACATAGCAATAATCAAAAATATATATTGGATCAATAAATACAAATTTACTTGACTTGTTTTTCTTGCACAATAAATTTACTTCATATTTTTTTTTGTTTATTGAATTTGTTATAAAGTCAATGCAGGAAAAAAAAATATTTAACATATATAGATTGATAAAAATATAATAATACGCTATTTATTATATTGCCTTAACGTTCGTTGTGAAACATCATTTCTCTCCGTTCCACTTGTTAATTGTAATTGTGAATAAGTATTTACTAGTTATTTGTAGTCGCATCTTACGTCTGAACACTTTACTATGGTATTTTTTCGATCGCTATTGCTGGTGAGTCTGCTACCGTAACTGCCACACCTTCATTTTATGTTGCCATATTATCAGTAGTGATAGCAGTATCTGCCTTTGGCTAATTTGCTGTTGATGTTGTATTATTACCAGCTGAATGGTCGATTACGGAGGGTAAAATTGTAGCCAGCACTTCCTTCTTAGCCGCCAGAAAGCGCGTCGTGAATGTGTGCACTTCACCTTCGGCAAATAACACCGTCTCAAGCGGTTCAATGCTGCTGGTGTAGATAACACCCATTTCAGGATCGGTCTAAATGAGTGTTTTGCCTAACGCCTTGACTTTGGCGTTGGGGGCGAAGGCCACTCGAGCCGCCATGACCATATCAGCCGTGTCATTGTAAAAGCCCCACCGTGATTGATGTGTGTCTACTAAACGGAAAAGCAAGCCATTGCCATGCTACTTGAAACACTTGTACACCTCATCATACTCGATGATAGTTCGATCTGGCCCCGAATGAACATAAACTGGTGCAGTTGTCTCACTCTACGTGGCTATTTACGAAGCTACATTACTGTTAGGCTGTAACACCGCACCAATCAGCGAGGTAGACGCTCCGGTCATCGTGGACGTTGGGGCCTACGTAGAGTTGGCGGTAGAGGCGGTGTGTGAGGAGCTGTGGGTCAAGTCAGGTGAACCGGTGAGTGGGGTGGCGGAAAAGGCCAATTCGTAATCTAACGGATTGCCAACTAAAAAGGGTGCGGTAATCAACGGTGGTATCTGCACCGAGGCGATAATGCCACCTGGTCGCTCGACATCCGCAATCGAGCTCACTCCAGGAGCTAACTGAATAGACGTCAAAGGTGGAAAGCGGACGTTGACAATCATTACATAATCTGTGGTATCGTTGTAGAAGGCTCAGATGTGGTTGACATAGTCAACGATTCGGAAAAGTAAACCATTCCCGTGGTCCTTGAAACACTTGTACACCTAGGAGAGGTGGGGTATGATGGCTAGGTCAGGGTGGCCATGCAGGTATGTAATCTGCTACGGTACCGCAGCAATAATATCAGCAAACGGCTAGGCAGCAAAGCCTAACTTGTACACCGATGGCACTCCTTCAATAAACGGTTATGTTTTACCTGGCTCGATTGCCAGAACGTACACCACGGTAGACGGTTGCTACTTACTTGTTTCTTGTATTGCCGCTGATTCTGATGCTAATGCTGCTGCTGTTTCTCCTGAAGTTGGTGCTACATTATTTGATGTCGACGGTAAGGCTCCTTTACTTGCGTTATCAGCTAATCCGCCATTTGTAGAAGGCAATAACGTTGATGCATTAGCCTCCGTAGGTGCAATTGAGGCTAGCAAGGTTTTGCCTAATGGTTTGATTTCATCTTTATTGGCAAACTATACTTTGACTTTCATCAAATACTACTTGGTGTCATTGTAAAAGTATCATCGCTTGACACCATCATCGACCAAACGAAACAGTAAACCGTTACCGTTATTTTTGAAGCACTTGTAAATCTTCGTGTACGGCACTGCAGGCTTGTTATACTCGAACACGACATTCTTAGCCGGAGCTGCCTCACTCTGAAAGTCAATACTGTATTCTCCTACTCGACCTTCAATGAACAACTACGTAAAGCCAGGTTCAACTTATAAATTAGCCTACAGTGTACCGTCCTACAGCACGGCACCTGTGTGAGGATTACGGGCTGGTGTCAGCGTGGTTCGCTGCAGTGCCTTGATGTTACTACCCGCTTTGAATAGTGCGTGTACGTGTGCCACCGTGTCGGTGGTGTCATTGTAAAATGCTCACTGCTGCTTCTCATGATTTACAAGTCGGAAAAGTATGTTGCGACCTTCAAAACAGCTATAACATTCGTCATACACAAAGTGTGGGGTGCCGTTGATAAAGTGCACCTACTCGGGAGTCATTAGGTTCATTTGTGAAAAGTTTGCAGGTGTGTATTTTGCAACAATTGCAAAGTTGTAATTATATAAATTATTTTTCTTTACAAAATGATTAACTAATTTTGCTTATGATATTTACACATCAATCGAAGAAAATGGTAGTGTGTTTGTGAATAAAAGCAGTTGAAAACATAATTAATATTATAATTTGCATTTTCTTTGCATCAAATAAGCAGTAAGATTTTTCCACATATTCCCAGCTAATGTAACTAGCATTCAAATAAGCATTTTCGTAATCATCTCAAAGAAAAAAAGAAAAAAACCAAACAAGCTTTATTAGTTATCAAAAGCAAACAAACGCTCTTCAACTATCTTCAAATTTACTTCTTTTTTTTTTTTTACGAACATGAAACAAATGGAAAAAAGCAATAAACATTATGTTTTTTTGCGATCAAATTGAGATTTGCGACTTCTGATTTTCACGTAAAAAAGATGTTAATCAATAAATTATTAAGATCTGATTGTAGTGCATAAGATATAAATCATTTTTTTTTATTTCCTTGCTTTCTCACAGTCATTACTTGAATGTTGTAATTTTGGCAAATTATCATTGAAAGTAATGTCACTAAATACAGAAAAAATAAAAATGTTTTATATTTATTGATTAATTTATAGAGTAACTTTTAAACAAATAAACTACATTTTTTTTGCTTTTACAAATTTTCGTTCTTATACTCGAAACTAGAAGAAAAAAAATATATGCAACGTTGTGACTTTTGTGCATAATATAAGCACAAAAAACAACGTAAAACTTTTTTCTATTCTATACAGTGAAAATTAAACATTTACTTAGAAAACGAACAGCATTTGGGAATGTATTTTCTTTTTTACATGTTAAAACAGAAAAAAATCGTATAGCAGTAAATACGTTAACAATGACTGAAAAGAATGCATGGCAAATGTGTAAATAATAAAATAATGTACACTGCCACCTTGTTAACATTTTTTTTATCATTTTTTTTCAAGTTCAATATGATAATAATAATGGTAATTAGAGTGATAATAAACAAGTAGTGTATAAAACATATACGATGAGATAGAGCAAAAGGCGGAGAAGAAAAAACTTAAAATAACAGTAGATATAATTAACTAATAAGTTACTATATAATTAACATGAAAAGGTTTTCTTCCAGTATAATTGTACTTAAATATTGCAAAAAAAAAATAAATATATTGCACTCTAGTGACAATATAGAAATGTCAATCTGTTTCTTATCTTAACATTTTTTCTTTTTTAAGTTTGTAATATTGATTATCTTATTATATATGTATAATTAGTATGAAAAAATATTATTTGGTGTTATTTTTATATAACGCGCAGTTTCTACAGTTTAATATTTTTCTTTTAAAAATTAGCAAAAAAAGATTGAAATATATGTAAAAACACGGAAAAAAATATACTGTATTTGAGTGTCATTAAATGTAATACAATTTGAAAGTCAAGTATGAAAGAATTAAGACTAACTTATAAAACAAAAGTTGTTTAACACGTAAATAGTCGGGAAAAAAGAGAGATAGAATGATTGGTTGTTGTTCTTGTTGTTGTTATTTTACTTACACAATCGATTTATCTTTATTGCGTTTGTTAATTAATATGAATGTACAGAAAACTCTTTTTAAAAAAATATGATTGTTTTGTGCACTCTATTTAGATATTTTTTTTTTTACTAATTTATATTTAAGAAATTACACATATGTTTACATTTACTTGCACTAGCTTGCACTGTACTTTCCTTTGAAGCCTGTAACTTCTCCCTTCACAAAAAGCTCTGTGGCTTGTGGTGAAACGTCCAGCACATGTACCGTGCCCATCTATTCATCCGTCTCAACATGTGTTTTCCCCAGTGCGGTGATCTCATCTGCATTAGCAAAGGCTACTTTTGCTCGTGTAATCTTGTCCTTTGTGTCATTGTAGAAGCCCCATATGTTGTTGTTTGCGTCAACCAAACGGTAAAGCAGCTCTATCTCGCTGCTCTTAAAACATCTGTAAACTTCAGTGTAATCAATGACTTAGCGGTTGGGTTCCCCATTTACAAAGTGTGGAGCCTTTTCTGCCTAAGGCTTCTCTGCCGATTCGGCAGAAAAGCCAATCGAGAACGTTTCAGGCAGTCCACGAATTAATACTCGCGTTGTCGTTGGTGGAATTTGCATCTTGACAATGACGGTGTTTGCATCCTACGGATCTGTCTCTGCGGTGGCATCTGGCATAACCTCAAACTTCTCACTTTCAGGGAAGCGCACAATAGTGTTCATCATGTAGTCTGTTGTGTCATTGTAGAATGCCCACACTCCTTTCTTTTCATCCACAATACGAAACAGCAAACCATTGTCGTGGTCTTTGAAGCACTTGTAGACTTTGCTTGAACTAGACACCATTTCTGGATCGGGAGTACCATTCTTGTACTGCAACTCGCTCTCAGACAATGGCTTTTCAGCGTCAAGTGCCTCTGCGGAGAAGGCAAGTTTGTAGTTTTTCGCATCGCCCGTCATAAACGGCTCTGTTTTACCTGGTTCAATGGTAAGTTGTAGTGTAACACTGTTAGGGGCTGACGATTCAGTAGGCTCAACAACGGTCGTCTTGCCCAGTGCATCCGCCTTGCCTTCTCCACTGAACTACACCGTCACCATCATGTTAAACTCGCGGGTGTCATTGTAGAAGTACCATGTAGACTTCGAGCGATCCACCAGGCGAAAGAGCAGACCGTTACCACGATTTTTGAAGCACTTGTAGATGTCATCATATGGCACGGTAGGACGACGGTAGGTGAATTGTACATCAGTAGATGGCGCACTCTCGGACTAAAACTCGAGAGAAAAGCCACTTACAGTGCCCTCAATAAACAACTCAGTGCGAAGTGGTTCAACTTACAACGTGGCACACTGCACGTTTTTATCATTGACAAGTTTTGATGACATACGAGTACGACGTAGCGCCTTCACCATGCTGTCGGAACCAAAGCTGGCATTCACCACCATATTAGTATCCTCCGTATCATTGTAAAACGCCCACTGACGCTTTTCGGTGTTAACGAGACGGAAGAGAAGACCATTACCGTTTTTAGGGAAACATTTGTAGATTCGGTCGTACTCGAATGTGGGTCCATCATGCACAAACTGAACTTCGTCTTTTGGAACTTCGTGGCTCATCGTTAGATTAGTTTAAATTGGGGTACTTGTTTTGATTGATTAGTATAATGTTATGTGTTGCTAAGTTGAGTATACTTTCTATGTTACTAATTTTTTTATAGAGATATGTGTAAGTGTTTTAGATTGTGACTTGAATAAAAATGCTTATATACAAATTAGAATAGATGACACTATGCTTAATTACAAAGAAGGCGATAAATAGTAATTATTGATTCATAAAAAAGTTGAATAGTATCACAGCACGTATGTAATTATTAAGAATTTGATATTATAGTAATTAATAATTAATAGTATATTCATTTATACTAATGTCAAGACTGTCAAAATTTGTTCGCGACAATTGTAATGTACAACATGTTATGAACACGAAGAATTGTAATTGCACACGTGCTACATCAATAGTGCAAACTGCAAACAACTTTATAGTTTAAATTGTGATTTTTTGTTAGGCACTTGATAAAAAAGTGTTGATCAGTGTTGCTAACAAATAAATTATTGTAAAATAATTGTAAAAAGTTAACTAATTTTTTTTTCCGGTCAATATGTAAAACACTTTTGTTTATCGTTAACAAGTTTAATCGTCATACTTTCTCTCATCAAAGCGCGATAATTGATTGAGTAATTCTACCTGCGAAGCTGTACTTTTCATTATTTTGTCATCAATTAACCACTACTGCGTAGCTTTAGAAGCCAACGCAACTTTGCGTAACTTATTTTTGCGTTTAGTACGCAACTCCTCTGCAAAAATACTCTTAAACGCAGTGGCCGCACGTTCTACAGCCTCTGCTTTTATTTAATTATAATATTTCGCCTCATTAGCATTATCAGTGTTATACTTTGACATGTTAATGTTCTGTGCACTTTGTAGTGTGGAATGTGTACTTTTTGTAGATGCGTCAAGAACAGTTGCGAGCGTCTTTTCACGTTCTAGGTTGACTTGTACTTCTGGCGGGTGGCCAGTGGCAATGACATTGTGCTTTGCCATTGTGCGTTCTTGATTATTTGGCCAGTAATCCTGCTACAGGTACGAGAATGAAGGCATTTGATCACTCCAGTGAAGATATGAAGGTGCCTACACGGTGCGAGGTTTGTAATTTTAATAGTCAAAGCTCTAGTCTCACCGTATTCCTGCACATGTGTTGTGTACCTCATCATCCGCATTGTCATTGCTGTCATTTCTACCGTAAATTTTATTGTTTGCACTGTATTTATCTTCTGAGTTATAACTATTTGAATGAAATTGTTTCTGCGCAATACTTCCATGTGCATTACCACCCATTTTTTGTAGTGTTGGGTGCGTTCATCTCATCTTGTCTTCAACCTATAATGTTTTGTACTACTAAATCTTCTGCATTGTACATGCTCGTTATTGTCGTGCCACACTTCCGTTTTTGCGTAAGATCAGCACATCTTGTCATATTTCATTTAAGCAAAATGCATTAAATTACTATACAAGCTGACTTACGTCTGCCAAATGTATATTACTGAGACTGTTACAATAACCACAAATAAATTTTATTAACTGCTATACTCATGATTTTTGATGAAATGTTTTATTATTTTTGACATTTTTATTGAATGATTGACGTTGATGTTTACCTTGCTACTAAAAGGATTTGTTGTAAAAGCGTTTACGATTCACAACACTGTATAAACCATCCAACTCCGCAACAATTCAATCACTAATACAAGTAGCGCTTTCATTGTGCGTTATATTAACGTTGCTATGCCTTTCTTTATGAAATGGTTTGTCTTACTAACCTAGTTAGGCTTCGTACAACTTCCTTTTCGTCTCCATGTTATTATTTTATTGTTAAAACTGCATTGGTAACTTGTGCTGTTTTACCGATCGCTATGATGTAACGTGAAGTAGCTACATTAAATCAAACGTACGTGGTATGACAAAGAGAGCATACCCGTTATCATGCAAATAGGCACGCTCAATGCAGAAATCACTGCTACCGTGTTTAACATTATTAACATTACATACACTGTGATTAATCACCTAGTGCGTTCGTGGAGATCGTAGAAGTACATCTTTGCGTAATTACTACACTAATCGTTGCACTGTTCAGAGATTGCTGTGGCGGTGTTCACGCGCAAAGTGAGTACAAAGTAATCATGGCAGCACTAAACTCTGTAATGATAGATGCAAACTACTATTATTACTATTGTTCTATTGACAATTATTGATTGAGTCTAATTTATAGTTGACAGTATCACATTCCGCTCTTTTGCATTAGTTCTACTTTTGATGACTAGCTTAATGATGAACATAATTTCACCAACTTGAAAGCGCCTTACTCGAGTGCACGTATTCGCTTGACTGCATTCGTCAAGTCATAGGTAGAAGTTACTGTATGGTGTTGAACGGTAACAAATACGAAGGCGGTGGGTGAAAATAAAGCACATCGACCGCAGATTGTGCCTTTTTGTTAAACTTACACAAGGACTGTGTCATCCATAACTACGACTAAGGTGCTTATGTTTACTAAATGCATGTCGATGACAAGTCAGCTCGGCTATTTATAGTTGCGTTCATCTTTTCATGTAAAGCTATTGACCTATATCGATCATCATCATCATCATCATCTACATTATTATTTGAATTATGGCTATTGTTTGTTGAGCTATCATATTAGTAATTTCTGTGAGATGAGATTGATAAGGTATCAGGCACTCCATTGATGCATCGACCTTGCTGACGTGCTAATTAGCGACGAGCCTTTGCAGCAGACGTGAATGTCATTTACGATAACTAATTTTTTTATAATTGTTTGTGTTTGTATTGTTATTGCTGCAAAAAGTTATTACGCTTAAATTGCACGATATGTCCAGCACTGTTGTGCTTTTCGCTTTACATTGCCTTCTTCCACAAAATTGGTACATTCTTATTCTGATGGCTAATGCTAGTATTGTTGTCCACGAGGAGTTTGTTTCGTACTCTGTGATAATGTTCATGTGAGTGCGATGGTGGTAAACATGACACAATAGTTTTGCAAGGCATTGGCAGTAGCTAACACAGTTATGTCTGCACAATTGACTTGTCCACATTTTCACTGTATGTACCATATGACGAAATATTAGCAGTGGTCGTACTTCTTCTTTACCGAATGTGTTCATGTGTTGTGGCTTGTGTGTTCTTGACCCCACTATCTACACAATCGACCGCTAAAACAGATGAACAGCCGGCCTTGAGAA